>VXBI01009441.1:164753-236448 GCA_013397375.1 Toxostoma redivivum
CCCCCCCCCCCCCCCCCCCCCCCAAAATTCTTAAATTCTCTTTAAACTTAGGAAAGTCAAAAAAATCAATTTTATTTTATAAAGAGAAGAGGCAAATTTGGAATTTTTCCAAGAGTTACTCCTAACATATGGTGGTTCTATCTGGAAAAAGTTACATATTTCTTTGTATTCACTAGGAAATGGGAAGACATTGTTAATGCCCAGCAAATAGCTCCAGCAGTGCAGCACCACCTAAGAATCTGTAAAATTCCAGCTCCTTCAAAGTTTCATTCATTACTGCAGTGTATTTTATGCCCACTTTCATACACAATTTCATTTAAATGAGTTTCCGCTCCTTTTGCAACCTCCTTTATTCATTTACCACCCTGGCAAGAGGACAGATTACGTATCTAATCTCGTATGTTGCTTGACTACCTGAAGGAGAATAGAACCGAGTGACTCAACCTTCCTGTTTGCAGGAATTCCCCACCCTCCTCTTCCCCCAGGGGCCCAATGGGTACCTGCCACCTGATATCACCTCACCTGCAACTGGCCAACCCTGGTTGAGACTGTTCAGACAAGACACATTTCACACTGCCGTGCTCCCTCTGTGTAGACAGAGCTGAACCTAGATAATAAATTCCCCTCCCTTTTCCACTTTTGCCTTGTTTTTTTCCTGATGCTGCCCTGAGCAAGGCAGTTCAACACTTGTTGGTAGCTGCTGCACCTCACTTTGCTGGGTTTGCATTCCAATTCTGTATCCTATATAGTTTGTTCCTCCAGGCTATTCTGAGAGTGATACCATAACAGGAATTGATCAAAAGGAAAAATCTGGCTTCAAGGATGGGAAATTCAGCAAGTTCCAGCCTGCAGGGGTTCCTTGCGATCTTGTCACTTGGATGCTGCTCCTGATGAGAGCATGCATGTCCTCAGCCTGTTATCACCATAAACGCTGCAAATCCTAGGGGGCATTTCTGTATTCTAACATCCCGGAGCTTCTTTCTGCTCCCTCTTTGACCAAGCAGGGGAGCTCAGAACCCTGTCTGCAGTCATCACCTCTCTGCAAAGAGCCAGAGAGGAGAAGGCAGAATGCAAGGCTCCTGGTAAGGTTAGGGCTGTCAGACACTGGACACCTGGAGGGCTCAGAGGAATATCTGTGTGTCTCTCCTGCTCCTTCCATTGCTATTACTACAGTGAGACAATACATGACCACAGATAAAGAGAGGGGACTGGCCATGTCATAAAGTTTTTTACCTGTTTGCAGATCTTTGTAGCAGAAAAGGATGCATTACGTCCTAGTTTATCTCTTAAACAAGGATTTGTACCTAAGGGATTTCTTTGGAAATATACTGTTATCCATGTGTGTGTTTTATTTAGCCATGAGAATTTCCTCTGGATTTATCAACCCCACTGGAAATACCTGGTCTTTAAAGAAGTAAGTGGAAGAAGAGTGGAATGTTCCCATCAAGCCACTGTTACCTGCCTGCCTTGGCCACAGATCATACCAGGCCCCCTGTGGAAATGATAAACTTAATTAACTCAAAGCTCCCAGTGGAACATGTAAGCCTGACACTGATTTCCAGGTAACAAAAAGACACATCAAAGGGACTTTGTTATATAATGAGAACCTGTGACATGTTCAAAACCATCCACTAGCATGCACATAGAAGTACTCTGTGGTGTTTCATGTATGCCAAGGAAGAGAGTTGTTCCAGCCAGCCAGAACTTTTGATGTTAAAATTAATTTTAAAATGAAGGAATTACAATATTATCTATAACAGGAATGTATTCTATAGATTCATAATATGTGCACTAATTACATGTAATAAGTGTGCTTAGATAATAGAATATCATTTAAATAATACAAGTTACCTTTACATCTTTTGCCTGAAGGTGCTGTGGTCTCTAGAGTCACTCTAGAGGTGGTGTGGGTCCCTGAAAAATCCTGCCACTCCACATCATCTGAATCCCTACAGCTTTGTTCCTACTGCCTGTTCAAATCCTGCAGCCCTCAGTGTCTGCTAGGGAGGCCTCCAGGTAAGTGTTACACTCAGAAACACTCTGTTCCTCACTTACACGTGCAAATGACACAGAAGAGAGCTAAAGAGTAAGCTCAGAGACAGAAAGCACTTGAACACTTGGGATGCTGGGTTTGGTGCAGTTCCAGAGGAAATATTCCAAACTAACTGTGACACCTGGGCTGCAGGTGCTGGTGCAGGTGAGGTGTTGGGGTGCACAGCCCCCCATCTGAGGTAGTGATCAGGTTGCTGCTTGTACAGGATCTCTAGAGCTCCCAGGCCTGTCCCACTGGAAATGAGAACATTGGCTGATGATGTCCTGGCCAATGTCCAGAGAGGTAATTACACTGTGCTGCCCAAGCTCTTCTTGGAATTTCAATCAGATGCAGCTCTCTTAAACTGCTTTGTGCTCTGACTGTTAATACTCTGGTGTGGCTGATCCCATGCAGGAAGGAGGCTGGGAGAATATTTACTGAAGTCCCCAGGTCTGAAGAAGGATCAGTAACTAAGGCAATTTTCAACTCTAATTTAGAGAGAAGATAGTAAAAAAAAAAAATAAAAGTGACGGTTTAAAAACAAAAGCAGAAAAATCATTGTTTTCAGAGAGGCAGATTTAATACTAACAATTGGAAACATAGTTTTCTTATTCAGTGGTTTTATCTTGAACATACTTGTGCTTGATATTTCATTTATACTACAATCCACATAATCTTATGAAAATGTATCTTTGCCCTCACAGTGTGAGTAAGGGTTAAAAACATAAATTAAGTCTGCATCAGCAGTTCAAAAGCCAGTTTCCAAACACACAAAGCCCTCTATTTATTATCACCTTAAAATTTACTTTCTAACCTAATCTCATAAGGGTGATCCACAAATTTTGAGTGCTTTATGCTGTGAGGAGAGAGATACCAGGCAATCAAATGTGAGCAGTATTAGTAGAAATTACATTTGTAAAGTTGATTTTTTCAAAATAAAGGAGCGAAAATGTACCTGCAAAAGAAATTTTAACAAATTATCGCATGACATTCTGTGAGAGTGATTCTTACTAGTGAATGAAAGTGTACTTCACAGAAAACAGGGACTGGTAATGTAGGAGCTGGTAATCCTACCTGCATGGCTCATCTGAATTTGCGCCATACCTGCTCCTGTAGAGAGCTCTGACAAGAGTACAGCTGACATTTCCATTAGTGTGTTGGCTACACCCTCTGGAGCACAGAAAGGTATTTGGAGATTAAAGCTCTCTCACTTTCCTTATAGCACTGGTCTACATATCACCCTTCCTATCTCTTGAATGCTGAGTTTGATTTCTCTTTGCATTTGTATTACTTGAGTGGCCTTGTGTTTTCCTGCTGAGCTCCCCCCATGTACAAGATCATTGTTTTCAAGGATATATGTCTATTCAGTGCTAATGAAGCTTCTCTGGACTTGCATAAGCACATCTCAGAAGTAACATTGGCTATCATTAGGATTAATTTTATCTTTTGAAATAGCTACTGTAATTTACTATTGATGAGTAAGTAAGAAGAGGCCAAATAATTAGGTGCTTGCAAATAGAATTAATTGAAAAATTGAAAACAGGATCAAAGGAGAAAGTAGCAGAGGCACAATCAATGTCTATCTCTCAACAGCTCTCTCTTTCCACACTCTCATTTGCCATGTATTTTAGGCCATGTCTTTTAGGATTCTTCATGAATACAAGACAAGTGCTGCAGGAGTTCAGCACACATTCCAGTCGACATGACCCCACTGGTACCCAGAGGTAATGTACCTGACCTGATGGATAGGGAACCATTATCTGCCTAAACAGATCCAAATGTGTTCATTCTGGCTGGTTTTGTGTCTGGGACATCCAGTTATCATGGAGTGTTATTCCCACTCTTAGGCTGGGGGCTCCTGATTTTTGCTGATGATGGGATGTTCTTAGGGGTGTTACTTTCCTACAGCCCAAAGTTCAACTGATCATTGGTAATGAGCAGTAGTTTAATCCAGTGGCTGCTCTCACAGTAGTCCTCCTAATTTAAGTACAGAAGGAAACAAACTTCATTGTTTGCAGCAACACTTGAAATGTTTGCTTTCTTTAGGCATGTTCTCACTAGTTTAAATATTCTTGTTACTGCAACCAACTATGACGAGTTACTGCTCATCAAAGTCACCTCAGATTTCATCCACCAATTGCAGGTATGCAAGAGACTACAACATACCTGATGTTTGTAAGAAACATTTTTGAGACTAGGCAATTTCTTGGTCCTATTTTCTCTCCTTTATTTGGGGTGGTGGTGTTTCCAAATGCCTCTGGTTCTCAGAAGTCAATCAACATGCTCTAAAACTTGACCTCTCAATTCTTAATGCCATAAGAAAAGATATTTTCATGGAATCTAGGAGTCTCTGGGTTTGATCAATCAGATGATGAGTTGGAGGGAGCTGTATTGTGCTTCAGAGCTCTGATGGAGGCTGCTTAGTTCTCTTTCTTCTGTGTTCTGTTTAGTCATATGGCACTAAATCACCAAGCAGACATACTGCTGGTGCACAGAAAACAACAAATAACAGCACAATCTGGGCAGTGCTTCACAGTGCAGACCATTCAGGAGCTTCAGGGGCTCCAGACTGGAGTTATAAAATAAATCTATTTTGATAATCATTGTTGAAAAATTATTGCCAATGCTCCTTTTGTACCAAGTACATTGGATATGCATCTGTCTGGCAACAAGTAGGACATATGAGCAATGCTTTCTTTGCTCTTTCCAGACTGCAGTTTGCTTTACTGAGATTTAAGGAGATGTCTCACTGTGAGGCTAATAGAAAGTGAAGTCTGTCTGATGAAGATATCATTGCTGGTGAGCTGCTATGTAAAGTACAGTTTAGAAAAAGAGTTTGAAAATACCCTTTTTCACCCACTGGGAAATTCAGTGCCCCTTTTGTGGTCAGCATCTCAAAATCCATGACTAATGGATGTGACAAATTAAATAAGCCAGCAATCCCACTGTGTGCAAAATTTTAAAATGCTCGTGCAAAAACGACAATTTTCTGCACAATTAAAAGTTTCATATCTTCTACATCCACATTTAAATTACTGAAATCTGTATCTTGCAAGAAATAATTTCCTTGGCCTCACTTTTTCTTTGGGTTTCTAGACTACCCTGTTGCCTCGCAGTATTCATCCTGCCTTGGAAGCAAAGCACCACATTCCAAGGAAGATCCCAGAGATGGAGGCTAATCCCTTCCATACACCTTACAGCCAGACTTGGCTTGTGCTTCCACTGCATGGAAGACATTAATTCAAGTTAAATGCTGTTGGAATACACCAGTTATCAGAAAGCTGTACATATAAAATATTGGCCTTCCCCCAAATTTTTGGAAAAATCAAAGAGCAGTAATAATATAACAATAGAATCAAGTAATGGTGTTAGACATTTTGTTTAATGACCATTCATATGAAGAGGTGTATCAAATGTGCAATGAAATACTCAGTCACACCTAAGTCTTCAGTTTAGTCAAAAGCCTACAGTTATTCACTACTCTTTCATTCTCTACCATCTGTTAATGAAGAAAGGTGAAGTGCCTCGGGACATGAGGGACGTGTTGGACTGCATGTAACCAAATATTTGCTGTGCTTAGTTACAAGCAACAATACAGAGTACCCTAAGAGGGCAAGGTGTTGGTGTTTCGGATCAAAAGGAGCAAGAGCTGGGAGAGGAATAAGATGGGAAGTAATGAGCAGCAGCAGAGCAGCAGCAATGGCCATGCTGAGCAGTGCTGCAGAAGGCAAAGGGACAGATTGCACAGGCTCAGCTCACAGCAGCCCTGCACAGGCACTTGCATCCTGTCTGAGGATGTTGAATACCTTGTCTGCTGGTAACAGCAGAAACCTCTTACAATAAAAAACTATAAAGATAGGGGGAAAGAGAAACGTGCTGCATCATGATTTTCTTTTGGGGAAATAAACCATAAGACCAATGTGCATAGCCTTGCCTGAACTTGACCTATTTTTCCATCAAGAAATTTCTCCGAGGACTGCAGCATTCACCCAGGATTCTGGACACCTCATAGTTTAAACAAGCTGAGGTAAACTGCAATGCAAAGATTATTAATATGTTTTGGACAGACTTGTGTCACTTCACATTCTGCCTGCAACCATAATTAAGTATGTTACTTTTCTGAGAGGAAACAGAGAGAGCAGAGACAAACTTGCAGCAGCTCTAGGAGTGTGTGACACCAATGCTAATCTTATCTGTGCTTCTTGCAGTTTAGACACGTGCCTTTGATATGTGCAATTGTCCAAGGTCCTATAGGTAACAGATTGAGTTTCTGTTACTGCTGTGTTATTTCATTGAAAGACTTACCCAAAATAACCCTATGGCTTGCAAGCAGCATACTTTCCACAGAACCTGCTGATTGCAGAAAATTACAAAAATTAAAACTGAAGCTGACAGGTCAAAATCCAACAATAATCAGCTTTTGTTTGCTTAGTTCTATAGCCAGGAAAAGAGCCTTTACCTGAGGCTATCTTGTGAATCTTGCAGGCAGGAACATCCCATGAAACAATATTTCCATAGGGAACAATTTGTTCTGTTTCAGTTGGTAAAAAGTGCTGTGGTTTTGTTGAGACCTGTGTTAAGATACTATATCCATGACAGGGAAATATATAATTGCAAAATTAAAAGTTCTTTATTATGCTACTCCATCATCATAATTAGTAATGTGTGTCAATAATCAGTAAATATGCATTATTTCATTCAAGCAATGATTTTTGATTTAAATTAGCTGCATTTTCTGAGCATCAGAAAAATGTGGGTGTCTGGAGAGTTTTGCTGGCTGCTAAATGTGAAAGTGGTCAGAGAAGCTGGCTAATCCCCCTTTCTTCTGGCTGCACTTCCAGCTGCAGGGTACATGGTGAAACCTCTCAGAGATTAGATTTTTACCAACCACTGACTTTTCCAGGGCAATAAAAAATCCTGGCAATCACACAGGGAATAAAAATTCACCCTGACAATGATACATCACATTTCTTCACTCGTCCTACAGCTCTTTTTTCTAGGAAATGCTGGGTCTCTACTGACAGGGCTCCTATCCAGACACTGGGGACTTTTTTCCTGCAGAGGTCCTTGTTTTCTCTTCCTCAGGTTTGAGCAGGCCCAGGGAAGGGCTGATGCTCTCCTTCTCTGGGTAGTCTCCCACTGCCAGCACTGCTCTTTGCAGTGGTGCTCATCAGGAATGCTGGCATGCCATGGATGGAGCTGTAGGACAGCCAGGACATTAAAGGCTCTGCTCCCTCCACGTGCGTGGGGCTGGGCTGTTTCCTGGTTGGACTCGGAACTGGCGACAAAGCGGCATTAAAGGCTGGGCTCTGTCTCAGTAATGATTAACTGGAATACCCCTGTCAATACTAACCAGGGTTTTAACTGAACTCAGGTAACAATCATCTGGATATCTCTGGATATCCAGTATCTCTGGATAGGGATGTTTTGCAACAGACTCTGCCGTGGGTTCATTGACCTACAGGTGCCAGTGGGCTCACGGGACAGCCCAGGCATTAATATTCAGTACAACACACCCTCTGCTGGAAATAATACAGGAACTGATATATGAATAATTTCCTATTAATTTTTAATTTACTGCATCAATCTTTATCATGTCAAGTTATGACCACAGTAACTTTTGAACTGATTGAAGATTATGATGATTCTTATATATGAAGATTATTATAACTGAAAAGAGAGAAAGGCAATTTTAGAGAGGCAGACTGGTATGTTCCTCCTGTGGGACTGTATAATTTTTGACATTGTAATTAAAAAGCATTTACCTTTAAACTGGCATGATTTGTCATGCTGCACATCCTAAGATCAAAATCAGTCATCTCCCAATAAATTATCTCTGCTCCTTCCATTTATCTTACTTATGAACATCTCTGTTTTACTGGAGAACTGAGTAAAAATGGCATAAACAGGAAAAATGTGTATAATGATGGCCAAATGGAACACTTGTGCAGCACCTACAGAACACAAGTGTGGCACTTGAGCGGGGTTGGGAAGTTAAAGGTGACTGTAGAGCATCATCAGGTCTACAGCTATCTTTCCATGATTTTCTTTGCTCCAACTAAGTATTCAAATCAGGAAATAACTCAGACATTGGTAAAGAAGTCTTTAATTTCCCAGGATTATATTTTTCTCCTGGTAAATTGAGACAGAGAAATATTGATGCTGGTGAAACCTTTTAGGCTTTAAGGAAGGCTAATAAGTAAAGCTTGATACATATAATTTGTAGTTGAAGGTATATTACAGTGTAGAATTCCTTTTCTCAAGGAGGATGGAGTGAAAAAAAGGTCTGGATTAGAAAAACAATCAGCTCGTTATAGTTATTTAAAGTGGAATGTTTGGGCTAATAATTAAAGGAAAAGGTTTTGTAATGAATTAACCATGATCAAATGATAAGAGAGTATTCTGATGTAAATTTGAAAAAAAATCTTTCCTGTTATAATGTGTTAATTGATGCCATGATGTTACATTATGAAAAATATTGTGTGAAATAGATCAAATGAAAGACATACTTGAAAGAGAGGTTCCTTGTAACATCCCTGCAGCCAAATATTTTAACTACAGTGTCCAGCCACTCCTGCTGGTTATTATAACAACAGGGTTGGTTTTACACAGTAGACAATTGGCCTCTCAACTTTGCCCCAGCAAACTTGTGAATACCTTCTGTAATCATTTTATTATAACTCATTACTGATAAACACAGTAAAAGTAGGGACTGCATTTCAGTCTAGCTGTGTCAGTCAACAGGCCACAGGGAATACAAGATGAATCTTTGCACTAAAAGAATAATAAGGAATGGGAGAGGGTGAAGGAAAAAATATAGAGATTCTAGCAAATGCACCATCCTGAAATGCTTACAAAGGTTGGTCTCTCTAATTCACCAGGAAAAGAGAATGAGAACTGCTTGGATTAAGAATTCCTATCAGAAGGAGAAGATGCCCTTCCCCACAAAAGAAATTATCTTTAGCACAGGATACAAGAGGAAGCTGTTAACACCTGAGTATAATCACAGTATGAATCATAGAATGGCCTGAATAGGAAATGACCTTAATGATCATCTAATTCCAGCTCCCATACCATGACAGGGATGCCTTTCACTAGGCCAGAGCTCAGAGCTGTGTCCAATATAGAGCTCAGGCCAATATAAGCAAACTATAAATTAATTTCCAGTAATGGTGGTAGGCAGTTACTGGAACAGCCTGTGATGAAGAGTGGTTCACTGCCTCACGTTATCAGACAGCATAAGATAACTGCTGCTCTGCAAAAGCTGTGCTACCTAAAGCACAATTTGGGGATAAAATAGAGGAATGACATAGGATGAAACTAAAAAGTTGTAATATTCATAAGATCAGTTTAGACATTGTGATAACCCTTATGGTCTTAAAATTTTAAAATATCAGCTTATCATGACACCCATTCATTCAGGAAATCTCAAATCTGAACGTCAAATTGTTTGCCCAGTGTCCCATAGTAAGTCCCTAGTAGCCATAGAAATTAATCCCTGGCTACACAGTATATTCAATACAACTACTGCTCAAACAAAAATGTAGTTGATTGATGAAAAAGAGATTTAAACATACCAGGAGCTGCTTAAACTTATCAAGCTATATATTATTATTTTACTTCTTCATATGAAGCAGCCCTACATATCATGTATCAACAGTGTCTGATGTTACCCAAGAAAATTTAGAGCATAAAAAAATTTAGAGACTGTAACTGTCTTCCTGCTTCCTATTTTTAGTAGCATTTTTAGCTCGGAGAATGAGTAATCTGAATTACAATTGTGTTTATTTCTATAATTTATCTCTGTCTAGACCACTTCTTGGTCTTAATGTTTCCCTGCTGTAAACCAAGCACATAACCACAAACTGATGTCATTGAAAGTCTGGCTTAGGGAAGCAAAGCTGGCTCCTTCTGGTCACCTAACATTGGATGTAGCCTATTATAGACAACGTTATGCTCTGTGTAAGGCCTCATCATCAACAAGTTTATCATCCATGCCATGGGGCTCCAAATGTTCAGTGAGTTACACATCCCCTCTGTGTCTGACCCACTGAGATCAGAACTTTGCTCTGTTTTCAGACAAGAGGCCTTTTGTTCATTCCCTGAAGTTTCAGAACTCAGCTGCAGAGGTCCCAGGTCTAATTGTAATGGAGAGCTATTGATTTGATTAGTATTCCAAGAAGAGTAGGAATGGGAAAATGTTTTCCTCCAGAGTTTTCCCAGTCCTCTGCAAACCCTTATTGTCACTCTCTTGTGCTAACTAATTTCTAGATTCATTAAGAAACATCCCCTCCACCCTTTTTTGTGATCTCAGTCTTGGAAATTCAGGCAGTCAAGAGAATAAAATGTATAAATTGGAGTGAGCAGATTAATAACAATTTATTTCTATTTGCATTTTATATGCTCCAAAAACTTCATTCTCACACAGTCAGTTCCTGAAATTGTCAGCAAATTTTAGGACTGTGGCTTTAGATAATCAGAAAATAGATTGTGAAATTATAATTTTAAATATTTTGCAAAAACATTTTATCTGCTGCATTTGAGATGATGCTTAGATGTCCTTTGCTGTTTTGCAATATTTCTCACAGGGAAATATATTTGAGGTTAATTTAATGTAACTTTAACCACCCGGAAGCTAATTTTATGAATTTGAGCTGATAATCTAGGAAGTTTTCATAGGGGGTGGAGAGAGATAAGGATCTTGTGTTGGAATGCACATTATCCCTTCTGTGCTGCCTTCACTGCTGCAGAGCAGGGTAAGTGCTTTCAGGAGGTGCCTGGCTTGTCACTTGGTTTATAGAGAAAGCCTGCACAAGCGGTGACTAAATGGTAGGAATCCTATCTAAAGGTATTTAGGATTTTAACCCTCTCTGCTCTCCAAATCTCAGTAATTAAGTGAATTGGGGGTGAGGTACCTGGATTGCTGTGAAATATGCTGGTGTGGAGCACATACTGCTCTATGTGTTTCTTGGGTCTTCTCACTTAGGCAATCACTGCAAGAGAGGAGGAGCAGCAAGCAGGCAGCTGCCTTCCCCTGCTCCACAATGCAGTGCTGAAAATAAACATGCTCTTCAAAATATAAAACTTTTTCACACTAGATATAAGATTTTTCTTTTTTCTAAGCAAGGAAAAAGGTATTATCCCAGACAATTTGCCTTTCTTGGTTCATCAGGAATTAAATGAAATTTCTGTTGGCAAAGCAGAGGGATAACCACTCAGACATACTATCTGTTTTTAATCTTTTTACTAGCCTTCATACTTTACATGCAAAGAATTTTTGTTAGATTAGCCATTGCTCCTTTCAAGATATTTAGTAAGAAGGATCAGCCTCTTAGTCCATTTAATTGTCATTTTAAGCCTGTAAATGATATTGCTGTTAAGAGAAAGTTCCTGAAATCCAACCTGTTTGCAGGGGTTTCCTACCTGAATGCTTGCTGATCTCATTTTTCTATTCTTTCTGCTGAGCTCTTTTATGCAAGACAATGTCCCTGTTCTGAGTATCAGGGAGTCTTCCCAGGTACCGGCATGAAGGGTAGACCAAAAAAAGTAAGGGGAAATTTCTGCCTCATACTGATAGACACTGCAATGCTGCCACTTCCTCAGGTTCCGTCCAAAACCACTCCAGAGGCCAGGGGGACCCAGATCCACTGCACAATATGCTGCCAATATACATATAAACCAAATCAGAACCCTCTCAAAGATTGTCTCCCATATTACAGTGCTCAAGGCTGGGCTGAACAGGGCTTTGAGCAAGCTGCTCTAGTGGAAGGTGTTCCTGCCCATGGCAGGGAGGTTGGAACTACAGGATCTTTAAAGCCCCTCCCAACCCAAACCATCCTGTATTATATTTAATCAAACATAAAGCCAAGTGCTGGTTGCCAAGGAGAACAAATCTTCCTAGATTTCATTTTTTCCTAATAGGTTTAATGATTGCATGCTCTGGTCAGGTGAAGTGTATCAAAGACCAGGGGAGCAGCAATGCTGTTGTCACAAGGTCATAGAAGTAGCTTTTCCAGTTCTGTGTGGTTCTGGGAGTGATAACATTGATATCATCTTATCACACAGTAATTCAGATTCCTCTCGTGTTTCTGAGCAGCACTCTTTAGCAGTGTTTGATGTGGGCCCGAGGCACAAGCCAGCCTATTTACCTTGAACAAATTATGAGAGTTAGCTTTTTCAGACTATAGTCATATTTTCAAAACCCAACCTTTTCCCAACCATATTAAGAAACATTTATTCCAAATAGTGAGAAAAATTCATGGTTATTTTTTCTTTTATTTATTTTCTATGGATTTGGAACACTTTGTGTTGGTTTGGGATGGTTTTTTGCTTGATAACTCTTCAGCAAAGCAATAGGATTTGCAAGCATACTTTTCTGGCAAGGCATGTCTGCACGGCCTTTCAGATGTGGATCATGCATAATAAAATTGTTTGTTGGAAATGAGCTTGCTCATGTTCTGCCATGTATGTGATCCTAGCAGCCCAGACTTGCCAGCCACCTGCACTACAAAGCCATCACTTACTCCAGTACAGTTGCCCATATTAATTGTGAACCTCAGCTCTTAAAAGCACAGTTTGCTTCTCAGCATCTTACTACATAACCACTGACAAGAACAATCATCTTTCTCAGCTATTATGGCCAAGAACAATCTATGCTCAAGATAAAGATGCTTCACTTCCAGCCACCTACAAAGACAATGACTTCTCTGTATCACATGGAGAGCATAGGCTGGGGAGGATGTGCTCTGTTTCTCTCCTGGGTGGTTGCATAAAGTGTTTCATACACTGAACAGATTTCTCAGTTGTTTTTAAGAAGTGGACTATTTTGGTCTTCTGAGAATCTTTCTATCTTAACTTTCTGAGGTTATGTACAATGTGAAACTGAATTAGAACATTTTTCATCAGCAATTTTATTATAGATCTTGATTTTACAGTCAATATTTTATATTGCAACAGAAGAGGTACAAATGTGAGCATGAGGACAAACTTTTAACTGATAGTCAGAAATAACCTATATAAAAGTATTGGTATGTGTCTATGTTGATTCACCTAAGCAGTTACATAACAGCTTGCAAATAAAAATACATTTCACTTAATGTAAACATTATGGGTGAAGTCTTGGGTTGGTCCAGCCAGGCTCAGTGCAGGTTTTCTATTGCTATTAACGAGACGAGGTTTATCTAGAGATGCTCAGAATTACATCAGCTTGTGTAGTTCCATAATGATGTTTTGCACTCTGGGTAAAACACACTAAAACGTGGCAGTACAGCCTTCTCCCTCTGGGATCATGGAAACCCCTGAAGTCTGCCTAAAGGCTTGGCAACTGCTGGTCACACTGTCACCTCAGCACTGAGGAGTGGATCTGTAGCAAAGCCTGCTCTATTCTCTTAGTGTCAATGGCACTGCACAGAGGCACTACAGCCATGGCCACAAGCTGGCTCAGATACTTGTTTTGCTATAAACACTGCACTTGAGACTGGTAAAATAGAAATCAAAGGAAATCAGTGAAACCTGTTGTTACAGTGCACTACGGCGCGCTGGTGCTTGTGAATTATACACCTCGAGGCATCACCTTTCACTGTAGAAACTGAGGTCAGGAGAGACTCCTTATTGTGGCAACCATTTATTTGATGTTTGTTTCTATTCCAGTGGATGGCCAAGTTGTGGCCTGAGGGACCTTTAATGAAAGTTGGAAGGCTGTTTGCTGCTATATTAAGAACAAAATGTAATCTGACCAGCAATGGTGTATCCAGTAGGATTTTAATGGGGCTGAGTCAGTCTCATATTTTCCCTCCCAGCTGCACACTCAGCAGTTCTTACAGATGCAGGCAACCCTCTGAGCAGTTTCTGGTTTTTTCTTGCTCCAGCTCAGCTGTCTTCCCACCAGCTGCTTACTGTGATGCCCATTAAAAGGCAAGAACTACTCTGCCTATTCCATTGCTTGCTTTACCTGGTCAGCAGTGTCACAGTACCTGGGAAAGCCATGATTTCTAATATGTGCCACTGGGCAACATTCCCCCTGGGGAAGTTTGCACTGGGATGCAGGGAAAGTGTAGCGAGTCCTGGTCATTTCCTGCTGAACATCTCAGCAGGAAGGAAGATGAGCATTGATTTGGGCGAGTTCTGCCCCTCCTGGAAAGTCTCTTTCTTCTCTGTGCATGCCCCAGGGAATCCCTGTGCTGTGCCAGTGGGGAGCTGTATAGGAGGGAGCAAACCAGGGCAAAGCACCTGCCTTCAGTCGCTGACCACAGCCCCAGCCCACCTGGAACAGTGTGTTTGTGTTTGTGTGTACAGCATCACTCCTCAGGTATCATCTCCTGCTATTTGCCTGTTAGTACCACAGCAAGGATTTCAGGTTATGGACTCAGTACACACCATGCTACTGTTATCACTCTTAGCTATGTAGCCACATCTTCTCCAGCTTTACACACAAATAATGAACTCTTCAGTAGCACAGAGAACTCTGTTTCAGGAAATTGCTGTGCTGTTGGTGCAAAGCCTGCAGTCTGTGTGGCCAGGGTTATGCACACACTGAAGGAGCTGAACAGGCCTGAAATGAGACACAAAACCAAACAAATATTTAATAATCACTCTGCAAGTACAACAGAATTACTTCACAGTTACTGAATGCAATGTGAAAGTCAAAGTGCATGTTACATCTGTGCTTATCAAGCAGATGGATTTTCTTAGGGTAATTCTTTTTGTTCTTGCTGCATAAAGGTAACTTTGGTTTTTTTTAGGGACAAGGGCAAGTCAGGACAAACCAAAGTAGTATCTGACCTCACAGCATGTCAGCTATGCTACAATATAAAATATAATTACAAAAAAGAAGAAAGATCTCTTGCATAGACTGTGGAATTCCTGCCATGCTGGAAGTTCACCGTCTGTCTTACTCACTGGTAAACCCTACTGCTACCACAGAAAGCTGTTGCTATGAATGTCAAATATGATGAGATTTTTTTCTAATGCATCCAGTGAATGCAGTTTTGGAATTATTTCTGGAAGATACTGTTGACATGGACAAAAGCAAGAGAAAAAGACCAGCACCAGTTGCTACATGGCATGCAAAGGCAGATGTTCAGCTGATACAGACCTGTATGGTTTTGTTTGCAATGACTGCAGGGGAGTGAAGCCAACTTACACACTCTATCCTGAAGTTTGGCTTTACCTGTAGATTTCTTATTTTATTATTATTCTGCATCTAAAATAGTAAAATCAATTGTCCATGTTGTTCAACCAAGGTTTATATACATTTTATATACATGTTAGTTAAGCTTTGACAAAAAGTCCTGCTTGTAACTTTTCCTTCAGAAGAGAGTTGTGAGACACAGCAATGAGTGAGTCAGGTTCTTCCCTGTGCTGAGCCACAAGGGGCCTAAGCTACAATATATTTCCCCTTCCTGCCTCATCCCATAGCATATTTCATCATAGGCTGAAATAATCTGTACCTACTTACAGGTCCTGGGAGTACTGGTTAAAGGCTCCATTTACCCAAAGAGAATGTAAACTCACAATTTGGCAGATTTATGCACCATACCAGCACTAGTTTTTTCACGAAGTGCAGAGCACCCATTAATCAGGTTCAGCAATACCCAGACAGGAATATATTGCTCTGCCTTCAGATTTAAAGACCTATCATTTTTCTCCTTTGCAGACCAATTTTTCCTTACTTAAACTATTGTCACAAACTCAGAAGTTCATAGAAATCTGTTTACTTTGGAAAAGTTCTTATCCAAGTGAGTCCTTGACACTGAAAAGCTGTTCCTGGCAGATAAGATATGAGCAATATTGAATGTTTGCCACTTTTCTAATGTCTCTAAAGACCAATTTTTCTCAGTGTGAAGGGCTCTGAACCCACACATAGGGATAGAGGGTCTCTGGCTTTTGTATTTCTTCAGCAGGAAGGTGGAGATTTCAGACAAGTCAGGACTTGGGCTGCTGTTTCCCAGACTCCTGTTTTTTGGTCCTGACAATGGTAAATTAGAGTGACTAGCAATGCTTATCGTGTCTCATGCCTCACTCTTTGACAAAGCAGCAGGACAAAAAGCACACTTAAACTATGGTGAAGGAAGCAAGAACCACCCTTGGCACTCTCTGTTATCTGTATGCAGCAGAGAGGAAAGCTGCCTGTTTGGTTCAGATTATTTTAGGTAAAAGCCCAGCCAGATGAAAACCTGGTGGCTGATTGCTCCTTCCCTGAAAACAACTGAACATGCTCAGTGGGAAGTGCAGGGCAGAGAGCAAACCCCAGGGCTGGACCCTGGCTGGAAGCCCCTGAGAGAGACCCAGCCACACTTTGGGGATGTCATGGCAGTGAGGAGGAAGTCTGCTCTAGCTTGCTGGAAACCTGCTATATTAGTTTTATGTTAGCAAATAAGAGTGGGTAATTACCTGTAATTGTCTTCACAGATGATCTTAAAGTTTCGCTCTTCTAAAATGCTTATTAACCTCTGAATGGAATGACCTGAGCAGGATTCACTGTCGAGAGAAGACTTCAGTTATTTGTGTTCCTTGTGTGTACAAAATGCTCGCCTAAATTCCATATTATGTCACTGCTTTATTATAGGCAAGATTCTTTAAAAGCTTGTTTGCTAATGTGCTGTAAAGTCCATTGGGTTTGTGGAGCTTTGGCTACCACTGGGCCCTTGCTGGTAGAAACGATGTGATGTTCAGCTGTGCATCTTGCATGAGAGTTTTGTGCAGAAGGACATCTGTGGGACATGACTCAGTCCCATTCACAGCTCAGGGTGCTCCAGAACTGCCCCATTGCTGCTGGTGGCTTCCACCCACAGCAGCACTATACAAGGTTTATTGAAATCTATCAAAGGGCAAAAGGGTCAAGTCCTCTGTGTGATGAGAAAAGGCCAATCATGAGAGCCAGCAGCTATGTCCCAGGTAGGAAGTAAGATAGGAGGAAAATTATAGAAAGCAGGAGAGGAAGCAGGCTACCTTCTGTATGTTTGACTCAGTTTATGGCTGCTACTGCTCTGTTTTGGCAAGGGGCTATTTCAACCACTTTTGCATTGGTAGGAGCCCTAACTTGTGTATTTCTTTCCCATCCAGATACAAGTTTCAAGAAGCATGTAGCACTCTCACACCTTCAAGATCTTTATCTCAATGTTTAATTTAACAGCCTAAGGGCCCCAAAGCTGTAGTGAGAGATTTGACAAGTGTCATAGGCACAGACAGAGATACAGCAAAAGACTTGTTACCTCAAGGCAAAAATCATCTCCTCATCCAGAGTATAGGACTAACTTCTACTACTGGGGACAAATCCAGTTCCTAACATATGACATTAGTAGAGAGCACTGCCAGCTCTTTTCTGTTCACTAGACTTGACAAGTTATCAGTGATTCAACATGGAATACAAATCTGAAGATATAAGGAATACATACTATTGGGGCTACCCCCCCCACCCCCTAGACTCTCCTTAGAAGCAAGTAGAAAATAAAAAGGAAATTAAGGAAATTTCTATGAGCTGGTCACAGAAGGAGGATGTGTCCAGCAAGGGGGATGGCAGGGCACTGCCTGGTTGAAGCTGTTGAGGGGGAACATGGTGGCTTTTCTGATGCTGGGAAATAATGGGAAAAAGGATCCAGTGCCATGTCTGGGGAAACTGATGTAAAGGTTACTCAATGTCCTTTTCTTCAGCAAACCTTTCTGCAAAGGACCACAAGAATAAGTCTGGTACACTGACCCCAGCATAGATGCACACCCATGAACCTTGGCAGGTGTGTCAGCTCATGTGGAAAGGGGACACTTCTGGGTGTCTGGGCTAAGGGAGGGGCTGCAACACTGGAGATGGAACTGTGTCAGAGACTGAGGCTCTCTCAGCAAGGTCCATGCTCCTTCCTGAGTTGTACTGCATCATCACAGCCTGATTCCTGATCCATGGCACCAAAGCTGCTGTTTCGTAGTGGAGATTGTTAAGAATGAGTAAAGCTGTGGCAGTGCATTATGACCACGTGAGCCACAGAACTGGCTCTGAAAGGAGGCGTCAAAGGCATAGAGCCTCATGCTTCATGTTTCAAATGTGGTAGATCTGCAAATGAGTCTGATTGGGATGAAAAATATCACTCAGAAAGCCTCAGATGTGATTTGAGGTTGCTGTTCTGATATCAGTAATTCCAAGGTAAGCATTTAAACTACAGACTTGTTATTAAAAATCACAGAATCATTTAGGTAAGAAGAGACTCCCTGAGATCAAACCAATATGAGCTGGAAAAGGTTACCCAGGTCCCAGCTAGGTTTTGAGTACGTCCACAGATGGAGACTCTACAACCTGTTCTGTCATTCAAAAATGGATGTGCTCGGCATAATTATACTATTCCTGTGGACAAACATATCCATGTTTGGATGGATACATGGACATGTTTATCCTTGCAGACATGGCCTGGTCTCTGACTTCAGTGCTGCACCCCATAGCAAAGGTCTGTAGACCTCAGTGGAGTTGAAAGGAACTTAATGGTCAGAGGACCTCTTGAAAGCAAGGGAAATACTGTGTTTTACCTATAACTGTTCAGCAGTACCTACAAAGAATACTAGGGGAAACAACAGTACAAATGTTATTTTTTCCTGAAAAGTGAGCACCTAGAAGGTGAGTATAAAGCAGATTTCATAAGTTTAAGAGTGTTGCTGTCTGACCTGAGTTGTGCCCTGTGCCTTCCACACACTGCTCATCACTGTGCACCAGTGTGACTTACCTTTGAGGTCCACCAATGTCTTGCATAAGCCAAATGTGCACTTCAGAGACTCTATCTGGATCCAAGTTAAAGACCTCAATACTTCCAAAAATGCTGTAAGAATGGAACATGAAACAGCAAAACACCCTTAGGTGTCTCAGAAAGATGCAGAGAATATGCTCCCCAAATACTAGTGTTTATTAGTGCTGCTATTACACTCAGTGAGAGAACATTATCTTGCCGATGGATTTTCATAGGCTATTTAATTGCCTTGTGGCCAAATGTTGTCTCCTCATTCTTATTTCACTTTCAGGAGAACTTTTGAAACTGCTTGCAGACAGAAACAAGCTGAAGTTTTGCCATCTTTAGTGCTTCTCCTGTTCAGTTTCCTGGCTATTGATTTGGTTTGGTGCCAGGGAAATGACCATGGCTGTTCCCCCAGAAAGCATAAGTCTTCATCTTTTGATATTATTCAAGACTGCATTTCCAGCCAGGTAGCCAAGTCTAGTGAAGTAAAATCAAAGAAACTGTAAAAATCAAGTTACTTTGAGCAGTAAGAGCACACTGAATACCCCACCCACATACTCTCTGAAGGATTTTAGTTACAGTCTCTGTAAAGGAGTGAAAAGAATCAGCTTTACAACGGCCAGTGGTGGATTTACCAAAATTACTTCTGCACTGAGTCTCACAGGCAGACAACCACGTGCAGCCCCACAGAAACATGAATGGCTGCTTGTTGAGTGAATACCTGCTGCTTCTGAAAGCTCCAGCTTCCACAGATCCATTGAGCATCACTTGAACCACACCACATGCTGCTTCTGCAAACTGAACCAAACCAAAGGACATTACACTCTGACACTCCATGCAGTGCCATGGCAGACTTGGGGCTGGTAGAATTCATTTATGTCCTCAGAACTGTCTAATACAAGCAGAGGATCTGGCAATATTTTTGCAGGACATTTCAGCGCAAAAAAAAAGCCTCTGAAGACTATGGCAAAACTGTGATAAAGCCTCACTAGACAGCTATGAATTGGCAGTGTAAGGTTGCATGGGACTGGTACAGCAGTGTGTCTGGTTTCAGTTGTTGTAGGGCTTTCCAGAGCCCCTAGAGCTGCAGCTGTCTCTAGTAACTCACAGAAATCCTCAGACTGCTTTAGCTCAGAGTAAGGACAAGCCAGAACAGAGGTATCACTAGTTTAAGGACACACCAACCATCACACACTTGTTTCCTTGTGACTCATGCTCTATGTTCTTTTGTGGCTTGGGATTTTTCTCTCTTGATATTTTAGTAAAACTGAGTTTTGTTTGATTTGATTTTTAATATACTGGATCATGTAACCACTGCTTTTTTGTTCTTTAAAACTCATGTCCAAATATTTAAAGACTATTAAGGTCTACGAAGTACCTACTCTAGATATATATAATCCATTAAGTCAAAGAATTTTTAAAAAGCTTAATGCAAGTGACTGTACTTATCAAATCTTTCATGTCCTCTTAAACAATGTGGCTCAAACTCAGACCCTGAGAACTGTGAAGTTTCAGGAAGTTTCTTTATGCATGACTTCCAAATATAACAAGCATGAGTTTTAGTGGATCTTGAATTTGTATGGCAAGGAAGCCTCCAGCTGAGCAAACCTGGGTTTGTATATGGTTTTATCTCTCACATACTCTGGAACAGAACCATTTTCACTCCTAGTTTACCCACAATTAAAGCAATTGTTTTTTATGGTGAGTAGACTTTCTCTTACATGCATGAGAGCTGGAGCATACAGGAATGTTTCTTTTCCACCTGGGCAGTCATCTACTAATAGTCATACCAAGGGTGAAATCTCAAGAGACATGTAAAATTAAATTAATACAGGACATCAGGTTTTTCTCTGGCAGTTTGTTCCTGTAAAGTGCTGATTCAACAAAGCCAGGCTAATTGCTTAACCGGGACTAGCAGGATTTCATTCCTGTGATGGGAGTTGGCATGTGCCTGGGGGTGGGGACATCACAGGAACCTTGCCAGGTACTGATGTGGGAGGATGTGCTCTTCAGGTTTATACCGGGAAGTGCAAGGGGATTCTCAGCCTCTTGGAAAATATCTGTGCCAGTTTGGGTGCTGCTTTCCACATTAGCATGCTGAAATAGATTTTAGCAATTTACATTCTGTGATTTGATTAAGGTAATTGCTATAATTATGGGTATTACTTGCAGAGCTCCAGCTCTCTGCCAAGGGTTGTTCTAGACACTGACACTCAGCCTCTGACCAGAAAAAGAATGCCCAAACTAGAAGGACATCAAATGTTGTACATAAAATAGGGGACCTTGGATTCCAACACCATGATTTTTAAAATCATGCTAAAAGTTTTTGTCAACTTCTACTATTCCATCTTTTAAGTCCAATCTGCAAAATCATATTTTTTGGCAATGTCAGGAATTTAGTGCCTTTCCTTGCTTTTGGATTCAGGGAGATTTAGTCTAGATCTTACCATCTTGGATGCCATTTTCCAGAACACAGAGCCAGGGTTGCTCTCACATTCACTTCGTTTTGGACAAGATTCATAGTTGATTCCTGAGAAAAAATACATTTATAGAATAGCTAAGGTTAGAGTGAATATTTTTGCAAGGCTTATGTGACTTTGAGAGCAAAAAGATTTGCTCCATACCAAAGAAAGAAGGCTGAAAGGGGAGAGGGCTCTAGAAGGAAAAGGAATTTGCATCTGTTCAAAAATCTTCTTGTTTGCTCACAGTCTTTTCAGGGAGGCAGTTGCAAATCCCATATCACAGATAATTCTCAGAAAAGTGAGAAGGGAAAACACACAGTCCCAAATGTGAGAAACAGGTTGGCTCTTGATAAGTACTGTCTGATTGCATTGAAAAATTAAACTTTGCCCAACATTTTCAATAATTCCAGCTCAGTTTAAAGGTTCCTGGCCTTAAGCACCAACCCAGGAGTCACATGGGTAGTGATACCCCCAAGGTACCTGCACATTGCCCCAGCATTTTGACTGGCCCATGGCCAGGTCCTTTTTGAATGACATTCCTGCTTTGCAGTTTGTCCCATAGGAACCACAGGGTGGAAGCAAGCAAAGTAAAGGGAGCTAGATGTGGCCATTTATTCAAACAACAAATTGGTGCTAAAATAACATCCAAAATTGTGGTTTTCAATTTAACCTGAGAAATAGGTATTATTTTCAGACTTCTGAAATATTGGGCAGTTAAGATATTAAACTAAATCACTAGAAGATAATGTGAAAAGAATTGTGTTAGGTTTGTAGATTACCTGGGGCAGTGAGGTCTCCACACCATGAAACTTTATCAGCCATATAACCCAACAAGGTGTCCTCCAAGGTGAGGAAATTTTGGTTGGATTTTGTGTAACGATGAGCGAGGTCACCTGTCTTGCTCCAGAACAGTGACTGTGAAATAAGGTACAATGTCTGGTAAGTGATAGCTATACTACAGCTGGTCAGAAAATTTTTCTAGAGAGAACCAGAAAGTTCATGATAATGAAGGAGTTTTAGTTTTATTGAAATGCAGTGAGTTCACCCTAGTGGGGCAGCTCTCATATGAACACTCTCATTTGCAGAATGTTTTGGGTGGGATGTTTTTGGTGGAAAGGGACATGGTTAGCTTTTAAAGAATTTTGAAAGAAGAGTTTGACTAGTTTTCATAGGATATATACCAAATTTGTTGTTTGCTTTTGAGCTGTGCATGGAAGAACAGCTTTCTGGAAGCAGTGTCCCTCTAACAGCATGATGGCAAGCTCCTTACAGAGACCCATATCCTCAGGGAATGGGGACATCCCTGTCACTTCATTGGGATGATCCTGGCTTGTGGCAAGCCTTACACAGGGATGATTCCCAGCAATAGAGTATGGACAGGGTTTCTGGGGTCCAAAGGTGTACCTGCAGGACTGTTGCAGTAAATGCAAAAGTAAAAGGCCATCCTCATCAATCTAGAGACGCTCACAGCTGTTTTGGGTGAGATCCCATTGCTCAGAGCACTGCCCAGACCTGGCACCCACCAGCCCACCCTGCACTGTGCTGTTACCTTGTTACAGGGTATAGGATGACTTGCTAGCTCCATTAAAGGCTGATAATCTTCTGGTGTGATATTACAGGGATTCTTGTAAATGAATGCATCTTTCAATGATTCCCATATTTTTAGACAATCCTTATCTCTGCCAAAAGATTAAAACATAGTTAATAAATATTTGTGAGTATTTGTGCTTGTGAAAGGTTCTCCCTCTGTTGTGATCAAACACTCTGGACCAGATGTTAGAAGAATTCCAATTGTGCTCAGGCACCAAATACATGATCCATTACAAAAGCAGAGTATCTTCAGCAGATTAAGCATATACTGAGGAATGAACAGTTCAGAATCATTTTTATCTCTTTTCTGCATTTCAAATTAGTTTATTGCAATATCTGAATGTCATCTAGATTTTTACCCCTTAAAGTGATCAGTGCTGATTTTACATAACCAAAAGATAAAATTTCTTGATTATTCATATCAAATCATGAGAAGCAAATAGCTTCTCAGACTACAGGTTGTACATTTTAAAAGTATGGTCAAAGGATAATGTCCCCCCAGATACAGCAAGCCAAAAATATGGCCATGTATCTCCCTGCAGAGAGTTTGATCCTAGAGAAAAAAAAATCTGTAATTTTATCTAAAACAAAAACAGTGATTTAGCTGTTTGGGACTTGAGATTATTTTTATTTATGCACTCATTTGAAGCCATTAACTTTGCTAGAGGCACAGTTGATTTGCACACGTATAACCAAGATCCAGATGAGGTGCCACTGTACAATGCTGCCTGAACTGAGCCTGGGAGCAGGGACAGGTCACAGCAGCCTGCAGGGTCTCCAGCTAAGTGGCCAGCTGAGGCAGCCCTGGCACAAACCAAATTTCATGTTGTGTCATGTTGTCTGTCACAGGGCCAGCCCCAGTTGCACCTCCCATTTATATAAAGCAAATTCACCTCCTGTTTAATAAAGAAGAGTAACAATGATGATTTTTTGTAAGTACTATCATTATTGAGAGCCTAAATGCACTTTCAGTTATATCACTGTAGAAATAAGAAGGGAAACTGTTGGTGCTGCAGGGAACACGGTCATTGTTTTGCACTCTTGTGTCAGCAAGAATTCATGTTTTACTCAGCAGGACTTAATTTGGGTGTATTAAATTTTCTCCCGGAGGAACATTTCTCTGGCTGCAAAGCATAAATAACCCACAGAGACCATGCTCCAAACTTTGGTACTTTATTTAGGGGTTAGGAAGTTGTAAATACATCTCCTTGCCACTAAGGATTTCAACATGGACACACTAAATCATCCAAAAGAGAGGGTTCCTGCTGATTGAGGGGTGACATTAGATAATAGGCAGCTGTCCCCTTTGCTCTGCACAGTCAATGATATCATAAAAACAATTTGTAGAGCTTGGCTGAAAGCACGGGCACATCTCATAAACATTTATATGGCTCACACTTTCTAATTTGTCAAATGATTTGTCCTCCAGGCAGGTCTTTTTTTTTTTCTTTATTTTTTAAGCTACTCCTAAAATCTGCTTTATGTAAGAGTGTTAACAGCCACAGGCAACAGCTGGGTACCTGGTGATCTATCCTTTCATATGGCAAAATTTTTATGCTTGGTCTCAGAAGACAAAATATTCTTCAAGAGATCATTAAAAAAACATGTTGTTTTTTTATTTCCAAAGAAGAGAGGTAGGAGATAGACACTATATAAAGCATTTCTGCTGCTAGACTCAATTCATGGCCATGAGAGGCACAAAAAAACTCATCCAGGTGATCCATGATCATGCCAAGACAATTTACTGAGTCACTAATCCAAAGCATCAGTGTCCTATGCTTTCAAGACACCAGACTCAGCACTGGATGACATATGTCAATGTCACCAGTATCTGAGAGAAGAATCTTTATGCACAGTCCTGGAAGAGCTGAGCCAAACTTCATCTTTAGTGTCATAGAAGCTGGTAGGTCTTAGCCTGCAAGTCATGAAGGTTCTTCTACAGCAGCTAATCAGTGTGGTACTGCTGGTTGTATCACAGGGAAGAATGGAAAGCCATGAAGATGGGCTTTTACAAAAACTAGGCAATTTCAGGATTGTTCTAGAAATAAAAATACAGATCATCAATGTAAAAAAAAAAAAAAACATTAAAAAGCTAAACAACCTTTTATTTTTGCTGCCCTCACTTATCAACATGGGTTTTTTTACAAATGAATAACAATAAATCATTTATTTGCCACTGGAAAGCTATTTCTCTGTTATTTAGCACAAATTTTGTTTCACATCCTAAAGAGATTACCAGGCACATAGAACTGTGATTTTGGTTTACATATGATAAGCAGTGTGAAGACTTGAGGACCTGCAAACCCCAGCTCCAGGAAGATGTGCCATTCTTTCCGGTCTCATTGTTGAGGTAGTTTCTGTTAACAAATTTTCACCCACCCTTTTACCAACACATAAAGAAAATACTTGTATGATGTGCAGCATTTAACCCACACTAAGCAGAGGTGAGGGCAGAGACTTGCTATAGTTCTGGGCCTTCTGAAACAATATGAGAAGTTTGCTGGCACGTGGTATGCTAAAAATTCCTGCAAGAACAGCTTCAGGTTGAAACAAAAACCTGTGCCTTACTGAAAAAAAAAAAAAGCCTGAGAAACCAACTTTGCTCTTAAAGCTGCTTCCAAATCATAGAATTTGTTGATTTAGTGTTCCTTCTGGATTTACAGGAGAAAGGCCACAAAAGAGACCCTCACTCTACCAGTTAATTAAATTTATCTAATTCAGATAATTCTGGAGTCCATGGGGCATACTCTTATGTCTCACACTGCTGGGGCCCTTGGGCACTCTCTTTCTCTGGCTTTTGTTTTTGTATTTTGGGTTGAATATGAACTAATTCTGCATCCTATCTGCAAATGCCATATAAACTCTTCAGGCATAATGGACTTCTTCCTTAAAGGCTAGCTTTGTTTATGTTGAAAATATCTAAGGCATTTTATTCTACTGTAGACTCTGAAATATTGAATCCAAATTCAGTAGTATGTAACATAAATATACTCTAAATTCGTGTTTAATTTTTTCAAGTTTTATTTTTATGAATAGGGTTTGGGCAATGCTGGTAAATTTGAAATACTAACTAACAGAATACTTGAAATCTTCTGTAAATTTGAAAAATGCAACATTTCTCTGGAAAACAAGGACTGAAGAACTTGTCTTAAGACCTTTCTGAGCCAAAGACTCCACTCTGAACTCAGTATAGCATACAATAAGGGTTGGGATACAAATAAACTTTTCCTTAATAAATCCAAATGTTATGCATACTGCAAAGCATATCCTCCATTTGTCCTTACATTGGGGTAGGAGTTGCATTTTCCAATAAATCTGAGTATTTCTATTCATTTACCTCGTATATGAATATCACATTAATCTATCAAGCAAAAACTGGGGCCAAGAATATTTCCATTAGCATCTATCCCAGCAGCCAAATTTTAATGTGCATATTAGAAAAATGGACAGCTTCTGCATCATTATTTTTTGCATATCTATACACTTGTCTGGCTAACCTTGAAAAAATATCCTTACACTGAAAGGAATGGGGCAGCATTGAACTATCTGGTAAATCACTGTTACTATAGATTTTTTTTCTTTGCTTTACAATTTTTTTTTCTTTAACTGGACATGACAGAGCAAATTCATTCCGAATTGAAACTGATTTAATTTGTATAATATCAAGGATAAGTTTCATCCTCACTGATTTCAGTTACACCGTGAACAGCATCTTGCTTTCAGTTCAGCACTGGATTGACACTGAATGCTGAAAACATCTTAAAGTCAGTGTTCCCTCAGGCTGCGTTGCCTCTAGTTTTCTACTCAAGAATTTGAGGAAAATGCTTAAAGTATGGGACTCATTTTAAATTTACAAGTAAAGAATTTCTTCCAGACTTTGCTCTGGAGAACTCAATCAACTCTTCCATGTTTTTAAATCACCCTTCCAGGCAGAGACATTTTGCTAGTCAGACCTGTTCTCCCCTGCAATCAGTATCAGATTTTCCAAGGTCCAGAATTTATTTCTAAGACACTGCAATGTCTTCAGGCCACCCTGAGTTTTTAATTGTGGCCCTGTGGTGAAGCTCTGAAGTTGCAGCTGGGAACAGCCCCCTGAGCCCATGTCCCTTACCCGTGCAGTGACCAAACCTCTGCAATTTGTGTAAGAAAATCCTTCTTACCATCACTAGCCAAAACAGAGATGAATCTAAGCACTCAGAAATCTAACTCTTTAAAAGGTCAGCAAGATGTTTGTAGTTATAACATAGCTCCTTACAGACATAAAGCAAATTTTCACTCTTCTGGGGATCTAAAGCACAGGTTTCACCTGTAAAAGCCCAGATATCTCAGGAGGAGAATGCATATCAAAGGAAGTAAAAGATGTAGCAACATTTCTGTATCTAACAGATCCATCTTTGCTTGTGTCAATTTGTCTGCTGCATTTTGGTAAACTGTGATGGCTGTACACAGCAGTGAAATTTATACATCCATAGTCAATCTGTTTTTTCACATGAGCTTATATGTAGCTACATCTGTATGTCAGAAATTATACGTGGACCAGTGATATTTATGCCTGTGTTGAGAGTAAGCCCTCTGTAACTCAGAATCCTTTTGCTACCTTTTCTGCCCTAAATATTTCTGAGGTTTTATTTCTTCAGCTTTCCCTTCCCTACTTCCAGCCTTGCCGTGTCTCACTGCTGCTTTGGACCAGTTCTTTTTGGGGTTGCTGCCAAGGACAGCCCAGGCAGCTGTGGTTGGCCATCTCTGGAATGAAGCTGGGCTGGAGCTGAAGGCAAGGAGAACACTGCCATCAGGTGGGAGAAGGAGCTCCTGAGGAGCAGCAGCTGAGGTCAGCCCCGAAGCTGTGGGTTCTTCAGGCCAGGTGACAGCGTGACCCATCTCCAAGGCATGCAGCCAGAAAATGGTGATACAATGGATCAAGTGTGCATACAATGGATCAGCTTCCTTCTTATTATTGTAGCACTAAAACCTCCCACCAGGTACCCTTGTCCTAAAAATCAGGCAGATATGAATTAAGACATCAGCCAAAACACTGTCATTGCTGGGGATTTGAGGACACTACTGCTTGCTGGTTTTAGCATCAGGATAATGGAAAGGGGGAAAATTAGCAAGGAAAAAGATGAAGGAAAAAAATCAGACCAATCAATCTCAGTGTCTTCAATAAGCACCTGCCTCTCATTTCTCATTTATTTTAATTATTGCAAAATGTCTGCCACCATAACACTCAGGGTAACAGACCTTTTGTCAACATGAAAACGACATGCTTGATTTTTTTGGCAGATTGATTTGGTAAGTATTGCTTTCTGCTAATTAAATAGTTTAAAAGTCAGTAAACAAAGCATTGGAGGAACTGACTGGATATAGAGAGGGAGATCCAGAACCCTGCCTCACAGGAAGATGACGTCTGGGAAGGTAGCCTGTAGGCAGAGCAATTAAATTCTGCATGGTAAAGAGGGGAAGCCTGGAGGTCTGGAAAAAGAAGTACTGAGTGAGATTGCTGCTGGGTGCACCTCAAGGCTTTGTATGTTCCTGTACAGTGAATGACCCAGGGCAAGTGACAGCTCCTCATCACACCATCCTTCACCTTTGGCAGCAATAAGAAGGTTTTAAGGGCAGGAGTAGTTGTGGCTTTGGTTTATAGCTCTTGGAGTATTTTATGTGAGTCTGGAATTGGTGCTGCAGGACAGCACTGAGCCAACACTGAGCCTTATCACCCTTCTGGGAATGGTTGAGCCAAGAGGTGGCAGCTGTAACCAGGGAAGGGTTCTTCTACACAAACAGATTGTTCTGCTGCCTGGATTTAAGCCTCCCTGGGGGGAAAAGCAAGCTGCTAAAGCAGATGTTTTTAGTGATGCTCTGTAAGTGCAGAGCCCCCAGAAGAGGAGAAGTCTCACCAGGACTGCATAGTTTAAGCCTCTAAGCAAAGGCCATGTCATCAACAGATACAGAGGGAATACATTTAAGCTGGCATCTTGCCCTTTGATCAGAAAGGGTACTTGTAGTAGAGTTTTAATGTTAATATTAAACTTCTAAGAACACTTCTATAACAGTGATCTAAATTAAAGTACTTACAGAGAAATATTCAGTGGCTTAATGCACTTTCACTTTTCCCCACCCATGAACTTTCACTACATTTTTTTGTTTTGTTTTGATTGTTCATTTTTAATAGAACTGAAGATGCTGGGATGTGGCATAAATGCAGTAATTTGGGAGGAGGTCCTGCTTCAAGTGTGGGCTCTGTCAGCAGGACACAGACAAGGGAACAGATTGGAGATTTAGTACATCTGTGAGTGAGCTCCTTGATAATTCCTTATTCTGTGATCATCTCCGGGGAAGACAGAATGCATCTTTGGCATGTGTTTTCCCTTGGACACATGAGACAGACTTTCATTTGACCCCAGAGGGGAAAAAGGATCTATTCCTCCTATTATTATGGATAACCAGTTATATTTCCTCATGCTTTGAGGTGTTAAACAGGTCTTGAGTTTTAACCATACCTTGGCAATGACAGCTGAATGATATCACCTCTGAGTGATGGGGTTTTTTTACTGACATATCTACAGATGTTATAGGAGAACAGAAACAGGGGAAAGTGGGAAAGAACAGTATTCCCCTTTTTAGCAACAAGCTCATAAAAACATCTAATAATTTCAATCCCAGGGTGGTGCCATAATTTAGACAGACACTAGACATTGCCCTGTAGAGTCAATTCCATAAAATCAATAAACAAGAGAGAAGGTAAAGAACAGGCAGCTAACTGACTGCACACAACTAAATGGCTGCAAAGAGTCACAGTGGAAAACTAAGTTGAAAAAATATTTCATCAGCAAATACTGCTGATTAACATGTAGAAGGTCAGTACAGACAAAATAATGTTCTTTCTAGTGTCTGGGATTAAAACCAAGGGAGATTTTGACTGCAAGGAAATTTTAATACAGTGATGCAATATGTGTAAACTAACCCAAATGTGAAAAATTATTTGAAACCCTATGGAATCTTGCAGTAAGAACCATTAAATATCTATACACTGTAAAAGTAATGTAAAAATTTTGTGTGTATGAGAAATATAGAGTAATTTAATAACAATTTTTTATGATAAAAACTCAATACAGAAAACTGATAGGTGAGTTGACATACGACTGTGAAGTGAGAGAGAAATTCAGATCTCAACAATGTTTCTGTACCTTGGGAGTACATCGATGTTGGCCATGGACAAAAGACAATGTATCTCTTGACATCTCCCCATTACTCACTGGACTCTCAGACCTTGGGTTGCCTGTGGAATTACAGTGTGGGAGGGTGGATTTTTAGCACAGAACTGAGCCTGAGCTTTGCACAGAACTGGATGGCTTTTCATAGCCTAGCAGTGGCATTTATACTCCAGAAGAGAAGAAATAGATATGCTGGTGATTAATTATCTTGAGAACAAATAAATGATGGCTACCCACTGCCCTATGAGCTTGTCTGTTGCTAAAAGAAAACTAATTCTTTCTAATGAAATTCCTTTAGAAAGAGATAACAGCAAAAACCAAATAGAGTCTAACCTTACAGCCCAGAGTAATTATGGAAACCAGCTTTAAGCAGCATGAGGACTCTTTTGAAGGACAAACTCCAGAGCCAGTAGCCCTGCCTCTATATTCTCAAGTACTGATCACTGTCTATTTGTGCCTACTAAACATTGTATTTCAGCTCCCCATTAAAGCTCAGTACAGCATATTTCAATAGAAGTGTACTTTTAAGAAAGATCCAAACAATTGTTAATATTTATAATGATATCTTTGCTGCCAAGAAATTACAGAAACAGTCAAAATCACTTGTATACAATTTAGGGAAAAACAATTGCAAAAGAAAACCTTGCTATAAACAGTGAAGGATAGAATAAATGAAAAGCAGAGTAATGCAGGTTTCATATAACAAAGGCTAACACAGAAAAGGTATTAAAGTCAGCACATAGGCATATGAAATAGGGAGGGGAACATTAATGGCATACACAAATGTTAGGATTTGGGTATTTTAATAAGCAGTGTGTTATTATGATGATACAGAGCCCATCTTAATGCTGAGAGACAAACCAGATGTAGGAACAAAATATCAACACCATTTTCCTTAAAGATGAGCCAAAATATTTCTTCATTGCTCTTTGTCCTAGTTTCCCAGTGGACTTCTTACAAATCTAAAAGCATTTTCTAAGAAATGAAAGAGAAGAAAGGCCCTTCTGGTGATCATCTAGTCCAACCTCTGTCTTAGAGAAGGTTGCTCAGGACCAGGATCCGTCTAGTTTTGAATGTCTCCAAGGATGGAGCCTCCACAAAGTCTCCAGTCAACCTATTCCAGTCTTTGATCATCCTCATAGTAAAAAAATCCTGCTTTCCCCCCTATGTTTAAATAGAATTTTCTGTACTTTAATTGCCTCTTGTTCTGCTACTGAACACCACTGAGAAAAGCTTGACTCTCTCTTCTTTACTCCCCTCATCTGGTATTTATCACCTTGATCGTTCCCTTCTCCAGGCTGGACAGGCTCAGCGCTCTCAACACCTCTCTGTATCTCAGACACTTCAATGACCTTCATCGTCCTTCACTAGATGTGTTCCAGGTGTGTCCCTGACTCCCCTGCAGTGACCAGACCTGGGCCCAGCACTCCAGACACATCTCACCAGGGCTGAGCTGAGGGAATGGTCCCCTCTGTCCCCCTGCTGCCAATGCTCCTTCTCAGGCAGCCCAAGGCACCACTGGCTTCTGCCACAAGGGCACGCTCATGGGTCACGTCCAGCTTGTCACCAGGCCCCTGTGTCCTTTTCCACAGACAGTGCAAATAAAGCCTTTTGTTTGCTCTGGGACCAAAAAAAGGTGGCACAGCAATGATAACAGATTTTTTTAGAAAGCGTATTCTTACAAACAGAGAAACACCAAGTCGTTTGTAATTTGATGGACATCAAATCAGGAAGCTTTAGCAACCTGCAGGGCACTCTAAGGGAGTCTAATGCATTACATTTGCATACTAACTTGCACTCTTCAGAAGACTGGTTCAGTAACTATTTCTCTCATGTAAGGCATATTTTCTCAATGAAAAAAACAAATCTCAAATAAGTTTCAGTATAACATCATGGCTATAAAAATAAAGCAAGGATTTTTTCATGGTTATTTAGTGCCATGCTTAATGTGAAAGCATTAACAATCAGTGAACAAACACAAAGAAATTAGATTAAAAATGTCTAGTAAAGCATGAAGGCAAAATGCAAAAGTAAGCACGCAACAAACCCCAGATTTCTTTTGGGAAGAAATTATGCTGTGAATGCAATAGCTTCTCACACAAAATCATGGTCCATATGTTCTTTTTGACAAAATATATCTCTATCTCTACAGGCTGCAAAGGAATGGGAAGAAATGCATTCATGATTGTGCAGTCAGGAGACAGAGCTCTCCTGGACATGCACCAACTATTACTAAGTTTAATGGAATTATAGACTGTTAAAATTTGAACAATAGAACTTGCCACTAATGATAGAAACAACATTGGTTGATCTAATTATATTTAAGGGGAAAACATATTCTCTGTCCACACAAGATTGCATGAAAAATGTATTGAAGTTTTACACTTTCAGCTTCATCATCAGGTTTTTGCACTGCTGAGTCAGGCACAGTGGCATTGTTTGGCCTGGCAGTTACATGTGTTATTGAAACTGCTCCCCGTCTGTGTCCTTGGTGCTCTCTTCCTGTCAGAAGTTAGACAAATAGTAAGCTGGTTTGACTTCAAACTATTTTTAAATAGTAGGTCCTTGACAGCTTCTCTGGACAGAACCCTGTGTGGTGTTCTCTAAGAGGATCCTTCTTGGGCATGGAGGTTGGACCAGCTGACCCTCTGTAGTCCCTTCAAACCTGACCGATTCCATGATTCTGTGAATTAAAGACCGAGAAGTGACTGCAGATGTGAGGGGGGAGCAGTCATCAGCTGAGAACAAAAATTCTCTCGACCTGCAAATGTAAAATCAGTTATTTCTAGATCCAAAATAGGGCATCATTTATGCTTTGGGCATTAGTGACTATGATCTTTTAGATAATGTGTCTTCTCTGCTCCTTCCCCAGGTCACAAAGTGCTGCTGGTTCCTGACCTCAGCCTGCCAATTCAAATGTGGTGAAGAGGAAACCTAAATTAGTTAATTTAGGCTACAGCTGTTACCACTTTTTCTGCCCCAATAGGTATAGAGGTGCCAAACCATCATAAGCAGCATCCTACGAGTTATGGGTGAGTTATGATGTCCCCACAACTGTGTCAGCATGGATCTGCTGAATTCTCTGACCTGTGCAGGTGAGCCTGCAGCGCTGAGCGCCTGCTGCACTCCCCGCTCTGATTTTACCAGGGATAAATTCTTGGGAATTTCGCCTTGCATGACATTGGAAGTGAGACCTGCGAGCACTTTGTTAGCCACAAGAGGGAGTCTGGATTATTGGGAAGGAGAGGACGAAGTCACCGGCGGTCAAATTGTTTCTTCAGACCAAACTGCTTTTGGCTTTATGCAGCGAAAACTACCACACATACTGATGGCCAAGCGGGATTTTTACAAGACTAGTGAAATCAGAACTTCTAGCTTCTGGTAATGTTGAAAAAATGGTAAGACTGCCAAACTGTGACAAACTATTGCTTTGTAGCCAGTATTTCCAGGCAAGTCAAAAGAGAAATATTATTCTTTACTGTCAGTATGTACGTGTGTGACCCTGTATGCAGAGACCAAACCCGCTAAAGCCCGCTGCTATACCATCTACATTTCTTCCTAAAAAATACTACTAATTTTGAAAATGCTTTATTGTAAGGTTTGGTATTCTCTTCCTCTTCCTTATGAACTCTGTAATGACAAACTTTATGCAGGAAGATTGAGGAAATTGCATGTGTACAAATGTTAAGAGTCAGCCACTCAGCAGCAGAAATAAACCTGAGGATTGCACACAAGCAGTATTGCACACAAGCAGTTCAACAAAATTATTACTGGCAGATGCTGTAATACAGTACCAGAGAAATGTCCTTGTGTGAGCAAGTTCAATGCTGGATGAATTTGAAGAATAAACAAATCAACAGGAAAACATCTGATTGCATGAGGTGTTTACAAAATTTGACTGCAGACAGCAGGAGCCTTTCAGTGGCCTCTCTGGGCTTGGGTTTAGCCCAAAGATTGTTTTGGAAAAGAGAAGAGCAGGACCAGAGTGAGCTGGATGGGCATGGTATAGGGGCTCCAGTAAATGAGAGAGAGTGCAATGAGGTATCCTCAAGGATTAAAGAGTTGTGATAGTGCAGGTGTACACTAACATGTTAGAAGCCTTCTTAAATTATTTACAGCACACAGATGCAAAAGCAGAGCTAAATGGAGGCTGTAGAACTCTGTTAAATCCATCTTTGATAGCCAGAAATAGTATAATATCCATAGTCATATGTCAACAATCCTCCTTTTTTCCCAAACCTGCCAGCTATTCCAAAATGAAATTGTAATGTAGTAAATGTTACTAACTTCCACAGTGAATAGATTTTATGTTCAGAAAATATTATCAAAGGTGGAATTTAGTGACTCATATAAAAAAAGTAAAAATACGAGGAAGTGTCCATGAGTTTATTAAAAGCAGATGTATTTTTTCAAATGCACATGTCAGTGTAAGACTAAAAGGGCAAGAACAGAATATGGATAAATTTATGAGAAAATAAGAAGATTTCTAACCAAGATAATGAAATTCCCATGGTGGGAAGTAGTGGCAGCAACAGTCCTGGCAGTGTACAGGGCACAGCTCGCACAGCTAATAAGACTGCCCATGTTTCTGCAGTTCCCTGTTCCTACTCTTCTCTTTGATTAAGTGCACCACAGATCCCATACAACTGAGGATCCAAGGCCTACATTAATGATGAAAGAGAGAGATGAAAGATCCCACTCTCTGATGTGTCCTAAAGGCATGCAGGCCATTGTCAGAAAGTGCCAGTGACAGAAGTGGTTGGTTACATCACAAACCACACAGAGCTCAGCGCAATCAGAAATGAGCAGCCGTGGGTTTGATTCCCAGAAAAGCACCTGCATTTAATTCTCCATTCAGGAAACCTCTGAACATTTCAGACGTACATAAACAAGCATATTTTTCTTTCTTCTGTGCGCTGTGCTTCAGAAAAATTTGTTTCTTAAATAAAATAAATCAAAAAAGGATCCTACTATACAGAAGTCATTTAATCTGGAAGAAAGTGAGCTCACAGCCACAAAGGTATGAAGCACTGTTGGATTATGAATGGCCCAAAATATTGCACTTTGTAATAACAAACTTTTAAGAAAACCTGTGATCATGGATTTGTGATATTTTTAAAACTGTCCTTGAATTAATTGCCTAAACAAATCATTCCTAGAGACCTTTGTGATCCAGATTCAGACTGCTGTCAGTGAAAACACACATGGCTGTAGCTGAGAGCATATTCACACAAAAGTGGTTTTCACATCTTCACACCCCAATTTGAATAAAATGAGCCTATGTAATAAAGGCTATTAGGCTTGAAAACAATTTCAGATTTAAATATTGAGAGTATAATTCTTTAATAAATTAATTTATGCTTTTAGAAATGTGTATATGATTTTGCAAGTTTCAGGAGCTTTTAAATTTTATTTGCAAAAGAATCCTCCTTTCCCTCACTAAGGCCACTCAAATATTTAATGTAAAGGGTGGACAAGTCTCTGTGTGCTCAGGCCATGATTTTCCACGTGACCTTACAAATACTGCAGATCAGCTTTTTCATACAGTGCAGGATATCCAAAGCCAAAAGAAACCCAAATGCAAGCAAACTATATACAGCTTTGTTCTCATCAGCTCAATGTCATGAAAACAAGAGGTGGCAATTGCTTTTTTTGGGTCAAAGAGCAGGATGGTTCTGTCACCTGGCCAAAGTGTGGGGCATCCCCACAGCACTCAGCCCAGGGTGATGGAAAATTCTGCCAGAGGCCACTGCAGACACAAAGCAGGGTGGCTGGTGCCACAGAGGGATGGATGGTTCCCTGCTGAGAGACCCTGGCTACTCTGGATCCCGTCCCAAGGGTCTGGGTGTCCCCAGTATCTGCTGGAGAGCCCAGGTCATACCTTATTCTGCAATTAAAGGGAACAGAAAATCAGTTCTCAGCTCTAACACACTGTTGCAGACCTGAGCCCATGGAATCTCTTGTGCAGGAGAGGAGGGATGGGATGCCTGGGGTGTTGCTCTACCTGTTGTGATGACCTGAGCAAGGACCACCTCTGGGGGAAGGTGTTTCCAGGGACTGCTGAGCTGGTATTGTGATCCATCTCTATTTCTCCATGGAAGCTCTCTGGGTTCATCAAGAACTCTTATCCACATGCTAAAACCAGTTTTGGATAAACACAAGATACTTCTCAAAGTTATTCTAACATTTTTGTCTGTCCTATAAATCTGTGTTGAACCTTCACCTTTCCCTCCCTCCTGTGTAGTTTTGGTTACAGGACTGCAGTGTCACATTACAGACTTTGGCAGATCAGCTTTACAGCAAATTGTTTCACCTCCATGTACTCAAACCTGTTAGAATTCAGCTTTTATTTCAGCTGGCATGAGGGACCTTGCAAAATCCACTTATGATTATGTTTTGACCTAGATTTAGTGTTACTTTTATTGCCTCTGCAGGTAGTTTCCTTAAAAAGCCACCACTGGGGCACCGAGTTTCTGTCTATATGTTTTTCTACATAACAGGGCTCTTAACCGCCTGATTTCTCCCTGCCTCTGCAAACCCAGTGGTCAGGGCCAGGTGGAGGCGAGAGACAGCTCTGTTCTCCTATCACCTGAGGCATGACCCAGACCTCTACTCACCCCAGCTCTGGGTGCTGCGCCGTGATGTAGTTGTAGCATCTTCCCAGGATGACTTCTTGCAAGTTCTTGGTGGTCCCCCTGTCCTTCCACTTCAGCATTTTGGGACTGGCCTCGTGCCTTCCGTGGGTCAGGAGAGAGGCCAGCACGACGGCGAGGACGAGGGCGGCCAGCAGGACGGCGATCCCCACCAGCAGGACCGTGCGCTGCCGCATCCGGGCAGAGCCCTGCTGCAGCGGCATCGCGCTGAGGGGCGGCGGCAGCTGCTCCCCGCCGGGGACAGCGGCTTCTGCCGCCAGCCCGCGCCGCCCCCGCCCCGGACGGGGCTCGGGAGGCCGGGCTGACCCCCCCGCCGCGGGTCAGCGCCCTCCCGGGGAGGGCCGGGCTGTCCGGGGAGCGCTGCGCTGTGCGGGGAGAGCTGGGCTGTCCGGGGAGAGCTGCCCTGTCCTGAGAGAGCTGTCCTGTCCGGGGAGCGCTGCGCTGTCCGGGGAGAGCTGCCCTGTCCGGGGAGAGCCGGGCTGTCCGGGGTGATCTGGGCTGTCCGGGGAGCCGAGGCTATCCGGGGGTCCCTGCGCTCTCCGGGGCTCCCCGGGCTGTCCCGGGATCCCCGGGCTGACCGAGGAGCGCGGGGCTGACCGTGGCCAGCGGGGGTCCGGAGGGGCAGGGTCCGGACCGCGGGGCCGCTTCCCAGTGCCCCGGCCCCGCCGGCTCCGTCCGCCCGCCGGCTTTAGAGCCAAACCAGCGCTTTTCGGGGCTCGGGGCGGAAAGGTGAGAGCCTGGATGCTGTTTGCGCTCTGTGCCTTAGTTTGCTGGGACTTCCCCGAGTTAAACTTCGGGAAGTTATCGGCGGTAATGCACACAAGTGAACCCCAGGAAATAACTCGTAAATCTCCCAGAGACCTCATTCAAATAATTGCAGCGACATGCTCCATCTAACGTGTGAGTAAAAGAGGAATTCAAACCACCCCAGTCTGTTTGCTCTAAATTAATTGTTTTGTACAAGACAGGTGTTGAATCTGACTTTACCTAAGACAAGAAGGCAACTTTGCAGAAACAACTTTGCAGTAGTCATAAAAATATTGTTTATCAACGGGTTATTTTACTTCTCTCCCCTGCCCATAGGCTTGGATTAGTTGTCACATGAATTTCTAAGGCAAGCGTGTAAATTATGGGTGTTTGAGGCTGTGTGAAATCATCTAAGGAAGCATTAAGTATTCTCTGCAAGAAGGAATTTAGTTCCTTACTAACTTGCTTCCTTACTTCCTTACTGTATTCTCCAAAGAAGGAAATTCTACTTCCTTAATCAAAAAGTCAAAATGGAATAAGACTCAAATCTCAAAGTCTTAGCAAGAGAAGCTATGCAATTCCAGAATGTTAACTATAAATTGTTCATAGATTTTAAATAGTTGCTTACTAAGCAACTGTCTTTAACAGATTGAATGTGAAAAAGGGCATTTGTGACACATCTCAGCTAGGCCTAAGCAGCTCTGACAGACCTGAGAAATGCCGTGCTCTGACTAAAGCCTGCCCATATGCTAAGCACATAATACTAATTCTTCTGATTCCATTTTCCCAGAAATCATGTGAAACAGAATTGAAACCTCAGTTTTAAAGTGACATATCAGGCTGCCAGACCCTAAGTGGTCAGGCAGTTACAACAATATCATCTCTTCATAAGAGACAAACGGTGTTCTCTCTGTGACACTGCTTGTGGTCCCCATTGCTGATAGTGCACAAAGTGCCAGAAAGTCTGAAGGAGACAGTTCAATAAGAATTAACTCATAAAGTAAATTCTTCTCCCTATTCCTTTAAGTGAGCATTTCCTTGACAGGCTCCATTGATTGTCCTTTATTTTCATCATCCTATATATATGACTGCAAGGTACTCACAGCTGAACTATGAACTATTTTATTATATACAAATACAAGAGAAGTTCTTGAATTTAGTATTTTTTGGTATGTTGTTTTTTGTTTTTTCCCCTGTGTTTTCTAGTTGTGATTTTAATTTCATTAACTAAGAAAATATCATCTTGGGAAAACCAGCTAGTTATCTAAGCAGTTTATACAGTAGCACTGCAATCTCTGCTTGCTCTGGGTATTGAAGATACATAGCTTCAGCAGGTACCAGAATCACTTTAAGAGTGGAATAACGGAATAGTTAATTTAAAGGTTTAAAACTTTAAAAATGCTTTTTTCAGTAGCCTGACTTATGTAAGCTTTTTTTCTCTTCAAATATGACAATGATGCACCAAGAATGAATAAGTAAATAAGGTGAGTGCAGGCACAGAAGCTCTGGAGGGTGTCCTTGCTGCTGGTTTTGTAACACCTCGAACTACATAAGGAGTGTCAAAGGCAAGTAAAGGTCAAGCCTCCTTTCAGCAAGCCTTGGCAGCCTAATCAGGGTGAATAAATAGCAGAGTTGAGCGGGCAGCTCAAAAACCAGTAAAAGCTCATAGTCCCAGTGTTTCAGAAGGTGGTAGATTCTTTCCCAGCATGAATGCAAGCATGAAATCACTCCTTGCAAACTTGGCCCTCGAGTATTTCCACAATTAATGCTCATGTCTTAAGATCATAAAAGTGCTTCAACAAAGAAGAGATGAAACAGTGTTCCCTGAATGGGATGAGAGAGGAGAACGGAAGATAAAGTGAAATGAGGAGGGCTGAAGGAAGGTGAAAAGCAGTGCAAGGGCCTACCCATTCCCTTAGGTCTGTGGAGTGAGCTGGAATTCACTTCTTTCCTAAGCAGCTTTCCAATGCCAATGACATTAAGCTGAATGACTTTATTCCACAGGAATTTGGTTCTGTAACCAGGACCCTACTAAAATCCAAACTTAGGATTTCCCCCATGATAACAGTTACAGGCTCATGGATGCCTATTCCTCTTGAGCTGTTTTCCTTGTGCTTATTTTTTCATTCTATAAGGAAAATCACAGTTTTTGAAAGCACGGTATCTCATAAACTGACAGCCAGCTTCTGGAGTACTCTGAGCTATGTGAATTTCCAAAATATCAAATCTAAACAAAACTTTTCATGGTGTGTGCACTTTTTTGAAAGCCTTTACACTAAATCTTCAGGTGGGATGATTAGAAAGTGTATGTAAAATATCAGAAGACAGAAATACTTCAGGAACATAATTGCCAGCCTCTGCCTTGATACCATATATGATTCTGTATTAAGTACAGTTTATCCAACAGCATAGGAATATTGTAAGACAAAAGCAGCAAGCTCCCACTGCTACCTGAGAGGTCTCTGGATGATATTTGTGAGGCAACTAGGGATAAAAGACCATCCTCCAGCTATTCCCAAGACCTGATCACTGAAACTTTTGATTATAGTTTTCTTTTTTTTGCTGTCAAATGTCGATAGTGCTGGCACCCAAAGCATGGATGAGGAGAGAAAGAATCCTTCATGGTAGAAATTGCTGATAAAGGATGGTGTGCAGCAGGTGTGACTGAATCTTTCCAGAACAACCACAGTATTCACAGTGCTACTAAACACTCCCAGTACTGTGGGCACCTGTAATTTCTGGATATCACTTCTCAGCAGAACTTAGAAATGACAGAACTTGATCTGAAAAGAGCAGAAGCTGTTACAATAATTAAAGAAATGATACCTTTCCTGGATTTTGTTGGAATAGCAGTGACTGTAATCTCACTGTTTCCCAATTTCACAGGGCAAATGCTGTCATAACATTTAGAGAATGTTTGAGAGGAACACTGAAAATAAAAGGGCTGGGACAAGGAAACCAGCTAGCATAAAGTGACAGCTGTGGAGAAAGATGTGCCATCTAATCACACACACCTGCTCCTGCAAACAAAGCCTTCGTAACTCGGTGTCTGGGCATCCAGTTCAGCTCTTCTTTCTTTCACCTCCTCTGCAGATGCTGCTAAAATGTAAATTTTCCTGGTGAGCTGCGCTGTGGGCTCAGTGCATGACCTGCAGCGTGTGGAGTTATTTAACCTGTAAGTTGCTCTCTTTTCCTTGTAGCAGCCCCCACTGCACCTAACCTAGAGCTATAGGCAGGCAAAGACACTGGCAGAGAGACAATGTTCCATAATATTTTAAAATTATTTTAATCTCTACAGCATTTTCTCAGTTTTTTGAAAGGATATTGTCTCCTTTTGTCTCTGTGCCTTGCTGCATAAATAAGCTGTTTGAAAGTTCATAAGCCTTTCTCTGTTTCCTGTGTGGTTCGTACACAAAGTGCTCTATGCTAGGACAAAACTGCTCTGCATGAAATTGTGTAGCAAGTCTAGAGATAGACTTAGCTTACTCCACACAACTAAAGCTGAAGGTTTGCTGCATTTATCTTATAACTTTGGACTCCTACATTGAATTCCTGTTTCCTTCAAATGGTAATTTAACTTGTACCTGACCTATGTCTAAGTAGTTCACTGGAGCAATCAGTAATGTAGATGTAAAGTTGGCCATTAAGTTTAAAGACACATAGCTGTATTCTCACTGTTTTATTTTAGACACTGGCAGCTTTTAAAGTCTCTAAGATTTCAGTCCTGAACTCTTCTTCTAAATATCCTGAAAAATTATAGAGAAATTAGTTGTGTGCCAGTCCTCAAAACTAGAAATGCTTTCTCTGTGTGTGGGAGCAGGTACATTGTCTCACTGAATTTTTATGAGGGGGTGTTCCTGAACTAGTTTGTTGGGAAAATTAGTAATTTCTTAATTGCTTTCTGCCTCTGAGTAGACACTTGTGGACTGCTAATGCACTTGTGTTTAAGCACCCAGGGCTTTTCAGTGCAAACAGAAACACTATTAGATCTTAGGCATCCTTATATTTAAGAATTGCTGGATAGTAAATAGTGTGAAACTACTTTCTCAAGCCCAGATACCTATATTACTCACAAATGTGACTATGCACTCTCTGAGTGTTTTCAATATGGCTATATTATTCTTATATTTGCTGCAAGTAAGGTCATTATGATGAGTATTGCCCTTCCTTAGGAAGAAGGACAGATATGGGGCAGATCATTGCCATTATCTGCTGCTCTGCACGCTACCACTTGTGCAGGAGAACACCAGCTCTCATCACTGTTATTGCTGCATTGTGGATGCACACATTGCTCCGTGCTGAGGGTATGTTTTGGGGCTACCCCCCTGGGTTTGGAACTGGGGAATGTGCTGGGTTCCAATGTAAAGATGTGCCCAAAGTATGTATTCTATCACCATCTGTTGAAACCAGTGGGGCAGTGATCCTTATTTCTGTGGGAGATACCCTCTGCTAATGGGCCATCTGTTAAAAAATAGGTGGGGCAGTGTTNTTACAGGAGTCATCCCGCCTGCTTCATGCACAAGTCCTCCAAGGAGTGCTGCAGGCAAGAGCAGACCCACCTTACTTGTTAGGTGAATGGTTGGATTCTATGATCTTAGAAACCTTTCCAACCTAAGTGATTCTGTGATTCTATGACCAGAGAGCAACAGGCTCAAGCTGCTGCACCTAGGACACAGAGATTCATCCTAGAAATTAATGAGTCATTATTTTTGTAGTTTGCCCACTACTGGCTGCAGGGGCTTTCCATCTCTTTCGCCTGTATCACTTGTAAGCAGCCTGTTTTGCCATGTGGAAGTTGATCCGTTTCGTTTCATGCACTCAGAGAGGTTTGGGTGGGGAAATGAGAGTGCTGGATCAGCCCATGCTGATGAGCACAATGCCTGTGTCCTCTCAATAATGCACTCTGCTCTCTCCACTGGAACTGACTATTTTTTCCTATGCCTTCTCACACGAGGAGAGTGTGGGAGGACCAAATGTCACCACTGTGCCTTGTGGCTTTTGTTGGTGACCTTTCCACTACCCTGCACACATGCCTGGGTATACAGGACGTAGTTGTTTCTCGAAACTTGAGCAGAAAGTTGAGGGTATAAGGAAAGAAATAAATAACAATACAGATGAAATCTAACAATTATGATAGTGCTTCTGCTTTCTGTGTTACTAATGTGGAAAAGTAATGCATAAAGAGCTTAATGCTGGACTGCACCCCAAGGCTGATGCACTGATTTTGAATTATAGAACCAGAAAGAGCCACCACAACAGCATGTGACAAAGCAACATCTAAAATGAGAACTCTTGATTCAAGACAAAACCCTCTTGAATTTGCACAGGCTCATGCCAGTCTCCTTCCCCATCCCTTTTCCCCCCTCCTTCTCAAATACAATACTTGTGCACTGCTGAAGGGCAGGGTGGGGGATGACATAAGGCCACCAGCACAAAGCTATGTTATTCTTGTGTGAGTCACTGGATGATCCGGTCCATCTGTCAATCACCTGTCAGATCTGCAGATGGGAAGAATCTTACACGGTGCCCAGCGGACCTGCTTGGCCTGCTCATGAAGATCCCCCCTCAATGCTTGCAGCTTTTTTGCCATCTTCTGCAGCTCTCTGCCTCAGCCCCACTTCTGCAGTTTGTATGTGCAAAACCAACCTCTCCGGGCAGATGAGTCCAGTGCTCTGGTGCTGGACACCAGCAGTGACTGGGCTCTCTTTCAGTGATCTGGTACAGTAGAAACCACTCCTCTGTGGTTTATGGGGGATGAATTGATCTAGAAGTAGTTTTCTCACAACTCATGGAGTCAGTGACCCATTTCTAATGTCAATCAGCAGGATGGGAAATTTTATTATCAGAACAGACTATTGGTCAAAAATTAATGCTTAGGGAATGTTGAATTGAATGTTGGCTTTATGAAGGAGAATAGATACAGAATTGTAAATGCACTCAGTTTAGTGTGACAGAAACATTTGTGACTGAATGACTGTGGTTTCTCCAGAGACCTGGTGGGTGTGACCCAGGATGTGATGTACAGGAACCACTGAATATCAAAGGAGACCAAGAGAACAAGTTGACCCAAGGACAATCTCAAAGCATGAGAGTAGCCTATTCCAAAGGGCAGGAAGTCAAATCTGTGGCAGGAGCCCAGCTTGGCTAAATCAGGAAATCCTGATCAAGCTCAAATGTTGGAAGAAAGAATAAGGGGAGACCAGAAGCAGGGACGGACTGTTTGGGAGGAACATAGAAGCATTTCTCAGACTGTTAAATTATGTGGCAAAGCTTATCTCCATGGTCACAAGGGAGCTTGGAGAGACAATGGCAGGGTGGGGAAACCAAGTAATATTCTTCCTGGGATATATTGTGGGATGCAGGAGAAAAGCAGTTCATGATCACAGAAGACTTATACTAAGACATTTAGGAGGGGAAGCAAACGTGGGACAAGGGGAATTTTAGATTGTGAGGAACAAGAGTGGTAAAATAGACAGGCAAAGGACTTAAAAGAGGACCTCCATATGAATAGTTGGCTGGTCAATTTGCTTGGCTGTGCTCTGTGCCTGATTGGGCCAGTCTGTCCTGACTTCTCCTGCTCGTTCCCAGCTCTTCCTGGGTGATGGTTTTCCAGTCTGTGCCCCTGGGTGTGTACAGGGTGTGAGTACAGCAGTAGGTCTGTGTCCCTGGTGCTGGTGACAAATGTGGGTGTGGGAGTGATTGTGTGAGCTGGTGAGCAGGTGACATGACTTGGGAGCAAGGGGGTGAATGTGTCTCTAAGGATCCATTCTGGATGCAGCAACACCTGGATGTCTCTAAAGTCAGGAACTATGGGACAAGGGGAGTTGTAGGTGGCACTCTGTGTGTAACAGACAAGCAGACAAGCTTTGATTTAACTAAATCAAAATTAAAATTGGTGAGGTGTGGAAGGGCATCAGAATGGCTTCCACAGACATACACAAAGCTGAAAAAACATCAAGAAAAAGATGGAGCCGCTGCTGAACAGGGCAGGTGACTCACTCTCAAGGAACACTGATAAAGCAGAGGTGACTCAAAAACATAACATTCTCTTCACTGGCAAGGTCTGTTCTCATGTCTTATAGGGTCTTTGGGCCTGCAACATTCACACAGGAGTTTTGGGCAGAAAATAACTACCCATAGTAAAGATTGAGTTATGGACCATTTAAGCATGCTTGTTGAATACAAGCTTATCATCAGTCCCAGATGAGATACATCTGAGGGTTGTACAGACAAGCTGGCTTACATCACTGCAAAGCTACTCTTTGAGAGGTGCCTCAGCCCATGATTCTCTGAAGCTATCATTTTGTGATAATGATTTGCAGAATGTTTTCTAATGACTAACTAGTGAAACTATAGGACCTTATCAGACAGGTCCCCAAAGATACTGGGATTTAGGGAATTGAAGACAGATGGAAAACTAGCTAATGTTTCCTTGAAGAAAATAGCTGAAGCTATTACATATAAGAGAAACCTCCAGGTAGCTTAAGGTTGACTGTGAATGCGACATGCATTATTTGTGCTGCCTAAATTATAATTTTAAGTGTTCTTGATAAAAAATGTAAGGCAGCAGGTTTTAAAATAAATGCATCCATTATGACTGCTAAAATTCTATGGATGGCTATGGATGTTATAAAAACAAAGCTGTCTTTCCAGTTAGGCATTAGTATCATGAAATAAAAAAGAGGACAATGCTATGTGTGACAGGCCCTTCCAGAAAGAAGACATTTAGTCACTGTCATTCTTGGAAAACTTAAAATATCACTGAATGATGTAGGGATGTCTGCAGGTTATCTGGCCCTAGCAATTGCTCAAATCATGGCTAAGTATTATGTTAGATTTAGTTACTCAGGGTGTTCTTCAGGTCTTCAGTTTTTTTCTTCCACCTCTGTGGATGAAGAGCGAAGAATCTCTTTGGGAAGCCACTCTCATTGTGATTTTTTTAAATGCTTAATCAGAATTTCCCTTCCCTATACAGTTTGACCATCGTCCTTTGTCGTTTCACTGTGCATTCCTGAAAAAGAGTATAGCTTCATCTTCTTGAAAATGCTCTCTAGATAGTAAAAGAAATTGTCCTTTCTGGATATTCTTTCTGAAGATTTGTTGCTATAGCACAGAGAAGTGTCTCATGGAGAGCTGTGGTGTTCAGACTTTTACAAGAGTCTGACACTCATCCACACGATTTTGTAAAGATTTTTAAGAAATGCTTCCTCTTAGATCAGTATTTTTGGGAAGAAACTGGTGAGATTAAGGGAAACTGGGGTAAACAGTTACAGCATGGCTATGTCAGGATAAATTAGGCTTTTTCCCCCCAGACATTATTTCCATTAGGGATTTGGCAAAGCAGAAGGTATGGACTCTGAGTCCTTGAGTCCTAGAAAACAATTTCCATCTCACCCTATTTGTGTCCTTCCAAATGTCCTTACTTTCACATGGGAGATCACAACTGGAAGAAGAAAGGAAGCAGAGTATCTTTTCACCTCTTCAAACACTGTGTTATAGCATTGAGGACAAATCTTTTATCAGTAACTGCTAAATTGTCCTGATCAGTAAATTAAAGTACAAAATCTTTCAGATTGCCTGGTAAGGTATGTTTATCTTTATATGGATGGTTATTCCTGTTCGCCTGTTTTCGTGTGAAGTTCTTTTAATTAATGCTTCAGGGGTGTTTTGAAAAGNTCTTCCTGATCAGGAAACTCCTACCAGACATCCCACAGAAAACTACCTCAAATTTTTAATATGACATTGTTTCACACAAGGCTATGGAGACAGCATAAGAGAGAAGAGCTTTTCAAGGCCAATAACAGAGTTTAAGATTCCTGAATTAATTTTTCCATTAATGCTTTTCCCATTGGTGTTGTGCTCTGCTGAAATGGCACTGTAATGACAGATTTTAAATTGTTTCTTTCTAGGATGTGATATATGAATAGTCATATTATTTCAGCAGAATCAAGCAACTGGTGAGATGCACTGACAAGACCATAGACATACCCTCAGACTCATAGCAGTCTCAGAAGTGGTAACATCTGTCCTTCAGCTCTGATGTTTTAAATTGTACTGCAGCTTTGACTGCCTTACAAATTAATAACAATATGATTGGATGTGCATTTAATGGGAAGTCATGTCCAGGGAAGCTATTCCTTGATCATTCTCCATGCAGACTTGCACAGCCTGGTTCCTTTCCCTTGTCTGTCTGAGTAGCCCTGGCCTCTCTGGGTGCTGGCTGTGTGAGCTCGCCTGTTGCCAGCTGGAGCCCTGACAGCACTGACAGTGCTGTACTCTGTGAGACAGGGTAGCAAACACCAATTACTGATTTTTTTCTTTGTTTACTTTAAACAAAGATCCCAAAGGGTCCAAAGAATTCTTTTTTGGACCAAGCATCTTCCTCTAATTTCTGTGCTTGTTTCTCCTGCTGGCTCTCTTCAGTGTCATCCCATCTGCTCCTTCCCCTTCTCTTGGAGAGCCTGGAGTTTCTACATGTGCATCCTGAGCTTTGCTGCTCCTAAAGAATTTCCTGCTGCCACCAGTGCTGTTTCTTGTATTTTGCAATTTCCAATTTCTTTTTTCTTTAGCCAAAGTGGTGGATTTGTAACAAAACAAAGTCATAGCTGGGGTTTGCACATTGATTTTGCCAAGGACCACAGCAACATTCCAAGAGATCTCCTACATGCAAACTCTGCTCTGGTGCGGAGGGAGGTGGAGTAGCTCCAGAACAGTTTGGGAAAACAGGTTGCTTCATTCTTTTGTATCACCTTCACCACTTTTTGTTATGCCTTTCTATTTAGACATGTCAGAAAATGATGTCATAGGCTGACTAGAAAAACACATTCCAAAGTGTACTGTTTAAAGCACTGCTCTGTGAGTGGGAGACCCATGTTTAATGACTCATTCATTCTACCTGAATCAGGATATGAATAAAGTATTTTTTACTCAAGACATATTTAATTTATAACAAAATATAAACAGCTGTGATAGTCAAGTTTGCAAGTAAGTGAAAGCTGTACCAAAGCTGCATCCTATCAGTGAGGGATCTTACTATGATTTGTGATGAGGCTGCTGTACTTGTGCAAAGCATTTCTCAAGGTTTAATTTAGTGCATAGGAAAAGCACATGCAGTAATACCACCAACTTTCATGAAACTGAGCACTTGTTTTCTAGCCAGTACTAATTGTTATGCTTCTCACAAATTCTGAAGAGAAATACCCATAAGGCTCCCATCCCACTGAGGCAGCCAAGGAAACAAAGTTGATACAGAATTAGGCTCTCCAACTCCAAGAATGCCTAAATAGTGCAATTACTCCTAAAAGAACTATAGAGGGTAGGTATGCTACTTGGAAAGGCTTCATGTAATAGGCCAAAGGTCAAAAAAGCAAGAAACTTGACAAAGATCCTGTCTAGTTGACAACTATGTAAAATGTGCTTCTGTATACATATACAGAAATATTTGTCTGGGATTCGATGCTGCATTTTACAAGACTATTGGTTATCCTTACTGTCCTTAACTACTTTTCAAGTGATATATGCCCAGTGATATATGTTATACAACTCTATGCTAATGTGCAGTGGTGACAGAAAGTTCTGGGTGAAAGCCCAGAGCATACATTCTGAGTTGTGGAAATACCATCTCTGGATTTTCTAGTACCTTTCATCAAAGAGATAAGTAAAAATGAAGCTCAACACAGGCCAGCATATCCTACAATTAGATTTTGGTATCAGAATGTGGTAACTGTAAATGAGACTGATAGCACTGTTGATTTAATTAGCATATGCAGTTTGATAACCAAGATGCCTTGGCAAGAGCAAACAGAGCTTTGAAGATTACAAGAAGATTGGATCAAGTCTGGCTGACAGGAAAGAAGATTTAACTAAGTAGAAATGTAAAGTTTGTCTGTGTGATGTTTAACTAAATGAATGTAGTAAAAAATGTCTAGCCTTCCAGAAAATGGTATATAAGCATATGTAGCTCACAGTAAAATTCAGATTCTGATCACGAATCAGTGGTCCCTGTCTCTCTCTCAACAGTACATATCAGAATATTTAAATTTCCATGGGATACTTATTTCTATTCATTTGCTTCTTTGCTTGCTGCTTTTCAAAATGGCACAAGGAAACTGAGGTGCTTTTCCACATCTGTACCTTGACACAGTGTAGCAGATAGAATGCCTGTCATTTCTTTAGCACTCTTGATTTTACCTGCTGCGAATGGGGAAAAAAAATCTTCCTGCAGTTTGGTAATTCAGAATCCACAGCAGTCTTGACTTATAACTCTAGTTTCTGCCTACAATACTTAGATTCTTTATTTATCAAAGCATTCATGCCTGATGCCAGACCATATCAAGTCTAATCACTCAGTGGTGCCCAGACAAATGCAGTTACTGGGTTAAAAATATTTCTTTGCTAAGTATTGTAATGAAAGGTATAAGATACTCCAGACGTAATGGAGGAATTCTGGATGATCATCTATGTCTGCACTTAGGGAACTTACCATACTTACTGCTTCCACAGCCCACAGGTATTCCTGGTGAAATGGTCACAAGTGAGAGACCACTTACTTCACAGCACTGCCTGCTGCTGCAAGGAAATGTGTACTATAACTTCTGCCTTTGTTTTCCTCTTATAGAATTTCCAGTAGCATAATTTTCTGCTCACATATTTTGCTAAAAATACAAAGTAGCTCATGTGAAGGAGATCAGGTTCACCTTAGCTGTGGCTGCAGAGAAAGGGAGAAGATGGTGGGGGGCGCTGCCAGGCAGCACCCTGTGCACGCTGTGAGCCCTGTGGCACGCTATTAGGGGACATATGTGCCACTCTCCCAGCTCCAATTTCCTGCACCAGTCTCCCTGCCAGCCTGCACTGGAACTGTGCTGCTGCCCGAAGGGAATCAGGAGCTCTGAGCTTGCCTTCATAATCTTCAGGAAGCTAGGAAATCAGATGCTTGCAGATTATAAACAAAATTTGACAGATTATATTCTTTGCCTCTTACATAAAATTGCATGTAAATTTAGACTGGGCAGAAGCTGGAATTAGGAAAAACCTGAAAATAAAAAAAAAACTTGTGAAGTGTTTGAGCCACCCTGACATTTGGCTAAATTAAGAAACTGTGCCTCCTCACACTGAGCTATTTTAAACCAAACTTCTTGGCTCTGCTAAAAGCACTCTTCTTTCATTTCACACTATTGTTGAAGCAAAATACATCAGAATTATTTCTATGTAATTCAGTTGAGAAGAACACTATCAAAAGAGAGCTTTCATGGAACAAAAAGTATTATTCAAATTCTTCAGGTTTCAGGTCACATTTCTCTGAATTTAAGACTGTTGATTGAAAACATAGTCATGTCAGCTGAATGTCACATCAAGACCAATATGACCAAAAATAAATACCAGAAGTATAAAAAGGGCAGAGAGTTGATCAAGTTGTCCTTGCTTTATTCTCATAGCTTTTTACTCCAGAGCACTGAAGAGTTTGCATTTAAAAATAGGCAGAGCAGGTGTGAGCAGATGTATATGTGTGCATGGACATACATGCTGGAAAAACAAACTACTCTGAATTAGAGTTCAGCTTCTACCAGATACAATGGCTGAAATGCATGTAGCAAAAAGAAAAAAAGTAGGCTAGTAGGAGGGGAGATTATATTAACTTTTATATAGAAATTAAGAATGTGAGATAACTGAGTTTTTAAATGCACAAAATGAGCACAGTGGGAAATACTGCCTTAGTCTCAGAATCTTTCACAGCACTGTCTGCAGAAATGCAGTACGCCTTGTAATGCTCCTGTACATGATGTTTTCATTTGCCATAAGTAGTTGTATATTAATAGATTTACACAGGATTTTGGCATCCAACAGGTTTCAAAATTAAGTGATATATCTATTCTTTTCATCTGAAACATTTTCTCCCTCAAATTCACATCTAGGGACGGGTGTTTTTGTAGTACTGTTAGTACAAATATGAATAGTTGAAACCTTTTGAATCGATATTTGGGAACTTCCCTAAGCTTGAATGAGTTTAAGGAAAAGGGCAGATATCTTTTGTACAATATGATTTCTTCACATTTGGCACAGCTCTTGCATTGCTAATCAGAGCATTTCCTGAGTGTTCAAGACATAGCACAGGCTCACCTGGCTGATTGTCACCACTTAAGTGTAACATATATCTGTAAATAGTGCTATTCACATCCTTATAGATATAGAAATTAAAAAAAGACATGTTTATGTTTCTCCTTCCCTCTGGGAGTAACAAATGACCTTATTGTTTCTTGCTTTGCTGACACTTTCTGCCTCTCAGCTTCCAAGACGCCAGTCACACTGTTCTTTTGCACAAACTAAAACCATTATGTTAAGCTCAGAACGAATGATTCACACTCAGCTTGAAATTTGCTGCCTCTAAAAATCTCAGGAAACCTATGTGTCTAGAACTTTGCCTTGCTGCTTTTTTTTACTAGCTATATTAGTTGGTTAGCTAGAAATCTTTTCAGATCTTCCTGAGTTATTTAAGCAAGTTTGAGACACATTATTGACTAGGTATTAGAAAAGAAATTTTTGTCTTTGCTGCTGAGCTGAAGTAAAGGGAAAAGAGGAAAGAACATTAGAAATGAGAAAACACTGCAAGAGGTTCTGAGACTGCTGTTTTTGACATAACGTTATGATTAAATAACCTCAGTTGTTTAAATTGTAGCTATCCTACTTTGCATTTTAATTATTTTTCCAAACAGAATTATTTAGCACTTTCTACAGAGTGTTTGGTACCATGTGTAACTGCCAGCACTGACTGTGCTGCTGGAGTCAATCACATGCAGAGGCTGGAAAGCAAAAGTTGGCCAGCGGGGGTGCTTGGCTTGTGGATGGAAGTTGCCTAAGAGGCACATGGTTAATGCAGCTGTTCTCTGGACCTCACACACAGCTCAGTAGGTAGGACACACCAGCCCTGATGATAGCATGAACACCTGGCAGTCTCACACACACTACAGCCTGTGGACCAAAAAAGTGTCATGATATGACCTGCTGTGGGCAAATAGAAGACTGATGAAAATTGCTTGGCTTTAGCAAGCAATAAGATGTGACTGTGTTACAGATACATGAAAAAGGAAACCCAATAAAAAATGATGAGGATGTTCAAGGAACTAATCAAAATATTAAAGTTACAGCACAGATGGGGAACAATTAGGAGGCATAATACAGCCCAGATTTTCAAAGGTCTGTAACTTCGGATTTCAGTACTTTTGTACTTTCAGTACTTTTTTTTGTATCTGAAACAGATACAAAAATCCTTCAAGCTGGAACCTAAATCCACCTGTGACCTAGGCGAACCCAAATTTGTGTGTAATGTAAAGAGATAAAACCAAATTAAAGCTTATTACAAGCAGGGAAGCAAGACAAATAAATGACTACAACATATTTTAAACATTTTATCTTTCAAACATACAACATGTTACAGTTGCATCGGAGATTGAAAGGACTTAAATCTACTATGGACCCTTAAATCAGATTCACTGAGATAACAAGAACATCCTCCCCAAGTTTCCTGACAACCCGTCAATACAAACACAAATAAATAATACAGAAGCTGATAGAAAATGTGCAAAAACTATCTACATCAAGTTATTCTCTAGTAGAATGACTACTTTCTTCTGAAGATTTAGATGTCATCTTGGTAGTTGGATGTCTTGGTGATTTAGAGGAGCATCTAGTTGGAGCACTGGAATTCACACAAGTAACCCAAGAAACCTTCAGGTTGGCATCTGCTCTCTCCTCAGTGTGCTCTGAACCCTGCTATCCAAGCTCACTGCAAGCAGGTCAATGTCTGACTTGGCAGGTTCTTATCTGAATTTGATATACCATAAATCACATTGTGGTGGAAAAACTGGAACTTTCGAGACCTGGTATTCCTGACTATTTGCTGTCCAGTGGCCAGGAAACAGCCAGCTGAGGAACAGCTGTGTGGATGATGAAGAAATTGATATTATGTGGTAAAATACTGTAGGCAAGTATGCACCCAGAATCTTGCTGTACTCTAGTTTTTAAGTTTGGCCCAAGTACTGGACCACTTATGAAAATGAGTTTACTTTTCCACTGTCTTACCTACTGCATCTTGTATCAAGTGAGCACTTTAAGATTTCTCCCACTTGAATTTATGTTTTGCCGTCCCAAAACATGATAATCAGTCCCTTAGTTTCCAAGGTCATATGCTAGGATGGTTTTACAAACAAGTAATCTCTGTGGGTGATGCATGACAGTATAATTTTTCTTTCTGAAATATGTGAACAGGAAGTATTACTCTCAGCTTAATTCTGGAGAATAAAGATAAGAGGAAATAGCAATTAACTTCTAGAGAAAGAAAAGAAATTGAAGGGTGAGGCTTTCTAGCAGCAGTGGGATAATTTTTGATACTAAAATAAGCCAGTATCTAGTATGCAAGGTTTTAATATGCTGGTTTGTCAGTCCCAAAAGTAGGGTGAAACTACTGTTAGAAATTAGCTGAAGCCAAATTCATAGCCAGCTAAGACAAATAGAGGATATGGATTCAGTTGATTAACTTAGTACACTAAAGCAAATCTGAACAAAAAGCCTGCAAAAGAAACAAACATGAGCTTGTTCCAGCTGCCTCCTCTGTCTGAAGATATAGGTCCTCTTTGTGCAGCTGGTGCAGATCTGAAGAAGAGAAAACAAACAGGATGTTCACAGCACAGAGCTGAGTTAGGATTCTTTTAAATATCAGGGGTTTGTTGCCAAGGGTGAAGTTTGTGGCCCAAGTGCTAAGCTAGAAGTTTCTTTATATGAGCCTGCCAACAGATTCCCTTTGGCTGTCATGATTCTGTAAACAGAATATCTTTGCAAAACCCTGGGAACTCTTCTTTCTACCTTTATATCACAGCCTTCTTCTCTCCATATCCATTTGCTTTCTCTGGCCTTATGCTTGTGATTTTATAGTGCTCTTCTAGACAGCAGTGGTCCTGGAGGACTGTATTTTCACAGCACTTGGTGCAATAGTATCCAGATCCACTTCTATGTCTCCCTGACATGGCAATAATGCAAGTTATACATACCACCACTAACAGCTTGCATCTGCCGTCCTTCCTGCTTACATTTGTAAGCCATTTCTGCCATCTAGTGGGTATTTTTTACTCACAAGTTTTTTCTAACACCTTTACAAACCAAAGTCCAAATTGAACTCAGCAGGAGTACAGTTCAAGTCTGGAGAGGAGTTAAGGGACACCACAACCAGGTGAGAAGCCCCAGGTACATTACAGCACCTTCTAGGCCATCCTTCTTCTGCTCCATCAGCTCTCTCGTTTGCTATGCCAATGTAACAGGAGTTGAGGTGACATAAAAAGTCACTTGTCCAACTCTGATATTTTTGGGCTCAGGACATTATTCTCTGGAAGCTGAGAGGGCAGCTATCAGCCTTGTAATAGCAAATTGCCCTCGTGAAAGGGGATGCATCAGAGCATGCACTCCTGTTTCACTGTTCATTATGGAAATATGAACACTGAGAACAGCTACTCTGCAAAGCAAACTTTTCCTAACAGATACACCCTCCAAATAGTGACACCCCTACTGACCAAACTGCCCCCATGTGCCCCCATCACAGAACAGGGATCCACCCACACAGAAAACATACCTAAGAAGATAATAATGAAGTCATATATATGCATCTGCTTAAGGCTCTTTCTGAAAAGGCAGCTAGTTTCTATGAAAGTGGTGCTATTAACTGTAGAGAATTAAATGATTTTGCAAAGAATGTAAGTATTCAAGTTACTTAAATTTCAGGGAGAGGCAATGATAGTTTTGCATTCAGATTGGGAAGCTCTATTGTGATTTGGGATATATAGGAAATTAATCAAACTTATTACAGTGCCATGCATACAGGATGGAAAACAGTGCTCATGAAGGAAACAAGCAAGGAAACTTTTCCTACGGAGGATGAGAATGGCTGAGTTGCTCAGGAGTTACCCCAGGAGTGTGAGACTGATGTTTCAAATACACCAGGGATTTTGGTACTTTGAGTACCAACATGGATGGAAAGGAAGGGGCGGCTTCTCCCTTGCTTACACACTGCAAACACCATGTGGCAACACTGCAGAACTGCTCATCCCTTAGCTGAAAGGAGAAACACGTTAATGGTTTCCAAAATCCTTCTCATCCAGGTTTCCTCAGCTGAATAACATAGCACATCACAAAACTTTGAGGAAAATTATTTAAAACCTGGGAGAGGAGAAAAATCTTCTGTTAAAAGCTGAATGTAATATTGTATTTTTCAAAGTCCTGCAAAGTGCTTTTTCTTCCAGTTTGTTAATATTGTCACTATGTTCACAGCTATTATTTTGAAGGGGATTACTGTATTTTCTGTATTTGACATGAACAAAAGCCTTACCACTCAGTGGCAGAACAAGGAAACCCTATTTTAATCCACTGTGCAAGTGGCATTTTGTAACCAATCAAAGCCCTAACAGGAAGTCTGTTCTGTGATCTACTGCCTAGAAGAAGTCTGGAGCTATCAGTGGTATCTATAAACCCACCGTTTTCATAACATTTATATGCTGGTGCTAGGATATAATTTGCATGCAATAGATGTTGCATAGCAAGGTGAGTAAAAGTTTTCAGTGATCCGCAAGAACAGGGAATATTCACTTTCTCTGTATGTGTGCACCAAAAACTGGACATATGTTACAGGAGGTGATATCCACCTCCTTTTCTGTACTGTGTGAAGGACTGCAGCCCCTCCCAGAAGCAGGCAAGCTGAGTTGCACCTCTGCTGCCATAATCAGGGACAGCAAATCCGGATTTTCATAGCAGAAGTTATCATTGCAATATCACATGTTTATTAACAAACAAAAATTTGCATGTGCTTGAATAGGGAAGAAAGGACAGTAAGAAATAAAGCATGGATTATCCATAAAAAGAATGTAACTACAAAACCGTATCTCTATGTATCTCTATATTCTACACCATTCTAGACAGTGAGGAAGTTCTCATTCAGATGTTCAAGTACCTTATGTGTACCTATATATGCAACAGCATATAGATTAAGAAACATAGTGAGAACTGAAAACAGTAATCTTTACTGTAAATTCACTGAAATACATAATTAATTTAATACTTTTTATATAATATAGATAAATATGGATAAGTAAAGAGTTTGGGAGCAATGCTTGCTAATTAAGAACTTACGTCTTGGATGTGATCTGCATTTTTTTGTAGATAATTCACTAGCCCAAGGTAAATACATTAAATATAGAGATTCAGTTTCACACAAAATGGAGATTAAAAAGAAACTTCCTCAAAATTTAGAACTGAAAATTCCAGTAGCTGGAGAAATGTCCTTTAGATCTGTTGCCATTTGATCTATACTTTGATTATTCAAGGAATCATATTAATAAAAGCAAGTTCAAATTTGTAATAGATTTTATATCAGAACAATGATATGTACAAACTTCACATCATCAATAATATACAGTATTGCTGTGTGATCAATGAGAACCCATTAATTTTGAACAGCAGGTGCTCACAGACAGCTGTGCACAATTTGTGAATAGAAACTGCCAACTCAGTCCACAGTAAGTAACAAATTCAAGACCACTGTGTATTGCATATGGGGAATATATAACAGGTGGTAGAGGTGGGATCTGTTGAACTGTTGACTTCTGCATAATTTATTCAGTTGCAATGACACTGAGGATAGGTTGAACTTCTTTTACTTACGATGCAAGGGCACACTTAGAATCATCAGGATTATCCAGGCAGAGTAAGAACATTACAGACCTGTGAAAATACCACTTTATTTAGCACCTTTCAGGCAGACAACTGAGAAAAAAAAATGAAAAAGTGAAACAAATTCATAGTACTATCACGTTTAAATCTTCCCTTCATTAAATTTATCTTACAATCTATGGGAATGACTAGAGCTGTGAAACCTATTGTGAATAACTGGTAATTCTGAAGACATTCAGTAGTGTTTTTAACTGTTGTTTAGATTTCAAATCCAAATACATGAGGCCATCTTCTGTGTCTGACATTGAGTAAATACAATGTCCCACTCAATCATACAATAGCACGTAATTCACAACCAAAATATGCCAAGTCTGTAAAATGTGACATCATCCCTTCAACATATCAGTCCCTCCTGAAGACACAACATTAATGGCACTTCAGTATTGAAAAGTAAGAATCAAAATAGATAAGGTGCTTCTGCAAATACAGCATATTAAGAAAAGGTTTGCACTTACTTGTGATTGTCAGTGCAAGTGACATCATAACCAAGAGTTTTCAGCCTGGTTTCTAATGTCTTTACAGTATTAACTCCACAGGAATCTCTGTGAGGAAGGATTTCAGTATTATTGCAAATCTTTTGTTATATAATTTCTTTTCACTGAACTTGATGGAATTAGTAAAGTAAATCCCCATTACTTTGCCTCTTCTGTATTCCAAAACACCTCCAGAAGAATGGTGTACATTGCTACTTATGCTTCATTTGCTTATATTACTGTTGTTTCACAAGTTATCCTTAGTTTACACAGTCTGGAAGATTAGCTTCAGCTAGTGCAGCATTTTCAGATTCTATTCACCAATAGTCCCACATTTAATATTTGATTAGACAGAAAAAGATCTAAATAATTTTGTAAAATAGTAAGTGTTCTGTTTGTAATATTCTTTGGCAACTAGCTAGGTAGTGATAAAGTTGATGCTATCTGTCTTTACAGAATAAGTTCGTTATAGTAAATGAGAATTATACTTGTTGTTGGAAGCTTGTTATCTCTCTTGAATGTTGAATAATAGAAAAACACAGAGAGAAAAAACCCAGAAGCAATCCTAAACACAGCTCCTATTTCTAGCACTGATTTTTTAATTTGTAGTCCAATTAGTATAAGAAAGTTTACAGAACCTACTGAGACCTCTAAACTTACACCAAGTTAAAGTATTAAGGCCAGTGCTACTTATCTGCTGGTCAGTAAATACCCATGACTAAAGAAATCATATGGAGACCAACAAAGTAATTGTAGAAAACAATTAATAAATATATACAATTATTCCCATGCATCCATTTACTGAAACACAAATTAACATTCAGTGCTTGCTTAGCAAGCACTTTTGCAAAAAAAAAAAAAAAAAAAGGCAACTTTTGCAAAGATGATCTGTATATTTTTTCCCTCCAGGAGGGTATGATTCTTCCATTTAGAGAGACAGGCTGAGAAATGCTAATCTGAACTATGCTATGTAGACTCCACAGCATTGTGATAAAAATACACAACAGACTATTCTGTTTGGACTGATCAGTTTTGTGATATTTGTTTATTAGTTATTTGTTTGTTTGCGTTAATTAAATTACCAGAAATATCAGACACTTTTAAAGCTACATGTTATTACTGGATTAATTATTGAGAGAAAAAGAGCCACCTGTTGGTATTTGGTTGCTTCCACAAATTTTCAAACAGTTAGGATAGGTGAAAATGAAAAGAATGCATATGGCAAGATGAAAGAAATATCACTCATTAGAACGTAATCTGAAATTCAGATTGACTCTTAATAAAACTGTTCATGCTTTGTCTTCATTCAGGGTCTGAGACTCACACACGCATTTAACCAAGAGTTGGCTCCAGATCTAATATTAGAATTTATTTATATTTTCTCTAATGCTGGTATTTCTAAACTCTCTGGGAATGGCATGTTGTGTCTTCTGTGTTCATGAAAGCATATAAAATATTTAGCTATAAGTAGTATGCAAATAGAATCAAACAGAAAGATAAGGTGAAATTTTAAAGACAGGTCCAAAAGGGAGAAATTGTTGTTTTTTTTTTTTAAAGGCATAACTTACATATCTGGTCCTTCAACATCATCCACAACCCAAATGATGATTTGTGAAATTTTGTCTTTCTGGAGATTAGGTATTTCATAATCTGCAAAAAAACTGATTCAAGGAAAAAAAAAAAAGAACTATAAAGAACATGAAAATTAAATAGTCTTTTCCTCCTCTGCATTAATGAATTCACCTAAAAGTGAAACAGAATGAACTTTTAAAAATACAAAAACTAAACAAAAAGCATTTGATGCTTCCTCGTAATATCTAATCTAAGAAGAAACAGAATCCAAAGGTTGATTTTAATGTCTCTAGATTGATTTTTTTTGTGAGATGCTGGCATTTCAAAGCCACAGATTTCTAATCCTTTTAGCAAGATGTAGTGTAACGATTTCCAATCTTTTAGGGTTTTTTTTCCCCTCAGAAAGCTTATAAGGGCTGTGTCTTCACTGAATGCCTGGTCCAAGTCTGGGCCTAGGTATCTCCTCTAATTTGCTATTTGCCTATCATGCTTCTTAAATGTCTGTATGAGCACTACAGTGTCTCAGCCCTTTTCAGTGTTCTGAGACTTCCACGGAGAAGAAGGGACTGTTAATTGCCACTTCCTGGATGGGACCAGCAGTGAAAATGTGGGTCTGTCCCCCTGGTGCCTTCAGGCAAACTACCAGGGCTCTGCCATGGAAGCACAGGATATGTGCTGCTTGTCAGTGTCTATTGGTTCATGAAGTTAGCAAATTATTTTAAATTTCTGGGGAAGTGGAACAGGAGGACAGATACCAAGAGTTGCTTCCTCCGGTCAAGTCTGGTACAGCAGCGGCTGACCAGAGACCTGTAGCAGCAACACCTGGTTTGTCTTTCTGTCCAAGGCATCCAAGCCTGTCCAACTCATGGTGAAAATATAACAAAATAAAGATTCCAACTCATTTGTTCAGCCATGCATATGTTATTGCCAGAAAAAAAGAAGTTTGTTCCCAAATTTGGAGAAAAGTTTAACTAGAGGTGCCAGAAACCGTGGAGGAACAATGTACAACTGACTTCAGCAAAACCAATTTTTGAACTGGCTACTATTATGAAAGAAAACTGCCAACTAAATTCATACTGTGAGAATGAGAAAAGTTATTTTGCCATGAAATGAGAAACAAATCTTAACTGAAATTATGTCAAGTGACTTAATGATGATTTAAGTGTACAAAATTTAAAACTGAATAAGCTTCGAAAGCGGCTTTGAAATACTTGAAAACAGACCAGAGAGATGGTTAGGAAGACAGGCAGATCTTTCAGATTACCTTGTCCTATTAATTATTCAACTTCCAGCTTTTTTCAAACATGAGCTCTCAAACAAATTCAGTCATAAATGGACCAGAAGATACACAGCAAAGAAAACAGATGGAGTAACTGGCTTTGTTTTCTTCTTGGCAGGCTGAGTTCCAGTGGTGATTTCACTGGTTAAAATACCACCAGACTGGCAACCCAGGGAACTGGTGGAATTTATGTGTGTGTGAGATATTTTTGAATTAAGGAATCTGTAAATTAACAGAAATAATAACATTTCTAAAATAAGGAATCTTATTTTTGTGAGATGCTGGCATTTCAAAGCCACAGATTTCTAATCCTTTTAGCAAGATGTAGTGTAACGATTTCCAATCTTTTAGGGTTTTTTCTGTCCAGAATAGATTCTGGGTCTTGGCCTGCTGCCAGGTATTACCATCTGTGGAAGATCTGATCCCAGCTGACCACCTGACCAACCCAAGGAGATTGTATAAGTTTTTGTCATTATCTGAAAGCTGTGTACAGAGATGGACATTTTGGGGGACAGAGGTAAAGTAGTTATGAGGTGTATTGGAAAAGATAGTTCTTGTTTCTCTCTTATCCAGAGATCAAATTGCCTTTTCAAAGGTCATTTTTAGTCCTTAGTGAATACACAGGAGGAGTATGTCTTCTATGGGTTTTTAAAAGATGTAAGTTTTTGATCTGCCTTGGACAGGACAGTTGTTGAAGTAATGAAGAATGCATTTTTTATCACAGACTAATAGTCACTACAGACACATAGTAGAAGTTCTAAAGGGTGTACTTTTACAATAAGTTTTGAATGTAAACTTAGATGGACTTCTGCATGGTGGTACACCTCTGAATCAGGAAAAATACACCTGTCCTTAATAGAAAAGGAGCTAAGCAGAAGAGGAAGCTATTATTCTCCTCAACAAACTATTTTTTTGCTTTCTGAAACCATAACAGACTTCAAACTATATCTTGGTCATGGAGAAATACTTTCCCTTTAGAAATTACCAAGTTTGTTCATAGGCCTGACAAAAGCTACACTCCTTGTAGCAATATCCTGTACTTGGACATATTCCTGAAGAGAAATTTTGTTAACACTCATCTTTTTGAAAACATACACATTTTGCCACAGTATACTGGCTGACTCAAGGGCAGCTTTCATAGCATTCACCGTGTTTGCCACAGCAGTTTGTAAAATGCAGGAGTTGAAAGGATTGTTTCCATCCACAATGTATTATTCCTTCAGCTAGGGACAACTTACAGTTGTCCCCATGACTAAGCAGACTTTGATGTAATAGCTCCTTTCAGCTATATTTCCCATGCCTTGTGCAGCAGAAGACCCAAACAATTGGTTGACTTTTCTTTTTTGTAGTCATCAGACCCTACACAGAAATCAGTCAGTTCTCTTACCCTGGCTGTGGATAAGCTCCTCCATCTGCAGAACCATTCAGCAAGACGCGTATCACCCCAGAGCTGTGCTGTGCATACTGCAATAGATAACAATGCTTTTCAGATCTCACAGATTTACCATATAACTTGATATTTTATTGCAAACAACAGTGACCAAGGAAAGAATTTTAGCACGAAGAATATCAGAACTACAAAATAATACTAGACTAGCACGCTAGCAGGTCACTGCAGTGAAAAGGACAGAAACCAAACAGGCCATGGTTTAATTCAATGGTTCTTTTCAAGTTATTTTCTCTCATTTATTCAGCACAAGAAGAAAGCACTTTGGCATACTCTGTTGACTTTGATATGTGAGTAAAGGGTTTTCAGAAAGGCTGTCAAATGTCACTTAGGACCTGTAATCAGTAGACAGTCAGTGTGCTTATTGTGCTTAGCAGATGCTTTATATTAACAAAGCTAACAGAATTTTAACACCTTAGCTAAGGTAAATGTTAGATTCTTCTTGCTAAAACACTGCAGCCAGTCTAAAACAGTGTATTTGTATCAGGGGAAACAATACAGTAGAGTTACAGATTTAAATCTGTTTTGAACTAGCAATGTTTTTTCCTGAACCACCCCAGACACACTCGTAGATATGAAGTCAGCACTAATACAATATTTACAGTGATTGAGGCCATCCTCCAGAAAGATTCCACCGCATTGTTTTCACATTCCACCGTGGTAGGGCAGGATTCATAGTCCAGTCCTGTTGGAAGGCATGTGATTTGTGCTATTAGAGAGATGATAATGACTATAAAAAGTGACTTTAGAAAGCAACTAAATATTTTTGTGCATTACCCACTGAACCCACAAGATCGTTTGACATCGCACTGAAAGCTGTTGTATTTCCTCCGTAATTTCCCAATCCTTTGTAGTTTACACAAACACTGACATTCTGAATGCTCAGAATGCAGTGTTCTCCCCTGACTGCAGTGTTAAATATTCACACAATACAAGACAGAACAATACAGTGAAGCTATCACTGATTTTTCATGGGGAAAGAGCAAATTTAGTTTCTCCAGAACACAGCAGTTGGTCTCCATTATGGTTTTACAGATAAATGCTTAACATAGGACTCATTGTCTTACCAGGGCTGTCTGCCTGCCCACACCAGTACAGAAAATCTCCAACAAAGCCAAACAGAGTATCACCCAGAGACATGTAGCGACGTCCTCTGTCAGCAAAGCTATTGACTAATAGTTGATTATTTTCCCAGAAAAGAGACTATAAATAAAAACAAAACATAGAGAAGAAATGTACCAACACTTAGGTGTGGACACAAGAAGACTACAGGGTATCGAAAATAGTTTAAAACATGTTTTGGTATTTCTTTCAAAATCAAGCTAATAACCAGAAATTTTAGCTATCCCTTTAAAGGAATGCAGTTTTTTTATTTTTGAGGGGTTATACATTTTGATCACAAGTGACTTGAGGAGCACTACTAGTTTGATGAGAAGGGATATAGTCCTATTTTAAATATAGTTAGGCCTATCTTTGCCTGCCTCAGCAGACAGATCTAGGGGAAGGAGAAAAAAAGGAAGACATTTACAAGCCAGATACATGTTACCAGAAATTTCTCACATTGCTATGTTGGCTTATGGTGTGAAAAAAAATCATATGTCTAGATGTTATTTCTGTGTTTGTGGAACTCCTCATGAATTAAGCTATGTTGACAGTACTAATTATTGGTTTAGCTTGTATCATTTAGAAATGAGGAATAATTGTGCTAGAGTAAAAACTGCATTAAAGAACAACATGTCTTTTGCACTTTCACAGTTCTTTGAAATTGCCAGCACATCAAACCCTTACTGTTTTCTGGCATAGAACAATGTCCTCTCTCATTTCTGCTTTTGCTTGTTCAATGTTTAACATGTCATTGTCATGAGACTTAGCTGTGAGGAGTAAAAGCAAAAGATGATAGCAGGCACAGCATTTGCAGGCAGAGCACCTAACTTAGGGAAAAACAGAAGTAGAAGTTCAGGGACTATGGCAGAGGTCCCAACACAGAAGGAAAAATGGGGGATCTCTAGTATGAAAGGAGACATTATTGAGAAGTTACTGCATAAAATAAATAGAGCCAAACACATTGTAACATGCTATCAAGTCTGAGTCTAGTTTATAAACTACAGAACAGTCAAGAAGAATGACTCACAAGTCAGATAGATACAGAATGACTTGTCAATTTTGAACTGCGTCACTTAAAATCTGTTGTATATCACAGGGCAATTAACATAAAAAATTATTACCTTGTTAGGTGGAATCGTGTGCAATGTGAGGTTGATAAATAATTCATAATCCTTAGGTAGAATGCTGCAAGGATCCTTGTTAATAAATGCATTTTTAAATGCTTCCCATATCTGTGAACAATTCTTCTCACTGTAATCATTGAAACAAACAAGTAGCAAAATTGTTTTTTCAAAGCCAGGCAAGAAAGATACATGTTCTCAACTCCTTCAAATACCCCAATTAAAATCCCTATAAGGTTAAGGCAGAAAACTGGAATCAGGGTGGTAAAAAACTTGTAGCTCAGGAAGAGCATAGAGATCTTGTCTTCTGAGTCATAACTGCAGCAGACAAGGAAGAAGTAGCAAGGAAAATATTAGCATTTACAGTGTGGAATTAGAAACACATTATGATTCAACGAAAATCTTAGTAGGTACAGTATACATAGTGAGTTTGCTATCCAGCACTGTAGAAATACTGAAGAAAAAGCTTTCTTTGAAATTCTCTAGATTCAAAAAGCCATTTGAAATAAACCATAGCTAAATATCCAACACTGCTGGAATGTAATATCACTCTTAAAATGTCAGATTCAAATGCAGGATGAGTTGCTAAAAGATTTTGATGGTAGAATAGGGTGTGTGACAAAGAGATGCCTTCTGCTTCTAGGCCCTAGGACTGTGCAGTTTTATATTGCTGGAACAAGTACAGTGACCAGGGACTGAATGGGACACACACTGTCACTATGCAGTAGCTACAAGAACTACAAGAACGTTGTTAGTATTCAACACTTCAAGCACTGAAATAAGATGCTTGGCTGTGCACCCCAACATTTCCCTTCTGCCTCCCCTTCCCTGCCTCCCCTTCCCTTCCCTTCCCTTCCCTTCCCTTCCCTTCCCTTCCCTTCCCTTCCTTTCCTCTCTTGGGGATGATAATCTCCATGGAGGGACAAGACAGGCTACCTACAGATGGAAGTGTCACAGCTCTGAGCCTGCCTGGAGTAATTAAGAGGGGAATTTCTACTTTCATCACTTTTCCACAGTACCTTCCCCACATAACTCTGTGACAATGTCTATGCCAGGAACACTCTGCACAACAGAATAATTATGTAATGTGCATACAGCCTTCCTAACATGAATAGCTGTCATTGCAAAGCTCTAGCTTGAACAACATTAGTCCCAATAAGTAAACCAAACGTTACCAATATAGTGTTTTGATCATTTAGTATCATCCATAGACAGCATGGTTTCTGCTGGTACAGGTTCTTTAGGGAGCTGCTTTGTGACACTGAATGTCACAGACACTTTAAAGGAGTCCTTGTGATGAGCTATGTAGGAAACAGACCAAAGATTTTCTTACAGAAATCTCTGGTCATGCTTCCAACACCTATGTAAAAATCCCCTGAATACTCTGTAAGCAGATATGGCTCTTGACCTGAAAATTTTCAGTGATGCAATATGACCCTTGATCAGTCATTTCAAGGTTTAAACAGATTTACTTAATGAAAGAATTTGGACGCTATTTCTGATTTCAAGCTGCTATACTTTGGCTTCTGACAACTGTATATACTTAGGTCTCATTTTGCTAAAGAGCTTTCTACTTGAAGCACTTATGTTAATACTTGTGAGTTATGATCAGCTGAACTTTTAACATCTTTCTTGACAGTTGAATCAATTAGTAATATTCTGGTTAATTCACATACTGCTTTTGTTTTTTCATGACTTCTCATCCAGGTTTGAACAGCTTGTAAATCAAAAGGATTATTCTGCTCTGATATTCAAAACCTTTTAGCTGGCAAAAACACTTTTTGAAACTACAGGGTGAAGGACTGCAGTGCAGGAAAATTCCTTCTAATCTTAGTAGACACTAATAAGTCAGATTAATTTCACATTATTTAGTTTAAAAAATTGTTTTCAAAGCTTCCATGATATAATACAAATAAACAAATACGGAGGAAAAGCACTACAGGAACATTTGTGTTATTTAGCATACTCCTGTTAGGAAATGTCATCTATGATCTTAATTCAAATTCCTCACTTCTACATGGCCTTAGCATTTTGTAAAATGCCTCTCTTGACTGCTATTTTGCATATTCTGTTTTAACAAGTGGGAAAGTCTTTCCTATATTCCCATAAACATCTTTATGTTTTAACTATGTTGTAGTGTAATCGCATGTTTTACTAGCTTCCTTTAAGTTAGCAAGTATTTTAGAAAATTTACTCATAAATTCAGAAGCAAAACCCATCCAGGTGGTCATGACTCCATAAAAGCTAGCCAGGGGGCAACTAAGAAACAGACAAAGAATGGAAAGGGCTATAAATAATTAGAATATCTGTTTTGCACCTGTACAATATGAAATTTCCATTTTGTTTGGATTACATTATTTGCTTACAGACCTAAAGGAAAGAGAAAAAACCCCACATTATATAAAATCAGTTGTGTAGCTCTTCTTTTAATAATGCCATTTTTGATTCAGGAAAGTCATCCTAATGTCCTGCCTGGCTTCATGCTATCCTGAGCAAGAATATTTTGATAAACATGTTCAAACTTCTCAATTTTAAAATAATGTTGTGAAAATGTAACCAGAATTCATTAGATCACACAACTATCATAACCATGAGATATACAGAAATGTTGTCCAGAATATTGCATTTATGTCTCTAAAAGTCCAGATCAGTTAATGATATGGTTAAAATTTCTGCAGTAACTATCCTTTATGTTGCTCCTTCCATCATATTCTATATTATTATTCATGTCCTGCTTCAGATATAAATGAAGTAGCATCTGTTAAATCCTGCAGGAGCTCTACCTATCTAGAGCCTACTGCAAGACCAGACTACCCACACAACTGTTAGTTAAGTTCACATACTTTACATTATATATTACATTGTAGGAATATAGAAATCTACACTTAAAGTTTACTTACACCTCCCATTGTGACATGTTTATAAATTTGCCAAGTTTGAACTGTTCTGCTGAAATTAATGCACTGTGTTATTTGCATTATGATGATCTTTTTCCTTCATAAGAAATTGAAGAAAACACTTCTGATAAGAGTGTTATTGTGCAGAAATCTATTGTTTTGCCTTTGTTAAAAGTGAAAATTTTGTTTTAAGTCCTTTATCTTCCTCTTTTGCAACAGGAACTAAAAATGGAAGGTTGAGGAAATTAGGTGATATTTGCAATACCATCTAACCCTGTTTTAAGACAGCAATTCAGTGCTACAGGAACCCACCCAGGGGCTGCTCTGCAAATACCTCTTCACACTGTTAGGACAACTTTTTAGTGGCAGAATAAAGGGCTGAACTCTAGGAGACTGTCCTTCTTATTGTCTTCCTTTTTACTGAAGCCTTTAAAATGCAAGGAAGACAGAAAAGTGTTCATTTTAACAAAGTGTGTGATTTACCTCCAGTTCTGTGTAATTACACAGCCAATGAAAGCTCACAGATAATCCTACTTGAGCAGTTGAATACTACTTGATTTTTCAGGTAGATGAGCTAAACAGGTTCCCTCAGTATCACAGGATAGCTATAAAGCAAGGCGTTCTCCTTCTTACACGACCTGTCATACAGGCATGCAAAGCAAAGCTGGTCTTCCCAGGAGTGCTGTCAGATTTGGGACTTCCAAAACACCATCCCTGTCATTTCTGTGTGCTGTTCCCCTTACAGAAAGGAGAGGAGGGGAGGGGAGGGAGGGAGGCAGAAATTGTGAAATTAAGAATAGAAGGATTAAAAATCTTGCCTCCATTATGCTACTTTACTTAAAATATGGCATTCATCAAAGTTATTTTATAGTTTCCAGACAAGCATGTTGGTTTCAAAAGGATCACTTTCATTACTAGAACCATAACATCAGGCTTCTGATTAACAACCATTTTGTACAGAACATAAAAATCTAATCCAGAAACAAGCAAAACTTACCCAACAGCAGGGTTCACAATTCTAATATAATCATAACATCTTCCAATGATAATACTTTCCAGGTTTTGAGTAGTACCTTCACCTTTCCATTTCCTTCCCTGCACTCCCGAGAAGCTGTTCATACACAGAACAGAGACAAATAAAAGAGGAAAAAAAAGGTTCATCATCATGAATTCTTGACAATCCAAATTCTTAAAAGACAAAAAAGAAATAAAAAAGAAGAGTTCAAAGATACAATTTAAATAGTTCTAGCTACAGCTCAGTACTAGAGACAAAGACAGAAAAATAAACCTTGCTGGGAACTATAACCTAACTATTTCCTGGAATGATTGCAGCACAGGGATACATCATTTCCTCGTGTCTAAACTATTCCTCATTTCAGAAAAACAAGAGACTTTTAAGGCCACCTGGTGATAACTGAAGAGAATTACAGTATATTTCCGTATATGAGAAATTACAGTATATGTAAAGGGAGGAAAAAAAACCCTTTACCACTTAAATACTTAGGATGCCTTTGGTTCACTTAATACTTGTTGCTGTGCTACACTTTCCTAAACCACCAACAAATGCTTGCAAGCAAAAAAAAAAAAAAATTCTAAAAGATGTAGTTACAGCAATGATAGTGTAAATATCCAAGTCCTTGTTATCTTGTATCACACATAGGGGAAACATTAGTCAGCTCTTTTTCCATCTCTCCCCTGGACAGCGATAGTGACATTTTGGTGTGTTATATGTGCATCATATCTTTGTGAAATAAAACTGCCTTGCAGTCATGAATCAATTGTAATGAGAAACCTAAGGATTGTGCGTTGAACAAATGTCTTCAGGTTCTGCTGTCATTCTCCTCCAGGTTCTTTTCCCTGAGTACTCTGTTAGAACATCAAAAGGCACCAATCAATCGAATCTTCGGCATATTCTCTGGTACACACTGCTGCAAATACAACCACATTATTTTTTTCCCTTAAAAAAGAAAAAAACAAAAAAAGATCAACTTCCCAGTATTTTGTCTATGCACTCACATTTCTGAGGAGTATGCTGGTACTTCTCTTTCTTTCTTTCTTTCTTTCTTTCTTTCTTTCTTTCTTTCTTTCTTTCTTTCTTTCTTTCTTTCTTTCTTTCTTTCTTTCTTTCTTTCTTTCTTTCTTTCTCTCTCTCTCTCTTTCTCTCTCTCTCTTTCTCTCTCTCTCTCTCTCTCTTTCTTTCTCTTTCTTTCTTTCTCTTTCTCTCTTTCTTTCTTTCTTTCTCTCTTTCTTTCTTTCTTTCTTTCTTTCTTTCTTTCTTTCTTTCTTTCTTTCTTTCTTTCTTTCTTTCTTTCTTTCTTTTTCTTTCTTTCTTTCTTTTCTTTCTTTCTCTCTCTCTTTCTTTCTTTTTTTCCTTCTTTCCTTCTTTATTTCATTTTTTTCCTTCTGTGCCTCAGTGAACATATAATTTTATTTTTTGTGTATTTATTTATGTAGTGTCACACTTCTGTTCATGCACTTGTACTCAGCTGGTGGACTTTTCTGAGGGAAAAATCTTGCTAATCATTGAGTAAATTCCTGATGATGGATTTCTGCTATAAATGTGACAAAAGATAGCTAATTGGTTTGCTACCTGCAGCAGTCTTCAGGAAAGCCAGATTTACTCAGAAACGGATATGCAATATTGTGCTTGATATGGTGGAGACACAGGAAATTATGTACTTTACTCCTGTTGCTTCTCTAATGCTTTTTCTTCCTATTTCTCTTCCTAATGTCTATGTGAATGCTGATAGGGCACCAGAACATTAATCAAATGGTTTCAAGCCAATACCATGGATTCAGGATTAGAGAGTACAATAGTCCATGGAAGCCACTGAACATTTTCTTTTATTATCAACTTTGCTGCAACCAAATTTTGTTCAGTTATTTCAGGGTTTAACAGAAACCAGAAGCATCACTAATGTGATCTTCTATACAGAAATGTGCAGAAATTGTCTCTGATTTTTGCATCAAGGCTAAAATTTTTGCTTAGAGCATACAGTGTAAGTTAAGAAGTCATAAAGACAGATACTGAGTATTTCTCCAAGTACACACTAGGTTAGGACGCAGCACCTTGGGGAAGAAGATGTGACTTCCCTAATAGATAGACAACCTTCATAACACCCCAGAGGAATTGGATCCAAGAGTTATTGGGATCCCCTTTTCAACTCCTGTCAAGCTTTCTTTCCTCACTGGCAACTTCTAGAAACACAACATCAGGCTAGAAGGGCCTCTGATCTGACTCAGAACAGCCATTTTAAAAAAAGTGCAGCACATTTAAAAAAGTGTAGCACAGCTTTTAAATTTGTGTTCCTAGTTTTGTTCTAAATACTTCACGAGGGCTAAATTAACAACCTCCAAGTTCCAGTGGTTTGATAGCTTTGAGAGTAAAACCTTAGCTCTGGCCTGAACTTGTCTACTTTTAGCTTTTAGTCACTGAATCTCATGATATCTTTTTCTGTTACATTAATGTAGAATCCAACCTCAGAATAATCTCTCCGTGTAAATTCTTGTAAAAATTTACCAAGTCTAGCCTTAAACTAGTCCATGAAAATTCAATATTTTAATCCCTTTGTCAGGTAATTTCTCTTGTAGCACTGTAATTCACTGCCACAAACTAGCTGCCCATCTTGCCTCCCGAGGTCTGGAAATTCATGGTGGATGCAGATCACTGTCCCTCTCTCCTAGATGCTATTGCCCATGAATAAAAATCAGAAAATTGGCAGCATATCTGCTCTGGAGATACTGTAGTTCACAAACTGAATATTAACCCAAACAACCATGAAATTCAGCATATCTTTACATTCTGAACCCCAGAAGATGAGGAACCAACATGTTCTCTCTTGTTATTTCAGGTGGGAGTGGTAAGTTCCAGCAGTAGGAAGGTGTAACAGCTTAATCCTCTGTTACTACTCAAGCATGAATTTCTGGCCAAATAACCTCAATTCTGTATGACCACATACTTCAGGCCTGAAAACAGGACCTCATATTCACAAGCCCCTCCCTAAGCAAAGAACTTCAAACATTGTTTCTTAAGGGTTTGTGTCCTCAGGGTGTAAGTCTACCTACGGAAGTAACACAAGGTTCCCTTGTGTGCCAGGGCACAATTTCTGTGAAAGAGTGCTCAAGCCCAAACCCAGAGCTCTGCTTATTAGCCAAGCAGTAAACACTGCTATTTGTGTGCTGTTTAGCCAGCTGCATAACACCTGTGCTTCGACTTCCTGTCATCCCCCCTGTGTAACTGCTATTTGTTCCCACCCCGAAGTTGCAAGAATTTAACCTTCCGAGGTTTGTCCATATTTGCAAATACAGCTAAGTAGGTCAGTGTGTTCAAAAGTCCTTTGAGGAGAAAAGGATTTACGGAAAAGGAAATGTCCAACACTGCAATTGGTTAAGACTCAGCTCCTTAGATAAAGAGATAAAAAGATTATTGTGCACAGTGTCAGCTAAATAATACGCATAACATGATCTCTTCTGCTCAGTTCACTATTTACTGCTTTTACTAGCATTTTATTCACAACATTTGTATTTTGAGAAATACTGGACTAAAAACCCACGTGACTTTGCTGAAAATATTTCAACATGTTTGCAATGAATTGCTTACACCTATGAACTCACTAGCTCTAATATATTTAATATCTGCAACATAGACTTTGTGCAGTTCAGAAAGGCCTGCTGCATCTATTCTGCATTTGACAATGTATTTCAATGACATTTACTGAACATTGCAATGCTGGTTGACAGTTTTACTGCGCTACAGGCTGGCTGACAGTTACAGCTTTTGTCAAATCGATGTGCAATCTCCATTTGGCCAAGTGTTCCTGTTTGCTTCGAAATGTTGCACAAGCAGATCAGTATGACAGGCAGGTGTTTCTGGTCCATTTGCCTTGGATGTTAAACAAACATACTTTACTTGTTGGCACAAATGCTGCAAAAGACTGGACACAGATTCCCTGCTACAGCATATCCAAATAGCTTTCCTAGGACTTTTCTTGACGAGGTCACACTGCAAATCCTGTGTTCAGTTCTGTGCCCCTCAATTCAGGAAGGACTCTGAGGTGCTGGAGCATGTCCAGAGAAGGGAAACAAGTTCTGTGAGGAGCAGCTGAAGGAGCTGGGGGAAACTCGAGGGGGACCTTACTGCTGTCTACAAACACCTGAAAGGGGGCTGTAGCCGAGTGGGGCTCAGTCATTTCTCCCAGGAAAACAGCAATAGGACATGAAGACAAACCGATCCAGGGAAGGCCTAGGTTGGACATTAGGAAGAATTTCTTTACAGGAAGGGTGATTAGGCATTGGAGTGGGCAGCATAGGGAGGTGGCGGAGTCACCACCCCTGGAAGTAAGGAAAGACTGGACGTAGCACTCAGTGCCATGGTCTGCCAGACAAGGTGTTCGGTGACAGGTTGGACTCCATCACCTGAGAGGTCTTTTCCAACCTAACTGATTCTGGACATGTATTTTACATCCACAAGCTGCTCCCTTGGCGTTGCCAAGGATCGGATCTCAAGTCGCGCAGTACCGCAGCCCACTGGACGGACCCAAGGCTGCGCGTCCGAGCAGGAGCGCTTCCCACAGCGAGAGCGGCTCCCACAGCGGGAGCTCCGCGGCGGGAGCCACCCGGGCCCGGGCCCCCCC
>VXBI01009441.1:236469-283660 GCA_013397375.1 Toxostoma redivivum
TGCCCGGCCGGGCCGGCCGGCGGGCGCCGTGTCCCGCTCCGCCCGGCGCGGAGGGGCGGCGGTGGCGCGCAGGGAGCCCGGCAGAGCCGCCCGCGGGCCTGGCGCTTCTGCGCGGGCTGCGCGGCCCGGCCGTGTTTGTCAGTCAGCCGGGCCAGGCAGGGCACGGGCGCGGGGCGTGCTGCCCGCTCACGGGCTACCAGGGACCGCTCTTGCGGTTCTGTGCACAGCGTTCAGCTGGTGAATGGCGTAAAGGTACCCTAGGTATGTTATTTTATCTTAAATAGATGTAATTTTGCTCGTGGACAAAAGTAGTTTTTTTTCTTGCATCAGGGTAGTTAAGTAATCGAGGCTGATGTGTCACCTGAAAGGCAAACTTCCCTGCAGCAGGTTTGAGTGTTGTGGGAGGCTTTCGGGCAAATATTTCACAGCCAGCACTCCTACTGCAAGAAGTTGTGCCTCCCATCTCCGGGCATAAGTGGCTGTTTGGAAAACCAGATTGGCCACAGATATTTAAAAGAAGGGTGAAGTTACATGAGAGGCAGTTTTAGTACCTTACTGCTGCCAGCAGCATGAAGGAGTTCATGCTTCCTTCCCGATTTCTGCATGCCACCTTGCACTGCTCAGGGATTCATGAGATCTGTTCCTGTGCCTCTTCCATTTGCTAATAGGTTAAAGAAAACCTGGAGCTGTTTTTTTTCAGGATTTGCCAACTGGATAGGATGTGCACAGGGTCTGGGGGGAGGAGAAGGGGAGACCTTGTGTAGTTTCTTTCACTTTTCCTTTTATCTGAGAGTACATTTGCAATCAACTTAATCTGTGGCATCAGAAAAGTTTGTGATATTGTAACAGAGTGGATTTTATTTGAATGGAAGCAAACACATCCACTGACTCCTGGTAGCCGTTTCAGCGTACTGCTGACAGCAATGGAGCAGGTTTCATTTAAACCTCCAGATCTTGTAATCATTTGGGTTTTGTTCCCAGAAGGGCATTTTTGTCACTTTTATTGAGCCTCCCACAAAGTTTTGACCAAATTTGCCATGCCAGATAAAATTTCCTGGAGAGCAATTACTCTTTTCCTAAGTATTTCAAAATTTGATAAAAACTATCCAGTTTGTAATGTTCATAACCTTTCATTTATTAAGTTTCTATACAAGAATTTGCTTGCTCCCTTTTTCCTTTGAATAAGTGCCAACATCGAAGAATGGCACTTTTTAAAAAAAGTGTTCAATTCTACATCCTTTAACCCTGTTTCAGAACTTAGGGTCTGTGTCTTGCCTGTGACTTTTATAATGCTAGCTTTGCACTAAAAAAACTTACAGGTTGTTTTTGAATTTCCATCTTGTGTAATTGAGATGCTGCAATTAGGTAAGTCTGTAGTTCTGCTTACATGGCAGTAGTAATCTCCAAAGCCATGCTCTTTATAAATTTACTTTGACCTTGAGGGCTCTTTAGTTTTGTGAATTATGTGTCACCTGTGTTCATCGGGTTCCCTGTACAGTATAATATAGTTGCTGCTAGTGTCTGAATTTGGTAAATTCCACTAAATGTTAGTGAGGGTGAAATGGGCTCATCCATGCTTTGCTTCTCAGGAGAACAATTACAATGTTTCTGATGGTGCTTAAATTGTGTATCTCTGTCCTAAAGGATTATTTATTTTGTTTTTCCAGGACTTCATGTGAGGCAGAACAGTAAATTGGATATTTAAGCTCTTTGGTGCTTTAGGAAAGTTATCCTACTTTTTTAGCTGTTGCTAGCAAAGATCTCACTGTACCTTTGCTGCATTCTTAAATGGCAGTTTTACCTTTGTTGTATACTCTGCCCTGAACTTGGATAATATGAGTAATTAGAATTATGTTTAATAAGGAAATTCACACTGTTATCAAATCTTTCTCCTACTCCGATAGTAAGAAAATTCGTAAAGTTCCCTGAGGGTGTTCCCCCTGTAGGTAGAGGAGTGCTACAGCAGGCAGTCTTTATAACTAAAATGCTTGTCCTAATGCCTGACGTCATCTTTGCTACAAATAGAGCAGATTCTGTTTTCCCATCTCTAGTGAACCGTTCTTCGTTTTCAGAAAGATCTTGTGTCGATTTGCAGTTGTGGCTGTGTCCTCCATCTTAGTTATGTGGCTTAAGCAAACGGATTCATTCTAGTTCATCACATGGGTCACGCTTGCTTGTACCTCAGTGTACTTGTTGCTTTTGTCAGAAATAAGCTGCCATTCTCTAACAGTTTAAGCTATTTGACTGCTGCTGTTATGACTGCCTTCCTCTCTGGCACCCATCAGTGTTTGAGGTGACTCACAAAGGCTCCAAACTGGCAGAAAACATTTTTTTTCTGAAGCAGAGTAGGTTTTCTGTTGACGCAGTGCTGCCAGCAAGCACCGGTCAGATCGGTACTGAAGCCAGTGGGAGGCAGAGAGTGGGACTGTGACAGCCAGCAACTAGATTGACTGAAGCTACTGTGAAACCTCAGCCTAATTATGTCTGTGTTTTCCTGAAATCTTGTGCAGAATGGGACAACGCTGGTGTTGAGTAGAGCAGATTTGTTGTTCTGCAGTTCTTTTTTTAACAGCAGCATACTTGCTTTGTGCTTCTCTAATCCTATGCTTCCCTGAGGACTGATGCTCAAATTCCCTTTCATTTTTTTTTTTCATTAGACTGCTATCCTGTATGGAGCTGTATGCACTCATCCAAGTCAGCATGCTGATGTCCAGTGAGGCAGTTTCTGTTGTCGCAGTATGGTCTTGTGTTTTCTGCACTCGAGAATGTACCACTTGTGTAATACCAGCTTTCCTAGCTGAAAGTATTGTATCTGTCATGAACGAAGCAACACAGATTTCAGCTGATAATGAAAATCCCATTTTGGTTTGGCTTGAAACTGGTAGCTTGAGCTTGAGAGCACAAGCAAGTGCTTGAGCTACCCTGTGATTTCCTGTAGACTCAGTTACTTTGCTGTAAGGCAAAACAATACCAAAAACCTTAGAGAGATCATGATCTGTAACATGTATAATTTTCCTTTTAAGTAGTTTGGTTATCAAAAGGAAGTCAGATTCTTTTTTTCTAAACAAATCTGTGCTGGCCAGTTGTTATTTCTTATAGTTTCAAGATTGGGACTACTCAAATAGCAGACTGTGGTCTACGTACAGACTGGTTAAATTTTGGCTAGGCCTTCCCCAGAAACAAGACACCTGGTCTTCCAGTATGGGATTTCAAACCTCCTGCTCACTTGTGGAGTTACTGCAGCCAAAGCATGTTTTCAAATCTTTGTGTTACAGAATTGCCCAGCAACTTTAGGGCGCTTTAGGAATAGCAGAAATGGTTGCACTCTTAAATGCTGTAATGAAGATATCAGTGTTTGATTGCTTGTTCTGATGTCTTTCTGTCTGCTTCTCAAAACTAGTGTGAGACTTCATACTGTGATGGAGTGGATGTAATAACTGGCTGCTGCCAGAAGGGTTAATTGCTGATGATATCCTTTGTGCTTGTCTGGCCCCTTGATGAGCAGCTCGTTCATCTAAGGAACTGAAGCGAAAGGTGATTCAGTAAAACTGGCTCACTAAGAGGTCAAACAAGCTCCAGAACCAGGTTGTCAGTATGGGAGGGAACAAGATGAACCATGGCAGAAGGGAACTGAGCTTTAATAGCTCAGCTTTATTGTGAAACTTTGGGTGTTTGAGCAAAAACATCTAAGGTCCTTCTGTTTGCCTGACTTCAGTCTCCTGTGATGTCATCTTTCTACAAAAGATCTCTGCAGTTATTTCTCATGGTTCAGTAATTGCTTTGGCTCGTTCTTCCTGGAAATTTGGATCAATTTTGTAACATTCTGATGACTTAAATGCATTGAACTTGCATAAATATTTAACTAGTATTTTTCTTTTCTAGTCTACACTTCTGACTCTTTGCTAAAAATTAATTGCCATAAATATTTTTCCTAATTAATTTTTTCATGCAGACTTGAGCAAAGATGACATTAAGTTTTTCTGTTGTTATCTGCCTTTCCTTTTAAATAGTTGACTTAATCACTTTTCTTCTTTTATAATCTGTGTTCTCTGTCCTCCTAATTTGAAGTCTGAATGCTGTTCTGCTCTTACCTTTGGCTTCTGCTGAAGAGAATGAATTGTTTTCATATGTTAAATTTGTGATTTTCTTTTGTTATCTGTAGTATGATGAACCATTTAGGAGTGAAAAATACTTTGAATTAAGTTGTTTTGGCGTTTTAAAGCATTGGACAGGGCATTATATGACCACATTAAGATCATACTTTTTGTGGCAGCCAGGGGGACTGAAATCTGAAAATCTGGACCATTTATTAACTTAGGACTGACTTCTTCAATGTGAAATGTTTTCCCCTTGATGCTCTTGAGAACAAGAAAATGCCTGTTCCAAGAAGAGAAGCGTATCTGTATTTCTAATTTAAAAAATGTTGGTAAAGCTTTTGTTCTCCTTTTGAAGTCCCTTTTCAATATTTCAGTACACTGCCATTCATTTTCCAGTGTTGCTTCAAATAGGTGTGTGTTGATTTAGAAATTCATAGTTCTTGGTTATTCCCAGTTAATGTTCTGTATCATAGAGCATCGGCCTTCACCTATGTTTAGGATGAAAGAGCTACTTGAAATATTTAGTCCTAGTAAGTCTGCAGACTTAGGTGGGCTGTGCTTTCACTGCAGGCAAAAGATGGAAGGAAGTTCCTTTGTTGATGGAAGGAAATTAAATCTCCTTATTAGCATCCAGAGATAGGTGAGCAGTTTGTCTGTTTCATCAGGGGCTGTACCAGTTTCCTTTCCATCTTAGCTTTGGGATCCTGAATAGTTCAGTAACTTCACTACCTTCTGGGAAATGGCAGCTTTGAATTTTTTTTTTTTCTGAGGAAGAATATTTTGAAAATGAATCTGGAAGTGACAATATGTTTTAAATATCTACATTTTAAAATAAATGTGTTTTGAGTGCCACAGGAAGTCTGAAATGAGGGGCAACAGTGATAAAATGTGTTTGGGGTTTTATTGAGGTTTTTCAGAGCTGCATAATAATTTCACTGTTTTTTCAGGATACTTCTAGCACTTGTTGCTACTTTCTCATAATTTCTTTACTTTTGTTTATCGAAACACCTATTTTTTTCTTACTTACCAGATGCTTTTATATCTTTTTTTTTTTGCCTGCCAGACATTGTAGCAGTTTTTTCTCCCAAGTAATTACTTATTAACTATTTTTGCCCTTGCATTGTATTAAAAAAGTTTTCCATTCACCTTTCTCATACTGCTGTGATTTTTCAGCCTCTTTCCTGGTCTGCTCTGGAGAGCAGGAACAACCCGCCTTCGTCCTTCTCTGCATTAAGCAACAATTTATTCTCTCACATTCTGTGTTAGGAAAAAAAAATAGAAACTGATGCCTTCTAAAAATCCAGGAACTGTAATTAGTGTATATCAATGTTAGTACAGGTATTGTGCAACTATTCTAGAATATGCTTTAACTGATTGCATACTGCAAGTTGTAATTCTTGAGACTTGGCTTTTTGCTTTTGCAGTTAGTGACCAAGATGGATTAAGCTGGAGTGGTGAATTTTTCCAGTGCTCACCTTTGTGTTAGGAACTTGTAGTGAGACTGGTGCAGAGGTGCAAAGACATTTTTGCTGTTGTTCTGTGTTTTGTGAGTTACTTCAGGTATGACCTCACAGAAGGCCAGAAGACCAGGTCTTAGTAGGAACCTGTATCCTAGAGGGTATAAGATAGGAAAGAAGTCTTCCATGGCATGTAGAATACAGAGAGATAAATAAGAGCATAGTTGTGAGCATTCATCATGGTTTCACTCAAGACCCTTGTAGCTCATATTTTTTATAGCTTTTAAATTGGTTTAATTTTTTTTTATTCCTTTTTGTTCTTTAAGCTTCTGCCTGTGGAAATCACATGGTGAAGGAGGCTTAGCTGATTTTATCAGTGCATGTTGAGCTATGCTTTCTACTGTGAACCCCAAGGGGATCTGATGCTTGTAGAAATTGCATCACTGAAAGTCTTAGTTTAGTTATTCCCATGTTGTTATTCATGTCTCATTGTGAAATGTTCATGATTCAAAACCTGATCTATAGGTGTTCATTAGACAAAACTGACTGTGGATGTAGTACAAGACTGTATATGGAAGACACAAATAAAAATGGAAACACAGGAGGTTTTTTCACTGTTCCCTTATGCTTGGCATTTATCAGCTTGATCTTAGTCTTTGAAAATAGAATATGAGGTTTTGTCTTCCTTGTTGCCATTGTTCTTTGAAAACAAAATAATTTTGTAGTTTCATGTGCCTGAATCTTGTATAGTTTTGATTTGTGAGGTTTTTTGTTTGTTGGTTTTGGCTTTGTTTTTTTGTTTGATTAGTTGGGTTTTTTGAAAAGCTATTTCAAGACTTTAGTGTTGCTGCAAAATAACTAGATGACACAGAGGACGGGGTTGCATCAAGAAGACAGCAACAGAAAGAAGGGCATTTGAAAGATTTGGGTTTCTTGTTGAGTTCTGCCACAGTCTGTCCTTCCTGCTTAACTAATTGCTATTATTTTGAGTTGACCCATTGCCAAGGAAGGTGCCCAGGGTAGAAAACTGATTTCTCCCCTGATTTAAGGCTTCATATACATAAACAGGTAGGAGTGTGAAGCAGTTTAGCTAATTCTCTTACTGTTTACCTCATATACTTTTACATAAAGAGCAAGCCAAGCAGAGGCAACAGTAAGGACAGTAGTTCTCTTGGCTAGGCTACCTCAGCAGCTGAGTTCTTCCTTGGGGACAATATCAACTGAACTTCTTGGGGGTTCCTAAGTAAGGCATGGCTTTATAACTGGGTGTTACTAGCTCCAGCCAGGTGAAAAATGAACCCAGTAAAAGGCAGAGCTCCTCTCTGGGATTAGTATATCAGATGGGTTCATCTTGTGGCTGCATGATTGCTAGCACATATTCCAGGGAAGCAGCACGAATGTACAGTTAGAGGCAGGGCTGCTCCTCTGCTGTGTTTCCTCCTCCGTACCCACGCCCTCATTTCCAGCAGATTATGTATAACATGAAACAGCATGCTCTTGACACAGGCACACCACGTTATGGTTTTTGTTCCTCCATTTTCTTGTGCCTGAAATTAGGATAAATACCTCTGCAGAGTCCAGGGTTGTCCTTGGAATTTTAGTGCTACTACATATGAAGAGTTCTAATACCTAAAAATGTTAACATGGAAAAGATACAGCTGATTAGTAATGCCAGCTCCTTTTTTTCCCTGGTGCTCTTCTATTCTAAAAATCAGTTGGTTTGTTTCATAGAGTCATAGAATAGGATCATGGAATATTCTGAGTTGGAAGGGACCCATCAGGATCATCGAGTCCAATTCCTGGCCTTGTGCAAGAATCCCAACCCCAAGGGTCACACCATGTGCCTGACAGCATTGTTCAAAAGCTTCTTGAACTCTCTCAGGTTTGGTGTTGTGACCACTTCCTTGTGGAGCCTGTTCCAATGCCCAACCACCTTGTGGGTGAAAAAAATTCCTGATATTTATCCTGATACCGTTTTTTCTTTTAATCATAATGGTCTACCAGCTCCGTAATGAAAAATATTTCACTATTTTTTATATTAGTTTTCAATCTAATGAGTTAACTAGTGGTAGAAGTCTAGTATGTCTTCTATTTCATATCCTGTGGCTATTGGCTGATTGTGTAAGTCTTACTGTGGTTATACATGAAAAACCAAATATAAAGGAATGACCAGTCAAAAATGTAATTTGGGATGACATGTGAAAAAGAACAACAGTTGATCAAGAAGACCAGGAAGGAAAAAATGTCTTCAATTTTTTTTTTTAGATTCCAGACTGAATTTTTAAGGTTAATGGTTGTTCAGAATTCACGTGTTGATACGGGAAACCTTCATTTGAAATTAAGCGGTTTGTGAATTTGTAGCCACTTTTTAACATTGAGAAATTATTCCATTTTAAATTCGTGAAATCTGTAGGGAGAGTGGAAGAATAATTTTTTCTGCTCCTGTTCTTCTTCCTCATATTTTTTGTAGTTTTCCAGCTTGTAGTTGGGAATAGAGATTCTTGTAACTGGGAATGTTAGCATGGAGCCTAGACTTTGCTGTGCTACTCTGATAAGAGCAGTGTACTTTTTCTTTATTCCTCTTTGATGCTTTCTCCTTGTTGGTTCATAGTTTGCTTGGAAGGAAGAAACAAATATTTTTCACTCCTTAAATATATTTTTGGCATAGTTAGTAGGAAAAAACTGTTTCAGTTTACTCACTGTAAACTAACATTACTGGAAAATTAATTTCCTTCTTCTAAGAAGACATTTTTCCATATTGGCACATGCATAAAACACTTCCCGAAACCAAGTTAAATAATGTGTTTTGTTTGGTAATTTAATTAGCAGTTTTGAGCTTCCTTATTTATTCACAACATTGTGGATAGAAATGTCTCTGTCTTCATCAGACAGGAAGTTTCATTTTATTAATGAAAGTACTAAAACCACGAGGGAGATGCAAGAGTTGAGTGTAGAGTTATTTCAGTTGAGTGTCATGACCATGAAGCACTGTCTAAAGAGCAATTGCTGTTAATATTGCCAGTATTGATATCTTGTTCTTAAAGTACAAAAATTAAACAGTGTGTTCAGTAACGAAAGATGTATGTTTGCTACAAGTCTGTGCATTCATCTTGACCGTGTTTAATGGCTCTGTTATAGTCCAGTAGGTTGGACACTCACCTAAAACTGGCATATACTTGTCTGAGCTAGAAAGATTTTTCAAGTATGGCTATGCTTTAATTGCATCATTTATTTTCTTTTAATAAATAAAGTTAGTACTAAATTTAAAAGCTCCTGGCTACTTCTAGACAATGCCTGCATCAGCCATAAGTCTCTGAAGTGTTTCCAACAGACTTAGTGATACAAAGGACTGACTGTTGTTTGAGCAGTTGCTCAGTCTGTTTGGATTACGAATAATTCTTAAATTTTGGGAGCCACTAAAACTGTTGTTCTTGTGGTACTGCTCCTTAATTAGAGTTTGCATTCCAAACACAAAACCAGTTGTACTGTAATGTACAGCTGTTTAAATGTAATGTCTTGAGAAGCCCAGAAAGCTCCCAAGTTTCTTGAACACTGATGGCTGTGGTTTGGTGCAGTGTATTTTAAGCCTGTTTAGGGTTCTCATGTGCACTGTGCTTTATATTTTTGATGAGTCAACAAAATTCCATAATCCAGTCCATTTCCTCCCCCTTGCCATTCTCTCTTTGAGTTTGGAGGTGTGTGGTTTTTCTTCTTGCACTACTAAACTCCTGCACTAGTTTTCTATGTTTTAGAGCTGGTGAAGAGTGGACCTTGGAATTGAGTAGCTGCTGTCTGTTAATAGTCTTGGTCCCCCATCATGAGACTTCATCAATCCTGGTAATGAAATTACAGGTCTGACCGAGTGACTTTGTTGCTAGGCTACCTGTCCTCTGAAAAGCCAGTTGTTGTCAGCTTTGGCTGACCTTTTTAATATAGTGATTTCTGATTCAAGTATAGTTACTAAACTTCAATATCCTCTCCACAGGTCCTAATCTGTTGTATATCTGCTGGAAGCCTCAGTATCAGAAGTGAATATACAAGTGCTTCATGTTACAGTGGCTTCTATAACGATCCATTTCTAATAGATGTTCTTAAATTGAATGCTCAAAGAGATTATTTATTTATTCCAGATCTGTGGATGACAATAGGTAGATTTAAGAGAACATTTTGAGTCTTGAAAAGGCTTTGAGTCAAGATGATGAGAAGATGTTAGCTTTTTATCAGAGCCAATTTAATGATTTGTTTTTAAAGCCAACAGCAGAATACAGTAAATTTGTGTAACTTTCCTGTTACCCCCTTCAGCAGTCTTGTTTACATTTTTTAAGTCAATCAAAATACTAAGCATTTGGAAACATGTGGGATTCTTGGAAGGAGAAGGGTCTTTGGGGACTGCCTCCAGTCACTTTGTAGATCCTTATGGGTAGAATGAACTGTATCAACACTGTCCTTAATCAAAGGAAATGCCACCTGAGAAACCACAGTTGGTTATTGAGATGTGACTCACAGATGCCAGGAGGTGAGGAGGCTGTCCTGAGGAGTAGCTTCTGTGTCCATCTCCCATGCTTGCTCAGGCTTCTGCTTTTCAGTGTGGGAAGTCAAGCCCTCAGTTTCATGTAGTACCACTGCTCCTAGTGCTGCATTCTCTGCGTATAGTGTGGGATTCAAATGGCTTTTGAAGCCAAGATCTTTCCCCATTAGGGCTATGTAACAACATACGCTTCAAATCCTAACAGTTTGTACAGACAGCAATTTTTTCTGACTTCTGTCAGTAGTTGGTCTAAAGTGTATTGGAAAAAAACAACCAACCAAAAAACCCTCTAAAATCTCACTGTGTTTTCTCTCTCTTCTGGGGCTAAGTAACTTTGTCTTTCCATAGTGAGAGTAATTTTGCTCATATGTATAGCATGTAATGTACAGTATGCACAGCTGACTTGGAGTTGCATAAGGATTTGGCAGGTGTCCAGCATGTTTCAGTTGCATTTTACTGGTGGCTGCCAGGAAGTGGCAATGCAATGTCACAATGAGTAAGTACATTTGGGGGTTTTTAATAAAAAAACATTTTGTATATCTCAATTTGAAGTTGTTTTTGATGTAAGTATTGTGTATGAATATGTATGTCTCAGATTCCCATTTTTTGTAAAACCCATACATTCCAGAGTCTTTGTAGCTAAGCCACTCCTGAATATTGTGGTAGCTTGTTTTCTGAATTGAAGTCTACTTTTAGAATGCTTGGTCTTGTATACTGCTGCAGACTATGATTCTTGAAGCTGCACATGGAATAAAGCATAAGAATGGAAAAGACCTTGGTTTTTTATGTTCACTGAAGGAAAATGCAGTTTTAAAATATATTGTTGCTGATGTTGACTGTACACATGTAAAAACGGCACTATTGTATTACCTAGAAATTTGATTTGTCTTGATTTGTTGGGTTTTGCTCCATTGGAAACCTTCTCCAATAGCTAATGTAGTTTGTATTCACTGGTAGGACTCATTATTCCTTGTGGATAACACATCCCTAAGGATGGGCTCAGGGGCTTATGTTAATCGCTTTTTGATAGGGACAAAAATGTGGATTGGGAAAGGGCCTAAGCCTGTCGATAATCTGCCAGGCTGGGGAGATTGCATTGACTTCTGCCAGGAAATCCTTCTACATTTGTTTACTTCACTGTTTCACAAGATTTGGTTTACGTTGCTTAAATACACCTTTGATTTTACTGGCTTCATTTTATGTTAAAAACTGAAGATGTTTACCTTTTGTAAGTAAGGGGAGCAATGAATCCCTTGTAGCTAATACTTATTCTATGGATTTAACTTGAGTTTGACATGATTTTCATTGGTTTTTTTTGTGAACTTTTCTTTCTTCTAGCTTTCCAAGACCAACTTCTCCAACAACAATGATTTTCGGGCTCTGCTGCAATCTCTTTATGCCACATTCAAGGAATTTAAAATGCACGAGCAGATTGAAAATGAGTGTATCATTGGTTTGCTTCAGCAGCGTAGCCAGACAGTGTACAACGTGCATTCAGACAACAAACTCTCAGAGATGCTCAGCCTTTTTGAGAAAGGGCTAAAGAATGTAAAGGTAAGTAGACTATGAGAGATTTGTGACCTGAAGAAGACATGCTATGATGACATATTAATTTGCCTTGACTCTTCTTCATATTCTCTATGAACAAACTAAGGAGGAAGAAGAAACTTCTATGTTTTTTTTTATACTTTCTAGCCCAAAACACACTTTCTTTTGCCATTTACCACAATTACTGAGTTTCTAGTAAAAATTATTTTCAGAGATTTGTTTTGTGATAGACAGTCTTCGCTGTATAATTTGAGGTGTTTTGGAGAGATAGCATGGAAGTTTAAAGACTTTTGCTTACTGGTCAGAAGTTTCTGGCTATGGGAAAAATAGGGATTTATTAATTGTTAGGAAACCTAAAAGTTCTCCTTTTTGTGATGCGTAGCATTGCATTGTCACAAATGGAGATGATTTCCAGACGTATAAAAAAAAGCAGCATTATTTTATTCTGTGACTCATGAACTCTTTCCAGTAATGTGTAGCTCAGCAGTCTTATTCATGATCTAGTCATCAAAGAACTCTAAATATTATTTCTCCAGCGACTTATCTCTAAGTTCACCTCCAGTAGAATGCTTCTTCAATTCTTCCATGTCTTTCTCTTGGTGTACCCAACTCAACTCCCTCTTCCTGCCTCCTAAGAACTATAGTCTCCAGGAGTCATTTGACAACCCACATAACATTTCTAGTATGTGTGGTCCAGATTTTCAGTAAGAAAAATACTAAATATGCAGTTGATTAGCACTGTTTATCATCTAAGCCTCGTTTTGACCTGGGAACCCTACAAATAATTTTTTCCCTATGTATAATAAACCTTAAATTTTGTCTTGTGTCCATTGACAAATCAGAAAATGAAGGAAAGAGGGAAATTTAACACTTGGCTTTGTGTTACACCTTCTCTGGTAGGATGCTAGTGTTATTCTTGCTTGATTTCTTAAGTGTGCAGAACCAGATTTCTTTAGTTCTCTTGAGATATGTTAACTTTAGTCAATGTTTAACAATTTTTAGGGAGCGGTTAGTTTAATTTAAACTGGTGGCTATAGCTTGCCTCTGCAATAGTCAGGGTTTCTTGATGTTGTAGAAGCTTGAATAGAAAAGCAGCATTTACAGTAAGATTAAGGAGGAACTTAAGTAGGTTGCAATTACTGGACAGATTTCAGAACCAGCTTCTTTTTAGTGCATCAGAGAATAAGCTAACAAATTTGAGACATGAGGTTGGACTAACTCGAACTTTTAAAAGTCAGTTACATCTTTATTTAAGGGTTCTTCCAATTTCCAAATTAAAAATCTGTACAGCATGTCTGACTTTAAATTCTGATTATAATTTGGAAGTTAGAATTTTAGAATAACTAAAGTAAAATGTATTCAGTTAATAGATGAAGTAGAACTGTTATATCCTAGAACACTTTATGTATAAACCATGCAAATACTTAAATTGGTCTGCTACTACTTTGAACTTTGTGTGAGATTGTAGATTGGCAAATTTCAGTCTTGGCTCCAAAGTGAAAATGGGATTAGACAAATGAATTCATATATGCTAAGAAAATAAATTGGACCTAGGCAGGAAGGGAATTCTTTGCTCTGCCTGCTAACAGGCCAGTACAGAGTGTCAGCATCATTAAGTAAACATGTTCTTACCATGAAATAGAGCAAACATGCTGCATGCATGGGAAGGGCATAATGGGCTTTCCTTTGACCACTACTTTATTGGATAGTTCAATCCTTGGATGACTGGATGAGATTGGGTAACCATTAAGTCTTTGCTTTCTTCTCAGAATGAATATGAACAGCTAAACTATGCGAAACAGCTGAAGGAGAGATTGGAAGCCTTTACCAGGGATTTCCTTCCTCATATGAAAGAGGAAGAGGAGGTGAGTAAAGATTTTCTTCAAATGTGATGGAGATCTTCCTTGGGGTTTGGAATAACTGAATAGGGACAGATGGCTTTGAGGTTCATTGCTTTTTCAGTTCTCTGTTTTTATTGCTGTGCTAATTTGCATTCAGGACTGTGATGTCATTGTTCAGTTCTCTGACTGGAAAGTGTCACATTCTGAAACTGAATATATAGAAAGTTTATGATGAAATTCGAATTCTTGAAAAAATTGATAACAAAAGTCCATTGGACCTGGGATTTGTTTGCAGTCAAGTAACTAAAATGGATATGTAGCAAAACTTAAATGAGAAAAGAGAGTTCCTGTAAACCAGTGCTTCATGACTCAAACTGACACTCCCAAACAGCTTCTGACCTATATTTGAAACATAGACTAGTACTGCCAGTCTGATGATTTATGGGTATCCAAAAACTGGGAAGCATCTTCTGAAGTCTGTCCATTGGAAGTCTTTTCTCATGTTTTTCTACCTTGCTATTTTGCCTTCCATGTGAGTACCTTGATAAATTTTATAGGTTAAGCAACTTTAATCCCTTCCTTATTATGGTGGGGAAAACAATAAAAACAGCTTGCCTGATACTGTGCAGTGTTCTGTTAGAATTTAAAACTTCTGTGATCCTGTCCTTAGGTTCACTTAATGTATAACATGTTTTACTTGGAGAGAATTTGAAATAGGAAATTCTGTGTTGGTAGGTCTGTATAGCATTATTGACTATTTCTGTCAGCACCAGATTTTTTTCCCATTTTCCCTTTGTGTTAGGTTTTTCAGCCAATGTTGATGGAATACTTTACTTATGAAGAGCTGAAAGATATTAAGAAGAAAGTAATTGCACAGCACTGCTCACAGAAAGAGGTTGCAGAATTTAGAGGTCTCAGTAAGTGGAATCAAGCAGAAGAACTTCAGAAGGTCTTTAAGTATTCTGTGGATGAGAAGGCAGATCAAGGTGAAGTATCTAATTAAAGTAACTTTTAAACTACAGTTTTTATCTAAAAAGCCACACCAGTGATGTACCTAAAGTTATGTACAGTCAGACAGAGTAGTTCTTATAAAATGGGCATATCTGCAAACCAGTTTGAAATTTCAGAAACTTTATTGTTTGATATGGGCATCTTGGCAGGTTGTAATGTAGATAGTACTTCACTGTTTACCTGTTCTTAACATTCTTCTGCTCCCTTCCCACCCATGTTAATATTTGATACAATAAACAGATGGAAAACATAATTAACTTCTAATTTCATGCTTCCATTGGAATTATATCTTCTATTTGCAGACTCTGCATTTCATTCTTGGTTTTTGGGACAGCTTTGTGAGCTTTTTGTGTTGATGTTTTAAAAACACAGAAATAGTTATCCAAGGGACAATATTTCAGATTAAAAACATTTGCCTTCCCAGCTCCACTACCTGTGAGAAAGGACCTGTGAGTGTGGAGTAGTGCAAGCGAATGAATCTGTGGAGCTTGTGAATAGGTCCGATGAAATGTTTGTTCTGAAAGTGTATATTTACTTTTCATTTCTCTCTAACTACCTTTTCTGGTGAAACTTAGAATAAATGGATAACTACTAAAGTAGACTTCAGGCTTGTTTTATAACTGCTGAATCAGCCTAAGTTGTCAGTATTTACAGTTTTCACTCCTAACAAAAAAGAGTTGATGCCCCAAGGAAGGGGAGTTAATATACCAAAGGTGTAATGCTGGTGTGACTGATATGTAGAGTGAGCTATCATAGACTGGTTTGTGATGTTGATAAGATGTGCTGCTCTCATTAGAAAAACTTGACAAATTACTCTGTAATCAGATTTTTTGATGAAACTTGACTTCTCTGAACTACTCAACTGGTCGTTTTCTGCCCTCCAGGTGAAGCCTTCAGAAAAGATCATGGTCCATTCTGTGAAATACTATTGAGTCTTTACAGATGAATGTGATAGATGCAGCTTTGTGGCATTACTTGCTGTTAAATCTAGCTGGAATAGCAGTTTTGGGACAGCAGTAATTCTGCAGTTGTTGTGTTTTAGACTTCAGAAGAGGAGAATATGTGTTGCATTTATTTTTTACAAAGGGAAGGAAGTAACATAGCTTGCAGTCCTGTGCAGGCTTGACTGCACTTTCCTGTGATATTCTCTCTAGTTCATGCAGCAACATGCTAGTTGTACAAATACATTGATTCATCAAGTGAAACTGTATTTAATTATATTTTTTTTTGAATCAGCAATAGCTTATCACGTGGTAAAGTTTACTTTATGCTCACTTTTGAAGCTTCTTTGCAAAAAACAATCTGAAGCTTGTCTCTCTGTAGAAGTTCTAGGCACTTTAGAAGTAAAACCCCGCTCTTAGTAAGTAAAGCCTGCTATTTCAAAGGACTCCTGAAAACTCCTTTAGAAATATTATTTTCAAGGAAATCGTTTTGAAATAAAGCTTGAAAAATCTCTCAAAACAGCCAAAGGCCTCACTAACCAAAACTCTGAATTTGTTATTTTATATAGTTTGCAGCTCTCTTTGCAGTATGGCGATCAGGGAGAGCTGTTTGAAATAGCTCCTACTGCTGTCCATTGAAGTATTAATTAACAGTGGTCAAATTTTAATCTCTCATCTAGTACTTAGTGTTACTTTTACAGCCTGAATGGCTCATTACCATTCAGAAATTAAAACTGTCAATGCTAGCTCAAGCTAGAAATAAAGTTCAAAACAGGTGCAAAGAGTTGAGCATGAACTTTTCTGTGTCCCAGTCAAGAGGCTGAGCGCTTCCAGAGAGTGGTCCCAGCTGGTAGGTTCTTCGTGCTAGTACTGTTTCCTGGGAATGTGGCAGACCAGGTACAGATACCATCTGCAACAGAAGGCATTTTTCTTAAAGCATTTCATTTATAGCAGGTACGACTTTCGTCTTTCTGTGGTTGAGTAGTATTAATTTACTTTTTTTTTGAATGAATGAGCCAGATGAGAAAGTGATAAACAGAAGACTGAGCTGGTTTATTGTTGTTGCTCAAGGTGTTGTTACAGTGAAAGCTTTTAAAAGCCAAACCAATACCTTTCTTTAACAGTTGTTAAATTTTTTCAGACATATTTTTTTACATTGTTCTAGTCAAAATGTGTGTTCCACTACTGTTATTAAAGCTGTGAGGCTTCACTTAACACACACTTTCTGTATTTCAGAAACCGAAGTAACAGGGCACACCACAAATATTACTAATCTCCCTCCTGAAGTAATGGTGACCATTTTCAGTTACCTTAACCCCCAAGAGTTATGTCAGTGTAGTCAAGTAAGCACTGAATGGTCACAGTTGGCTAAAACTGGATCTCTGTGGAAACATCTTTACCCTGTTCGCTGGGCCAGAGGTAAGTTACATTTAGCTCCTTTGAAAGCACATCAATTATCAGAATTTTTGAGCCTGTAAAAAAGAGTATTTTAGTATAGGCTGAGCCTGACAGCTGAATATGTGAGGTGTACTTTTCTGACAAGGATAACGTCTTGAAACTTGGTTCAATGTTAAAAATCCCCAAAACGTACTTCTGTCTTGTAGAATTAAGAGACTAGAAGTTGTCTTGGTTGAAACTCGTGAGTACATTTTATATCCAGTTTGCCTAGTTTTACTGAGGTAAAACCCCCCTTTTTTTGCGTGTGTGAATGCTAATACATTCACTAATACAACATCTGAATTATTTAATAATCTAAGGAGTTCTGAATTATAAACATCACTGTTACACTTTTCTTAGGTTGCTAGGTAGAAATGAAATGCATAACTGCAGGAAGGAGGTTCGACATAAGTGGAATTCTAATGTTTCCTCACAATCTAGTCAAGCTTCAAGGAAAACTGCATGTTTAGTATTGGTTCTTTAGGTATATTACTTCAGTAACTTCTGCTGCAGTAAGGGTTTTTTAAAAACCTTTTTTCTTCAAACTCTTCTGTTAATTAGAATTTCCTATTGAGAAGTGGGACCTTTGCAAAAGTACCTATTCAAATAGACAAAATACTCTGTATTCCAATGAGGCCAGTTACAAGGCATCAGAGTGTATTTGTAGCTTTATGTCTATATTTATGTGAGTATTAAAGAATCACTGGAATATGGAACTGCAGGCTTCACAGTGCTGCCACATCAGTGTAGTTCAGTAAAAGAATGTCTATGCTGTTTAATAACTCTTTTGTATGCCTTTAAGATTTTAAGAGAGAAAGCTTTTTTTATAACTGTGTTTATATAACTTTTAGCTTTAGAGATACATAAAAACTAAAAACTTCATTATGGCTTCTAAAATCTGTACAAGGCAGAGAGGAATTAAATAACTTTTTGGTCTGATTTTTTTTTTTTGGTAAATTTTCCTGAAAGCAATAGTTTGGTTCCTGAGCTTCCAAAGACTAGTAGAGAGGCTCCAAAGTTCAAATTCTTAAATTTGCATTTGCAACATAGTTATCTTGATAATTCAGTGCTGTGCACACACACGTACAAAAAAGATAATTGGCAACTGCTTAAAATGAGTGATTTAAACGTGGTTTGGCACAACAGGAAGCTGGTCTCATGATTACTGTTTGTACTACCATAGTTGTTTGTGCAGAAGTGCTCTATACTGGGTAGAGGCTTCTCAGATGGGATTTACTGCCTCACAGAGGGGAAAAGAATTGTAGTTTTATGTAGGCTTAGTTAAATTTTTAACTTTTTTTCCCCTCCTAGTACACAGAGGGCTTCTGAGGCTTCTTATGTAATGTGAAGATGGGTTAAAGATGATGAGAAATGTTACCAAAACTTCACAGTTGACAATTAATTAGGATTTCACTGTCATTGTGTTATTCATAGAAGAAACCTTGTTCTTTTAGATACTACTCAATAGGAGTTACTCTTGCTCTAGGAAGGGTAAGGTTCCCCCCTGTATCAGGAAAATAAGGTGGTCTGTTTTTCAGCATGTCTACATTAAGGGAGGCAGCAGAGCTGCTTATCCTGAGCCCAGCACTGCCATATATCCAAACCGGCAGTAAATTAATGCCTGTGCAGTAACCCCGAGGGGGAAGGGATGCAGAACTGTTGCTGATCTTCACATTCATCCAGATGTTCTAAGAAATGATTGTGTATTGATTTGAATCATATATATGTTACAAGTACTGTGTAGCTGTTTTTAGTAGGATACTTTTGGAATTTGGTTTTTGTGATCTTGGAGTTGTCATGTTCAGGGACTAAAACCAGGCTGGTTAACTGTATATATGTGATATTCCAGAGGAAAAGAGATATGTCTTTAACCAGGTGTTACACTAAAAGCTGACGAATAATTTATTTACCTGAAGGGACTTGAGTACCTATACAGTCCAAATATTCTGTGATTGTTTTTATTATTTTTGTGATCATATTGATCCCTACCAAGCAAATAAGAACAGCAGGCATGTCTCAGGCATAAAAGGCTGTGAGTTCTGGAATGGTACTGAAACTGTTCCAAGAATGTTTTGAAGCTTAAGGATAAAGATCAAGCAAAGAATTATCTTAAGGTTTAGTCCAGTCTTAGTTGAGATGAATTCAAAATTCATTTATGTCTCTTAAATCAGGTCACAGTATACTGAAAAGCTGATTTCTGATACTGAAAGTGCTGATTTCTGCTGCAGTGAGAATTTTTTATTAAATTTTTTTCTTTCTTTTTGTGGGGTGGTGGTGAGTAGGTGATTGGTATAGTGGTCCTGCTGCAGATACTGAGACAGAACCTGATGAGGAATGGGTGAAAAATAGAAAAGATGAAAGTCGTGCTTTCCAGGAATGGGATGAAGATGCTGACATAGATGAATCTGGTAGGTAAAATTTATTTTGGTGAAGTGTTATTTTTTTCCTGAAGATGACATAGCTATAAGAAACAAGCTGAGTGGAAAAAAAGGGAGATGGAGGTTGGTAGAAGAGAAGCAAACATCTGATTTTAATGACTGGAATTAATTCCTAGGAAATAGGAAACATTAGAGCAGGTAGAAGAGTTATGGGGATGTGACGGGAGGTAAAGGCTAGGCTTCATCTCTTCAGAAAGTTTGGATGAATCATCTTACATCCTGATGCACTCTAGGCTTGAGTTAAAATTTATCTTAAGCTGTGAAATCACACCTATGTATATATACATACACACAATATGAAATGCCCTGTGAGATAGTATTTTGATATCTAAAGCAAATTGATGGAAACAGCTGCCCTGGGTTGCCCTGAGCAGTATATAATCTGTAGTAAATATTTCTCCAAGTCCTTTAATGATTTTAAGTCTTTCTCTCTGGGTTTATTTTGCAGAAGAAGCAGCTGAAGAATCACTTGCCATTAATATAGCACAAATGGAAAAACGTTTACTTCATGGCCTAATTCATCATGTCCTCCCACTTGTAGGCTCCTCAGTAAAGACACTGGTATTGGCCTACAGTTCTGCAGTGTCCAGCAAAATGGTGTGTATTTTGAAAGTTGCATTTAATAATTGTGACTCTGCAGTCTTTAACTGACATGCTTGGGTAGTGTTAAGTGGGTTGCAGTCCAAAAGAATGCTAATTTGTAAGTTATCTCTAGACACTGTGTGCAGCCTTAGTGGCCTGTATCTTTACTGATTATTTTCTGTTCTTTTTTCAGGTTAGACAGATCTTGGAGCTTTGCCCCAACTTGGAATATTTGGATCTCACTCAAACCGATATTTCAGACTCTGTATTTGAAAGGTTAGATAATTGTTGTTTCCTTTAAAAAAAAAAAAATTATAATCCAGCTTTTTGATTGGGGTGGAAGGGGGGAAAACATTCAAACACTTCTTAGTCCATTGGCAAGAAGGAAAGAAAGAGAAATCAAATTCGTAACTCCCATGGGACTTGTGACTGAGAACTAAACCAGAGTAACAAATCACTGAAATACCAAGTGAAACATGTAACTCCATAGTGGCCATTTAAAATTCTCTGTCTTCATGACTGGATACTTTTTATCTATCAATGTGTAGCTGTCCATAACAATAATTCTGTTTTTGCTCTAGTATTAACAACTTCTCCATAGATTTTTATGGACTTGCTCAGTTAAGGAAGTTCTCTTGGTCTACTACAGCTGATAGGGTATGGAATACTGCTATTTCAGACACTCAAAGCAAGTGGTAGGCAAAGCTCTAAGGCTTAGGTGTATTGTCTGTGGATGCCTGAGCCCTGCTGAGGCCTGCAGAAATGTCATTGATGTCAGTGGAATGGTGTGTGGATGCAGAACCCGCACCAGTGGTCTTATTCTGGTATTGAAACTCAGCAGGTATTTCAGTGTACTGCATTTACGTCATGGAGTGCTCTCAGGTACTGTGAACACCACATAAAATTTTACCATATACTGGTAGCAACACCCTGCAGCTTGTATAAGAAGTTTTATTTGTAGTAAAACCTTTATAGAATTTCCAGGGTTCAGAAATCAATCTTTGTGAGTTTTTGTCAATATCTAGTAAAATTTACCTTATTTGCCATTCCTCGTATGTCTGTATTTACAACACTATAATTTGTATCTCAGAAAATGAGTTTGGCGTGCTCTAAATATAAATAAACACTTATAGAAAGTAAATTATAGTAACATTAACTATGCATAGGTAATGAGTTAAATCACTTATATACTTTTATAGCTAATAATGTATAAATATTACTGTAGATAAAATTTCCACTTGAAAAAGGTAAGACTAAGGGAGTAAGCTTTTGTTAAAATGAAAAAGTCTGATTTCTAATTAGTTATGGAATAATTAGAAACACAGGATCAGTTTCAGGAATCCATCTAGTATTCCTGGAAGAAATGGGAAAGGACAGGAGGACATATGATCTAAGTATACTGGCATTTCAATATGTGTAGACTGCCAAGCTTGAGAAACTCAAAATCCTAGAAATTAGAACTGTTACAGTACTTCAAACTGAGTATGGAATCTCAGATGTATTTTTGGGGAGGTAGGTGTGGGTGAGATTTGCTAGTTCACTGTTTTCAGCCTTTTGAGAAGTAACTTTGATGTTTAGCAACTCAGATGTCTCTTGGTAGCTTCTGTTGAGTATAATGCAGTTTTTTATTATTATTATGTGTGTATTTGGTGCTTGCAGTCTGATCTATTATTCAAACATTTGTTTAGTATATAGCAAATTTGGACTTCTTTTAAGTCTCAGTATATGGAGAAAAAGAAGTTGTTACTGGTTCATGAATGATTTCACATTTCTCTAGACATAATTTCTCTAGGCATATATAGAGCACCTGGAATATCAAATCTAATCTGTCTGGAGTAGCGTCTCTGAATATTATGTGAATTAATATAAGTATTTTTTTTGTGAAATGTTCTTTCATATATTTAGCCTTAACAGCTATTTCTGAGCATAAACTAAAAAAACTCAACCACCAACAAACCAAACCATTTTTTTTCCCCCTGATTTCAGTTGGTGTTCAGTTGGGTATTGTCAAAATCTACGCCATCTTGATCTGTCTGGATGTGAAAAAATCACAGATGTGGCTATAGAGAGGATTTCCAGAGCACTAGGTATCATATCAACTCATCAGACCAGAGGTATTCTGAAAAGCTGCAGGAACAGGAACGCTAAGACTTTGTGGAAAAACAGAGAGATTACTCTGCAGTCCAATCAGAAGTATAATGGTTTGCATGAAATCAGCAATGAAAATCTCATTCAGGGAGGAAATGGTGAACAGCACTGGACTAAACCTGACGGCTCAGAAAACTTCAGTTCTGCTTATGTGTGGATGCTGGATGCAGATGATTTAGCTGACATTGAAGATGCTGCAGAGTGGAAACACAGAAATGATGAAGGATTTTGTCTTATGGAACCAACATCCCATGTTAATTGTTCTGCATTGTGCTACAGTAGAGACATTTATGGGTTAAGGACTAGAGGGTGGCAGCAGCACTGTTCTACTGACTTGGTTTACTGCGGTCACTCATTTTGTTGTGCTGGAACAGCACTAAGAACTATTCGAGCACTTCCAGAGTCCTCTGCACTGTGTAAGAAACCAATAAGGACTAAACAGTCAGAGAAAAAAGACTCTGCATACTCTGGGAGTAAAAAAACAGATGAAGAGACTGCACGAGTTCTTCAGTTTCTCAGTCTGTCAGGCTGTTACCAGATAACAGACCGTGCTCTCAGGTGAGGAGACGTTTTCAAACTATTTTGCTGCAGGATATTTTCTCTGACTTTATTTATTGGGCCATTCTGGGATGAATCTGCCTTATTTCGGTAGAAACATTTTTATTGAATAAACTGGTAAGTTTTAAGTGGTCTTTGCTTCTTAAATAGTTACAGTACTCGACTGAAAAACTTTTTCCAGCTTTTCTTTTGGACATAACAGTAAAATCTTTTATATCTGTCTTCTGAAGTCAAGTATTTTGTGAATTTGTTGTTCTAGACAGTATTAATGCTTTCAGATTTGATTTTTAGTGATTTCTTGTAAGAAATTGTGTTGATTCACCAATTTTTTCATTACGCTTGCCAGTATGCTTGAAACTTCATAAAACTGGAGTAGCATCTTGATTAACCTGTCTAGATAATGACGTAATTTATGGACAGGCTGAATAAGTGGGCTGAGGCCAGTTGTCTGTTCAATGAGATGAAGTGCCAGGTCCTGCCCTTGGGTCACAAAAACCAAAGGCAGTGCCACAGGCAGGGGACAGATTGGCTAGAAAGAAGCCTGGTGGAAAAGGACCTGGGGGTGCTGTTTGACAGTGACTGAGCATGAGCCAGCTGTGCACCTGGCCTGTATCAGCAATAGTGTGCCCAGGATCAGGGCACTGACTGTCCCTTAGTTCTTGGCACTGGTGAGGCCACACCTCAAATCCTGTACTCACTTTTGGGCCCTTCACTGCAAAAAGCATTGGGGGGCTGGAGTATACACAGAGAAGGGCAGTGGAGCTGGGGAAGGGTCTGGAACACAGATCTGGTAAGGAGTAGCTGGGAGGTCTGAGCCTGGAGAAAAGGAGGCTCAGGGATGATCTTCCTGCTCTTCACAACCCCCTGAAAGGAGGCTGTAGTCAGGTGGGGTTGGTCTCTTTCCTCAAGTAACAAGAGTTGCACCAGAGGATGTTTAGATTGGCCATTAGGAAAAAAAAATCTTCACTGGAAGGGTTTTCAAGCGTTGGAAGAGGCTGCCATGGGAAGTGGCATACCTGGAGGTATTCAAAGGATGTGACAGGTGGTGATGTTAGTAGTGGATTAGGCAGTGCTGGGTTAACAGTTGGATACGATTATCCCAAGAGTCTTTCCCAGCCCAAATGATTCTATGATAATTCTGTTTGTGCCGAACAACATGTTCAGTGTGACCTCATATAACAGTTAAAGGAGGAGAAAAGAAATGTTTGACTTGAACATTGAGATAGCTTCATGAGTTACAGAATTTTCTGTTTGTTATTTGCTGCTAATACTTTGTATTGACAGAATAATGTAGTTACTGCGTCATACTGAAAATGGGATGAGGCGGAGGTACTTGCAGCCTCCTGCTCAGGTGTGCTGCAGCACTTAGGGCTAATTGAAGCTTCTTGGAGTGGGAAGACTTCATGTATACCTGTGCTGTTTGCTGTAGTTAAGTGAGGAATACTGTGAGGTGCTGCTGGTATCAATTTGTCTTTCCTGAGATTTTGTCCCCATTTGATGTTAACGAATACCAGCTATTCAGATGTTCAGATGTCTCCTGTGATTCTTCTAACACTTTCACACACCAGTGTTACCCTTGCTCAGGGCGTGCTTCAGATACCTGGGCTTTGTGTTGCAGCTTGTTTCTCTTCGAGTGTTGCAGTGTCCTTACAAATTTTGTTATGTGCTGATTAGATTGTGCTTTATGTATTTTACGTGTTACTGGTCTGGTTTTTCATGACTCAGTAATGTGGGAGCAAAGGGAGGTTTGGTTACTGAGTCATGGCAAAGGTTTAATTGCATTGCTGGTTTCCCATTGGGGCTTTTTGGTAAAAATATTTAGGAGCTGAGAGTGTGTTGCAACAAGTGCTTCTTGTAGTCACAAGAATACTTGGAGTCTCTGAGGAAAGAGAGTGAAACCCTCTAATACAAACACATGCCAGTCCATTTATTTCATGTAAGTTGTTACCTGATAGCTGTTTTTGTGGCCAGCATTTCTACTTCTGCCTGCTGACAGGAGAAGCTTGTACAGTGATGCACCTTCAGTTTTGTATCCTGGCTTGAATCTGCAGTTTGCTGATTCAAGCCTAGTGCGTTTTTTTTGGGTGAGTGAGCTTGTTTCTGCTTGAACTTGGGCTGCTCTGTGAATTCACAGAGGAGAGCAGGGTCACATGGAAATTGCTCAGTGTGGTACATCCACATGCCTGTTGCATCAGCAGCCAAATTCTTTTGCTCAGAGGAAAGCTAGAGAACTACATTTGAGCAATAAGATGGTGTGTTGGCAGAGAGAAGCTCTGTTGTCAGTCCTAGGAAAACACAAATTTGGATTGCAAAATAAGTTTAATAAAAAAGGGTCAAACTTTCGGAGGCATAATGCACCAAACTTGGGAGTGTCATGTTTTAGTGTGAGATAAGGAATATACATCACTTTGTAAGAGCTGACAAACTCATTGGTATTTTGAAGAAGAATGGCTTTGTAGTTCCTTGAAATACTTAGTCATGTCTGGTGTCATCCATAAAAAAGTGGTTTCCCACTAAAGTCTGTCTACAGGATTTGTTATCTTATATAGAAATCTGTTCATTTTTCAAGTCTGTTTTGTGGCATTAGGGGTGATCCCCCTTTAAAAGAGAGTATAGAAGTGCCAGGTTTAAAACTGTTGTTCATGAGAGGTGTGTCTGTTGTCAGAGGTGCAGTAGGTCTGTGGTGGGTGATGTAGTGGGGCACTTGTCAGTGCCACGCTGCGTGCTCTTAACACATCTCTTCTGTGTCCCCGCAGGGCACTGACTCTGGGAGGAGGACTGCCACATTTGGAGCACCTGAACCTCTCGGGTTGTCTCACTGTAACTGGTGCAGGCCTGCAGGACTTAGTTTCTGCATGCCCCTCTCTAAAAGATGAACACTTTTACTACTGTGACAACATTAACGGTAATGTCTTTCTATGAAGATGTGATGCTTTTCTGGGGAGTGATGCTTGGTATAGGGACTTACAGAAAAGAAAAAGAACCACCAAAACATCACCTTTTTTTTTCATGTCTGTGTAGCACCGAGTTTCACAGATTAATTACAAAATTATGACTCTTGAATCAGTTTTACCTCATTTTTGTTTTTTTTTCTGTTGTAACACTAGTACAGTTCTGTATTATGTAGGAAAGCATTTTTAGTGCCTGTATCTCTTAAATTAGTTTAGCATAACTAATCGGGGTAGAAAGTAAGTCTCCATAAAGCTGCTATTACACACTTGCCCTGTCCATATCTCCACTGTAAGTCATGCAGTTGTATGTTTTCTATATGGTCATAACCTCAGACAGAGGCTTCATTAGGTTGGTACCAAAGCAGGGATTGTTAGGAAATCAATGGTGTGTGTTTTGCCATGCAAACCTCCCATATTGCACTAATTTTGGTATAGGATATTTTTGATTCTACCATCACATGTCCTTATGGAAAATGTAATTCAGGTTTTTTTCTGGTTTTACCTGAGTTAGTAACTTAGGGATGGATCTAAGCTGGAGAACGATCTTTATAAATGCATAAAATCTGTTCATGGTGCAAGTCTTTTCAGTGTTCACCACACTGGAATTCAGTCTATTAAGTCCAGTAAGCATTTCTAGCATTAGAGATGGGAACCATGGTGTGACTGATATTCCATGTGTGAATTTAAAACAGGTAAGTGCAACAGAAGGCAAGGGGAAAAGAAGATGATAACCATCTTCACAGGCCTGTACAAGCTAATGGTGTGTAAACCAAAATTGTATTTCCTGGTACTTCGTGGTGTCCAGCTCAGTAATTTGCATCCACATTGAGATGCAGCCCCAGCCTGGGTACCAGATGCCAGAGCTTTGGTACTGCAGGTAAATCTGTGCCGATATTTGGGTATTCAACCCATTGAAATCGATACAAGATGATGCACTTGGATTGGATTGTACTATTAGAAGTGAAAGTATTAAATCTTACTTTGTTTCCATAGTTTTTGCATTTTGCACCCTTCTTTGACACTACTCTTTTTTTTTTCTTTTGAGACACTTGCTTTTTGTTACTTCCTTGCAATCCATTTAGACTGCAGCATTTAAAAATCTATTTTCTGTTGTTTTTCATTTCCACCTGAAAATTTTAAGGTTCTTTTTTAAAAATACTTCACTGACTCTTTACTGCAGTATGTTGAGTTTAAAGATGTCTTCAAAGACCAGTTAGAAGCCCTTTCATTTTATGTCTGATTGCTTGCTACTTTTCCTCTGTTTATACTTCTGTCAGAAATACCAGACATAATTTGTCCTCAGACATTTCTGTTTTTCGTCTTGTCCATATAAAATACACTATAACATCTTTGTCGTGGTTTACAATGCCCAAATCTGTGAGTCCACCACTTTAAAGCTTGGCTGTTTGATAGTATCTTCAAGAAATTACTTAAATTTAAACAGACTATTTTGGAATTATTCTGTAAAATTATCTGATTCTCTTCCTGTTTATTTCCTTCTTTTTACTGCCTGCTGGAATCTCTGAGCCTATAAGCTCTGCTTGGGTCTCTAAAGCATCATGCATGCCTTTGGATCAACAGTTACTGCTGTAGAGAGAAATGCACAGGACAGTGAGGCTGTAATACTCTGGCTTCTTACATCTGTTGAGAAATAATGTCATCTCAGAAGTCTATGGCTTTATGGAAAGTAGCCTTTATAAATGAATCCCCTGCAATTTTGTCTGGGTTTTGTTCCTTGTATTTTCAATCAAACTTCATTGTGACAGGGCTGTTCAGTGTGAAACTGATGCCTTATTCTATTCTGTGGGCAGCAGGATTCCTACAACAGCAGTTTCTGTATCATTTGGCATTTCTAAAGTAACTAGGGAAAGCAGTAGCTATTTCTTTTAAATCAATCCATATCTGAAGCTTTTTGTTTATTTGCACATTTACAGATGATATTACTAACTGCTGCACAGTTTACTGACCTGTAAGCATGTATAGAATAATTTCATAATTTTCTTTGCCCACCAGCTTATCAGTGATTGTTTTCAGGGAAGGAGGTGTATTCTGGGATCAGAGATTGGAAAACCTGTCGGTCTTGCAGAAAGAAATGGAGACAACAGCATGGAATTTAGCCATCTATGAATAATAAAGATACAACTTTGTCCTCTGCTGATAAGGGCTTTATTTTTACCTGCTGCTTATTTTCAGATTTTTTTTTCCTGTAAACACTAAGCCTGATGGGACCCCTTACACACAACCCAACTTCATTGGAATTTCTTTGTGGAGGGCTTAATGCATACGTTTAGTAGGCACATTGGTTGCAATTTTTGTGTTTCCATCAGGTGCTGTTCTGTATTTTTAGTAGAGCAGGACTAGAAAGTTAGAGCAGCTGTGGTGAGGTAGTTGAGCTTGAGTCTGACTGCTGTTGCACGGCAGTAACATGGTGTGGTTTTAATGGCCAGAGACCATGAATTTGCACACACTTCCAGTTTTGTGTTTGTTTACTGTTAGTTTCACTTCATTTTTTGGTTTGCATACTAATGTTTAGGATCTCTTATGTTTTTCACAATGCTGAAGACTTCGAGTTAGATAACCCTCACCTGCAGCTGAAAACAAATGTCAGTGTACATCCCTTCTAATGGCTGATTTCATTTGTCTAAAGCAAATTTGGTTGTGGATCGCCCTGAACTCAGCAAGATGAGTTTAATGTTTGAGTTACATCTTGCCACTAAGTTCTTATTTTCCTAAGGCTGTTTTGTCCAGCTGTGTCCATTCTTCTGACTTGTTTCTCTGTTTCAATGCCTGAAGTGCTTTCAGCTTTGGCATTAGAAAAATGGGGCTCCCTAATTTCTGCAGCAGTAGCTCTTTGCAGCATTTAAGTATGATTCAGTTTATAGAGGTTTTTTTTTCAATTATGTAGTCCTCAGGTTCTGTAATTAAAGAAATTGGGCATTAATGAAATAAAGTTTGATTCTAATGATTCACTCTTCCGACATTCAAAATATCACTGGTCGTAGTTGATCTGTCTTTAAGCAGTCAAGACTCTGCAAGTTCTTTTAAGGTCTATGGACTGTTATGTGCAGACTTATGTGGGAGCACAGTGTTCTGAGAGTTAGGTCTCAGTCTAAATTCTACAGATTCTAGATTACCAAGTTACTCACAAATCTCTGAAAGGATATTATATAGTGGTGTCAGCCAGTTGCCTTGGCAAGAGGGGTTCTTTTACCATGGTCTTGGTCCATGTTGTCATGTATTCTTAGTGGAATACCAAACTTCATCCTAGGGAATTCTGACTAATTTTTGTACTAGTACATATAACAAAATGGAGTAATCAAATAGCTCCACTCCTTTCTTATATTACCAAACATTATATGTTCACCACAAGTAAACAGACCTCACCTCTATTCTGTGTCCCCTAAGCATGTGAGTAATCAGATGTGCATGTAAAGAGCATTACAGTAATCCAGTTTAGAACTAAACCGGTAACATAGACTGTGGAAGGTTAGATGAGAATCTGATTAGTTTTGCTTTCCCAGGTGAACCCAAAACACATTTAATTTAGCACTTAACTGCTAGCACTTACTAAGCCTTCACAGTCAGAGGGACCCTTTTGAAATACGCTTCTCCTTATGATCCACTGCATGTACTGTTCCTTCCACCATGTTGTTTTAAAAGGCTGCATTTTGGGCTCCTTGTTAAGTCCAGCAGTGATGGTATCTGGCTCCTCCTTGTCAAGTTGTTTTATTACACGAGCCAGAACTTGACAGTGCAAATGGCTAGTGGTTGCTTGCTATACCAGCCCATCAAATGTCCAAGTTCATTCAAAATCATCAGCTGGTCCTCAAAGTGAAATTACTGTATGGAGCAGTGTCCTCCTAGATACACAGTGCATTGCTAACTGGGCTGTGCTGAAAGCAATAATGGGCAAATGAAGATGGGAGATGGTGGAACAGGTTGCCCAGAAAGGTGGTGCAAGACTCATCCCTGGGCACATTCGGGGTCGGGCTGAAAGGGGTTTCTGAGCAACCTTACCTAGTTGAAGATGTACCTGATTATTGCAAGGGGTTTGGAACTAGATGACTTTTAAAAGTCCCTTCCAACCCAATCTATTCTGTGATTCTGTGGAAGTGATTAATGTCCACTGCTAGGTTGAAATTACCATCACACTGGACACTATAAAAGGAATATATGCAGTTACCATATTGCTTAACCTCATCAGTGAGGTGAGAGAAGTTGGAGACCTCATATACAGAGTCCAGAGGAAACAGAAGACAGTGTTCTTTTGACAAGATTAAAGTGGCCATTTGAATTAAACAGAGAGAACTCTAAAACAAAGTCTAATCCAAATGAGGTCAGTAGCAGAGATTGGGAAAGTCAGAGGTTATGAAGCCAGAGAGGTAGCTAAAGGTCAGCGGTAGTAAATAAAGCCAGGAAAACAAACCCAGTGTCTGTGGCTATCAGAAGTAAAGGCATTTGAATTTTGTTGTCTGTATCAAATGTAAAAAAGATCAAACTAAGGAGTACTAGGGATTTTATAGAGAAGGTAAATGACTTTTGATGGAGGAGATCAACTGGCTTATCAGACCATAAATAACTCAAACCCAGATAGCCTCCCTGTTAAAACAACCATTAATGATACTTACTACCTTGTTTGTAATAAGAGCCTCCAAATGGTGGGAATTGCCCTTATATGCTAAGTAAGAGTATGAGGAGGGCAGATTTCAGAAGATATGGATGAACCCCTGAATGTTGCATTATATCAGAATTTATTACAGGCTGTAAGGGAAATTTAGTGATGGTATGAGGATTAGACATGGAGCAAGAAATGCAGTGTGGGAAGAAGGGTGAAAATTTATTGTGATATGCTTAATGTAATTTTAAGTCAGTGCCTAATAAATTGGGATATGAACATATAAGCTTTTCAGATGGTCCAATTTACTTAGAAGTATCCAAGATTTTCAGATCTTAAGTTGCCGTAAGAGTAGTTTAAATTTAAGAACTGAAAGCTAACTAAAGGATAGGAGGAAAGGGAAGGGCTTAATGGTCATTGTTCAGAAGAGGAACCTGGGAGGTGAAAACTTTCTCCCTGTTCCCCTCCCAAGAGTTCTGTGCTGAGATCAGTTTTAATCAGCATTCCCTTGTGTTGTAGTGTAAGAAATGCACAGTAATTTCCATGTTTTTGAGTGGTGCTGTGTGGTCTTCAAGTAATGATACTGATGATTTCCAGAAGGACATCTAAGAAGCTTCACTATAGCTGTATGTGTGGTTGAAGGTCTGAGTGGCTGTGAATAAAAACTGTAATTGCATGAAACTGAATTCAGAGCTGGCAGTTGCAGTGTGGAGATAATGATTTCAGAGAGCTGTTGGTGCTAATTCTGAGATCTTTCCTATTTGCAGCAGCAGCCAAAAAAGCCACCAGTGTTACCATCGTCAGGGTGGTGAGAACAAGATAGAGGGTGCTGTACTTGGTCCTGGAAGCCTTGGGGTACTCACATATGGAGCACTGCATGCGGGTTTGGTCTCCCCATCCTGAGGAGAGTATACACTGGAGTTACAGAAGATACAGAAGAGGCCTTCTAAAACGTTAGGGAGCTGAACACTCAAAAGTCTGGATGTTTCAATCTGGGAATGAGATGGCTGAAAAGGGGGCATGACTATTTACAGAACTGGGAAAGTAGTAGATGAGGTGAATGTGCAGTAGTAATTCTCCAGATCTAGCAGTATTAGAGCTCGGGGCACTGGGTAAAGCTGGTAGGCAGCTTAAAGCAGATGCACAGTGTAGTGAACTTCTGGAACTTGATCCTGTGAAGAATTGTGGAATGAGGTTAAAAAAGAGGTTAAAAACCTACATGCACAACTGAGCCATAAACAAATACTGAAGGAAATGGACTTCAGTGTCCCTGATGACAGCAATGAGGGTTGCTGGAAAAACACAAAAAGTGTGCGTGATAGGCTTATATCATGTCCCTAGACAACACTTGCTGTTGCCAGTGTTGAAGGTAGTGTTAGATAGAGCATTGGTCAGAACTAGGAGTTTGTATGTTCCAGTTAGGAGCACGAGGAATAACAAAACGAGCAAGAAAAGGATGAAAACAATATTGAATTATACTGAGAATTCCCTTCCTTGGGATATTGTGATTCTGTATGTTTTGTCAACAAGTATTTTGCTAGGAATGTGACAGTTGCTTCAGAATCACTGCTCTGCTGTGTAGCTGTGGCAGTGCTGGGGAAGGTCAGCTGCAGCCTGGAAAATGGTGCTGCACAGAACATACTCTGCTAAACCAGCTGTTCAGAAGCACTGAGCCTCCTTTCTAAAGGACTTACGAAGAAGCTTTCAAACTCTAGCTCGTAAGTGATGTGTAGGATCAAAATTTAATTCAGGTGAATAAAAATATTTGAAAAGGAGAATTAGTTTATTGACCAATAAAAAGTTCACTATACTGTAGTCTTTCACTATAGTTTCAGGGTTTTTTATTTTTATTCAGTCCTATATATCTTAACTTATAGTATAGAGCATTGCTTATTGGTGTGTGGCATGAAGTAGGAAGCTGGTTTTAAGACCCCAGATTCTTGGAAATTATCTGAATTATGACTTTACTGCTGAAGGATGTAAAAAATGCCCTAGGTCATGAAAAGATTTTGTTAGCATTTCTAAATGCATTAAAAATTTGTTGATTTGTTTCTCATACAAATGGGGAAAATTTGCATTGTCCTGGTTAGGTCTTCACCAGCTTGAGTTGGCTCAGCAACCCACTTCCAATTTCTGTTGGGTACCAGAGTTCAGCCAGCCTGAGTGTAAATAAGTCTCAAAGCAGGCATATGGCTGCAGGAAATATAATCTTGTTTGAATAAATACAATGATTTCTTATCTCATGGTCACTTTAACATTTTAAATGAAAGGGGTAAGTGAAGGTAAGTGGAGGTGGGTAGAGTGTTGGTTTGTACTGTATGTGCTTGCAACTCGTTCTTTCTGAATGGCTCATTTTCAGCCTTATGGATTCTGATGACTCCAGCAATGCTTAAGGTGATTCTCTCTTTAGTTTTTGAATTTCCAGTCAAAGGTATATGAAAGTCTGGCCAACCATGAAGTGTTCATGGAGAAAAAAAAAAAAACTTTCAGACTAAAAAACTGTTTCCATTACCATAGACATAGTTTTGGAAGTTATGGTTTCTTTGGTAATGCCGTGGTGTCATCATCTGAATTTGAAAAATGGGAATTAAAAATACATTGTCAAAACTGCCCAGTTCTGAAGCTGTGGCAGCTTGTGTAAAGTTGCTCATTTAGTGTTGCTCATGGTATCTGTGTATTGGATCTGTTATCTTCATGGGACTAAGCTATGGAGCAAAAATCTCTTGAAAAATACCTGTTCCAAGTGAGGTTTTTACACTATGATAATACTGGCAGTGTTTTGGATTTCACAGTGCTGAATGAAGGGTAGTGCATTGTGAAGATGTTTTCTAGAATCACCAGTTTATGAGAATTATGAATCTAAACAAGTGGCCTTTCCTTCTTTTCACGTTTCTGTTGTTTTTGTGCAGGTCCTCATGCTGAAACCGCCAGTGGATGCCAGAATTTGCAGTGTGGTTTTCGGGCCTGCTGCCGCTCTGGCGAATGACCGCTGACTTCTGATCTTTCGGTCTACTTCATTTAGCTGAGCAGGCTTCCTCTCATGCACTTTACTTACAGTTCGCATCTTGTGTTAACAATCCTTGGAGTGAGACTTGTTCTACTAGCCTGACCCTGCCCACAACTTCAGAATCTTAATTATGAGTGTACTGTACAGTGTTGTAACAATCTCACAACCTCATTTGGCTTGAAGGGTGTTGGGTTTTATTTTACGTAATTTGGGGAAGATGGGAAAATCTTCAGATTTTTTTTTTAATGCCACTTTATTCCAATTTTGGCACTTAAATATACTTTACTGAATTATTTTGTGTTAGGTGACTTTCTTTTTTAAATTTTGAATCTGTAAGTACAATATAAACCTCCGCAGAGAATTTGAATTTTATTGTTTGCATTTGGGTAACAATTATACATCTTTAGGAGCCTGGTTTCTTCCCCTTTCCTCTCATCCTGAAGTTGTTCTTTATATTGCAAAATTAGGGAAATTGCCACTTTCCTTTTGCATTTGGTTTTGTATTTGGGCTTGAAGGACATACTCAAATAAAACATTCCCACCAATAAAAAAATGTGTGCAGCGGTTGAATATCTATGCTTTTTGAAGTATAAAGTGCCATGCCAGAAGGCTACAGAGGTTGGGCAGGTGGGTGGGTGTTGTCAGGTTGCAGAGCTGTGAACTGTGCAGTATGTATGGGGATTTTGGTTTGGTTTTATGGTTCCCTTGACTGTGCTAAGTTTCATTTTTGAAACAGCTTCCAAGGAAGTCAGTTTTCATTAATCTGAACTCTGTGAAAGACAGCAATGTTTCCCCCCTTGCTTTGATAGTTAAAAATTCTTCTGGATAGCAGAGACTGGCAGGGAGCAGAGAATCTGTTGTGATGAGTGAAACCTGCTAGGAAGACATGAGTAGTGCATGAGTGTGTGGTGGTATAGGGGAGAGCTCACTGTGCAAGGGATGAGTACTGTAGCCCATGGCAAGTTTTAAACTTCAATGGCCACCTGCTCATGGTTGGCACAGTTGCAGTCTGGTTTTTTCTACAGCAGAGGAGGGGCAAGTGTCTGCTTTTGTAGAAGGCAGACAGGTTGGTTTTTTCCTCCTATCCTGCCTAATTTTTAGGAAACGCCTTGGGTTTTAGCTTTTATATTTTTCAGATTCTCTGCTGCTCAGTATGTTACTCTGAAACTTCGTATTAGGTGTTAGTTCTCTTCACAGGATAGTTAGACAAAGCAATCCCTTCCCAGCTAGACAATCAAGGATACCTGTTACCCAAAAAGCATAAACAATGGTGAAGGGGGAAAGCCAGGGGGCTGATACTTCATAACCTGGGGCTGTGGTTGGGTAATTGACCCCAATGTGTGGATGAACCCGAACTTATAAAAGTGTAAAACCTGTGACCAAGATCCATCTTGGATTTGATTTGGGTGTAGCCCTGGCCAGGCTCTTGCACTGCCCAAGGTGTATCCTTTCAATAAATACCTATTTTATTCCTTTTGCTCTGTCTAGTCTGTTCCAGGTCACCCTTTCCAGGTATCAGATCAAGGTAGTAATTTTTACCTGTTTTCCTAATGGGATAAATTCTTTTGAGCAGTATTTATTTAGAACAGCAGTCATGGTGACATAGTTGCTTTCAAGATTCTTGGTGTCTGGGAAGTCACTGCAGGCAGAGCTGGAGGTTACAATAAACTGCAAGTTTTGCCACCGTCTTGGTCATGCTAAACTGAAGAGTAAGGTAAGAAAAACACGAGTGAGTGTAGATACAGCTGAGGACGGAATAAGCTGCAGATACGCTGAGGATAAACTTGGGAGATGTCATCAGTGTTCAGCAAAGCATCATTTGATGACAATGTACTTTCTAGTGGGGCCTGCAGAAGGGAGGGGACCTGTGGCAGCAACCCCTGACTCTCAGCTAGTCCATTAGTGCTGAGAGCTGGCAGACACTATAGTGAGGCCACTCATGATCATCTTTGAAAGGTCGTGGGGAATCAGGGGAGGTGGCTGAGGACTGCTGGAAAGTAAATGTCACCCTGGTCTGGTCTTCCAAGGAGGACCCAAGGAACTACTGACCAGTCAGCATCACCTCTATTCCTGGAAAGGTAATGGGTATCCCCCTCTGGAGGCCATCTCTATTCACATGCACAACAGGAATAGTCAGCATGGATTCACTGTTTGACCAACCCAATTTCCCTCTAATGAAACAACTACCTGGCAGGATAAGGGGACTGTCAACCTCGACTTGAGCAAGGCTTTCAGCACTGTCTCCCACAACATCCTCATAGGCAAACTCAGGAATTGTGGACTGAATGAGAGGACAGTGAGGTGAATTGAGAACTGGCTGAATAGCAGATCCCAGGTTTGTAATCAATGGCACAGGGTCTAGTTGGAGGCCTGCCACTCATGGTGTCCCCCAAGGTTCAGTACTGGTTTTAGGATTCTTTAACTTCATCTGTGACTGGGATGAAGGTCCAGATGCTTCCTCAGCAAATTCACTGACAACACAAAGCTGGGAGGAGCTTTAGGCTGATCCCCCTGAGTGCTGTGCAACCCTTCAGAAAGACCTGGGCAGGTTGGAGAGATGGGCAGAAAGGAACCAACTGGAATTCAACAAAGGCAGGTTCAGCAGGACCCTGAACTGTTGTTTTTACTTGAAGAGTGTGATTAGCAAGATAAGAGTAAGAAAAGGATATGTACCTATATCAATATTAACAGCACCACTACTTACATACCAGTAAGTGAATTTGGTTTTCAGTTAACTATTTTTTTGATAATCTTTTACTTTCAAGTTTGCTAACCTGCAGACAAGGACTGCATACTTCTAAATAATTTAATCAAATTCTTGTATAAAAGGAATGAACTTCTCCTTAATGTTTTATATAATTATTTATTAAATCATTCATCTTTAATTTCTTAGAGAAAATGTCTTACACCTTTAAATGGTGCTGGCATTATACAGACATAAAATACAGAGTAGGATATGAAGCAGCCTCTTAAAAATTGAGGTGTGGTCATCACTGATAGCTTGTAGGTGTATGAAATTTATTCATACCTAAAAATTCAGGAACTGAAGTACAGGAAATTTTTTTATTTACAAGTGTCCTCTAAAGAGGAAGAATGTCTGCAGGTAAATGGACTAGCTACAGGGATACCAAGGAAACATTTTACTCTGCACTGTCGCTTATGTATGGGCATGTGTAATGCTTCAAGTGTGAGGTCCCACAAGGAGATATAAAAGACTATATAAAAATCACCTATTAGTACTGGAAATTTATGCTGTCAGTCTCTTCCTTAGCAGTACTTAGTGGTTTTAGGGCAAATAAAGCTACTAAAAATCATGTTCTTTGATTTCTCTCACTGCTGAACTCTTCCAAGTATTTTAAAAATCAATATTTACACCTATATAAGCTAATTTCTTGCAGTATTTTGACTGGTGTATACTACCTATTTCGTACAAGTGAAGCAACATAAATCCATACAGAGAGAACATTCTGGGGATAAGCATGAATGTACACAGCCAGAGCAAATTCAACATTGGAAACATCAATGATGTGAACTCCCATGCTGTGTACAGCTTCTATTAAAGGTCTCACTTCAGAATATGGCATATGAATAGGAAATCCAGAGACCTGGAAGAAAGAAAGAAAGAGAAGAAAACATATATGAAGAAAAGATGAAGGCACCTGAATAAATACATAGTTTAAAAAAATTTACATGCTGAGTAACACATTATCTTCTCTATTGCCAGCCTGAGGTGATGCAATAGAAGAAACAATTTAGATAACACCTCCCTTTTTCACCTACTCCAAGCAAACTTCTGACATTTTTCCTATTTAATTTGGTTCAAGTTCAAAGTGAAGTTCATTAGAATCCACTAGAATAAAGTTATATTAATGAACACAAAGCAGGGCTTCATTGCTTTTAAATCCCTCTGTTCTCCTGGCTTGGGATTTGAGCAAGTATCTCCTGCTCAACAGAAACTGAAACCTCAACTCATTTTGGGGCTGGCCAGAGCTGCCAGTAATGTCACAGGTGCTCCATGTGGAAAGCAGAAAGCCCTTCTAACAGCCTGGAGGAAGAATGCACAGGCACACCAGTGGCAGCAGTGAACACATCAGTCAATTTTCTTCTGTCTTTAGAGAGTGAAGCAAAGTCTAGAGAACTGAAGAAAAGCATGTTGTGTGGGCTCCTGCACCTGTAAGTAGACTGTGTATAGCACTACTAAGCACCAGCAGCAGGTTCCTACTGACCCTGAAAGCTGCTGCACCAATCAGCCCCCTAGCAGCTGGTGCTAGGAGACTGCACTCATGATTATGTACTGGCAGTAGTGGCTGTTGTGCAGCAATAGAACAACAATGCACCCAATTAACTTTATATTCTTTTGTTCAGCAGAAAATTTATCTTCAATATTACAAATGAAATAAGCCAGATGATCACTCCTTCACTCTATAAATATTATTATGGTTTATCTTTGGTATAAAATGTCCTGTGAATTTTGGTAGCAGAAGAAATAACTAGCCTAGGACACTCTTCTATACCATAGAGTGGCGATACTAAAACCTTTAACTTCTTGCTTCTATGCACAAGCCATTTATGTTCACAAGTGTACCCTGTAATCTCCCAGCTGTTTTTGCAGCTCTGCCTGATGGTCATCTTCTACATCTTTGCCTTGATTTTGTTCCAGGAGTGGCAAAAAGTTACGGAGGGTGGAGGTGCAGTATCTGTTCCAACGTGTTGGGCGCATTGGTCTCCATTCCATAATCTTATCTTTTAATATTTTTTCAATCCTGCAATAAGATAGACTGATTATTACAATTCTAGTATTGGACATCTGAACTGATCTCCCTTGGCAGACAGTACAGATGTGAGAACCACACATGACCTCAGTTAATTTACTGCTCACTAAAAGTGCAGAAAATCCAACACAGCTCTGTAGTAATGTCTGCATTGTTAGTGTCTGCATGGAAGGCCAGGGCTTAAAACCCCTTTTTAGTTTACACCCTCTCCTCTCATCCCCCCACAGCATTTTGTTCTTTGTGAAATGGTAGAGCAATGATTGATTAGTTCTTTCTACCTGGCAATCTCTATTGAAGAAAGAGAATTTTAAAAAGCCCTGAAACAATAGCTTCTGATTTTTTAGGCCATTCTCCTGGCACTGAAAGCAGATTTTTAGCACCTAGGCATGAATATCTAGGAAAGCACTGATGGCACTTGTTCTAGAGGTAGCATTACCTGCTCTGTAGTTCCAGTGCAGCAGCCTTATCCGAATGCTCATAAGTTAGTTCTTCGGGCTAGCAATAAATAAAATAAATATTAAAACGTGCAATGTCTTCTTAACTTGAAGCAATGTAACTTCAGAAGTTTCTGCCTCGATGATTCTCACAGAAGTTTAAAATTATGCTAAAATAATCTATTCTTTAACAGAGACATGATAAAAATTTAATTAGATATTTGTGTGTAATTCTGGGGTTTTTCCCCCCCTCAGTAAATTTCAACTGCTTACACCTTTGGTAACTGTACAGAAATTTCTGGCCTTTTACTAAGGATCTTTATATAGGTTGAAAAAATGCTGTCTTCCTAGCCATGAGACAAAAGTTGACTTTTTCTTTATAATACTGAGCTACTACTTAAGATACGTTTGTGTTTAAGATTTATCCCATTTACTTCACTGTTGCCCTGAGATCTTATGTAGACAGTTAGAGGGCAAAAGCATTAATTCTGTATAAAATCAACTTTTTGCTGTATTCCTGCTTTCTTTTTCTTAAAGGAGTAAGTGGGAATTCTTTTTAAAAACCAATGCTATTACATAAATATATTTAACCAAAGAAGTCCAAAGAAAACCAAAGAACTTGATATGTGCTTCTTTATACCAAGTCTGTGATGCCTTGACCGCTCTTTTTAAGTTGGCAATAGATCCATCAATACCTGAATGCTGCGGAGACCAGGGAATGGCAAACTTCTTGAAAAGAAAGGCTTCCAATGTTTTGGTTTGCTAACATCAAAATTTATCCTTCCTGGGGAATCATATTCTTGCAGATTAAACCAAATCTACAGGAAAGCAAATTTGGTATAGCTTTCAGCATATAATCACACCTATGGAACACATTCCACTTATATAGCAATAAAATACTATGTAATGTCAACCTCCTTTAGCAGTTTTTTCTGCTGTTCTGAGCTGTATTTCCACTCCTCTGGACTGCTGCACAAATCTTTCTGAATTCTGATTAAATTCCTCCAAGAGCCCAGCCCAGTGCTGCTGTGGCTGTGATGCCTGGTATCTGCTGCACCCCAGCATCACTGCTCTTTTAAATAAATCTTACAGAATTCAAGCAGAGACTGCAGACACACAAGACACATTCTGTGCACATTTTGTCACCAAGTGGAACCCATGTCTTGCACTTCCCTTCTTTACAGACATTTATTTTGGCTTCTGTGCCTAATCTGGAGTATGCAGGCAATGTAGGATTCTTGTTCAAACAACCTTTTATTTCTAAGGCTGCAAATGTACCAGCACTTCCTATGCAAATGTGTGTGCCCTTTGTAACTGAGGTTCTGTCTAGAGCCTTCTAGGACAGCTGGTTCTGCCCCAGTTGGATGTGAGGTGGTGTGGCTCTCCTGGCAGCACACCTGCTCAGTCTCACTAAGACTGGAATTAGGTGCCTTGAAAGATGTTATTGTGTTCTGCAGTTGAAGTCGGTGCTCAAGTCCTTGGTTGCTTTTTCCAGCAATTAACAATTGAGTTACATTTTCCTTAACTGTAGGTTTAGTACTGCTTAAAAAAAACACCAAACCAAACAACTCTACCACTCCCCAAAATACTTCCAAGTGAAAAAAGTGACACCTTTAAAATAAACATGCTTTAGAATATTAAATTCCCATCTAAAGTTAGGATCTGTGTTTAGAATAAAGCATAGAAGATTAAATAACAAAACTCATAATGCATGACATTCCAAAAAACTGAGGAGAAACTTTTAAACTCAACTTCCAGTTTCCATTCAAATAAACCCTAGGGTTCTTTTTTAAAGTTTGCCTTCTATTTTCTCATTTTCAGACTTTCACACATCTTTCTACCTTGTTATCATGCCCCTGTTTGTGTCCTCAGAACCTGGGAGGTCTGGCTTCCAACCAAATCAGGGAATGCTGCTGGCAGGACAGTTCCCAGGGTTTCTGAGCCTCCCAGCACAGGCTCAGCTCCCAGTCTGTGGCTGCTCCTTCCCCTGCCCAAAGCTGTACAGTTCTTACAACCTCTTCTCTCTGGCCCCACTATCTCGGAGAGTTTACAGCCACACAATGCGTAATATATTATGAACATGTACTAGTATTACTTGTGTATGTGTATTTTCAAATAAATGGGAGGACTTGATGCCAGGCAGAAAATCAGTATTTTTTTTTGTGCCCTGAGGTGCCAGCTCTGTATTGTGCACATCAAACCATTCAGGCTGTGCCTAGTGTCGCATGGGCAACTCCAGTGACTCTATACGTTTTTTCTCATTTTTCAGTCACATTTCACCTGCAAACTATTATCTTTGAGGAATGACTGCTCCTCACCTAAGCAGGCCATCCACTCTGGGAAGCATGTAAGTAAAACTCAGTAACTAAAATTACATTAACAGATCTCTTGATCCACCTAAATGCTGACTAAAAAAAAATCTTTCTTATTTAAAGTATTTAAATTAGTTGAAAAACCTACTTAATATTTAATAATATTTATAATAAGTGATAGCCTAAGTATGTTTACAACGATGAACAAATGATGCCAAAGGTTAAAAAAATAAGTTATTATGTGTATAGAAATGTGACAAAACTGGGCACACTTACATTATCACAGCTGATCAAACAGTACACATTTTGTAAGGGGCAGAAAGTATCATACTGCCCATAAAAACATCCAGTACTGGGATTCCAAATTACATACTGACTTTGTTCCAAAGTTAATACATATGCAGTTGGTCCCTAGGAAAGAAAAAAAAAAAAGTATGAGAAAGATGTTTGAAAACTGGCTACAAGGACAGTATGCTTTGCATTCTTTGGAATACTAAATTTTTACTATTGAGGTTGATAGTGCTTTTTAGAGAAAACTGCTTGGAAGAATTTATAGGTTTCTTACAGTTCAACACTTATATAATAATGTGGCAGAGAAATGTCAGACATGCAGAGCTCCAAGCCATTCCTAACATACAGATTCTGTCTTGTCTCAGCTACAAACAGATGCAAAATTCCACATACAGCAGTGTTTACCAGATGCCACTTCAGTATCAACACGTCCTGCTTGGCTACTGCATGGCTCTCATCCATGGGCAATCTCTGAGCTGAAGGACTTCCATCTAGGCAGCACACTGTCTCTCAGCCATCAGCCTTCGTCTCAGGCATGTAAGGAATTTCCCAGGTCTCTATATTCTCTAGCAAGAATCCCTAAAGTGGTCTTCTAAGTTCTTGTCATCCCTTATATTTTCCAGGTATCTTGAAACACCTGGAAAAAATCCCCTCCTTACAAAATGCTTTATTAATGACTAGCATCTCCATCAGATTTTGAGGGGAAGAAATGTATCTGAGTACCTGTTCCTGTCACTGCAGTATCTCAGAATGTGCTTAAGAAACTAGCTTAGACAGAAATTTTTACAAAAAAACCTTCCACATGTATGTAGAAATTTGCAATATAAACAGTTACCATCTTTTTGAAAAGAGCAGTATTGGTTAGTTGGAAATATGAGTGCTTCCCTGAGAACAAAGGCATTTCCCAAGCAGCAAAACAACCTCAGTGTTTCAGTTCTGGGCCAGTCTGATCCCAGCTGCTGCCATAATGGGTCCAGCAGCCCAAGGCAGAGCAGACCTCACCTGGCTGCATTACAGTGGGCTTGTCCAGCCAGAACAAATCTATCTTTACTATTGCTGCAGTTCTGCCATCAGCCAGAGAGAGATTAGCAGATGTGTGTGACCACTAAGAATCCCTGGCATGCCCCTGGCCCTCTCCTATCACCTCTGAACCTGTACCAAAGTCCACACAAACTCTCTCAGAGTCTGTGTATCCATGACTGAGATGCTGTGAAGGGACTGTCTCCATCGATTTGTCCTGGACACACCATTTATACAAGCTAAAGTCAAATCAAGGGTTACAGATGCTTGGTACTGTATTATGATGACAACTACTACCAGTTTAAGCATGGAAACAGAGATCCATGAAAAAAATTCAGATGTATACTAAGATATACTTTCAATTTATTTGCTTCTCTGAAAAGAATCAGTTCCTAGCACCAATGTTTAGATAATATCCTGGAAAAAAAACATCCCAGCAAGAAACAATTATCCATTTCTGGAGGCCAAAGACTTCACAAAATAAAAGTTAATACTTAGGCCAAATGAAAGAACTCTCTTACCTCAGGAATGGCATTTCCAGTGATAAGCCAGGCTTTTTTCCCCATACCAAGAAAATAATTACACAAGAGCACAGCGTGTTCTTCCTCATCTCCCGCCAGAAGATAAAGAAATTGCTAATTGAGGTATTAAAAAAACAAAAGTTTTTCTAGGCTGTTATCAACTTAGAATATTTGATAATGTTTCTTAACTCATCTGAAGCAAGGAGTCCTCTCAGATCTTTGTAACTGATCTTTACCATTTATTGGTCACTGCTTCAACACACAGGATGAAGAGTGATTGGTGTGAGAATCCATCAGATCTGAGATCTTATCACAAGAACCAGGGTCTTTGTCTTTTTAAGAAAGACCCTTTTTCAGAAAAGTTCTGAGATGACAAAAAATTCATCTATGATAACATCTGCTGTTATTCTCTAAATGACAGGATTTGTGTGACAGAGAAGGCTAAATATCCCATTACTGCTTATGCTACAATGTAGTTTTCTGTAGTTCCTTGGAATGACAATGATCCATTTTAAGTCTAGTTGTAGCCTCCATCAGTCAGCATCCCTTCACTTGTGCATGACTATGACATTATGGACTGGTTTTTAACTGAGAAAAAATGGAAGATGCTTTGAAGACCTAATGTATTCTTAGCTTATTGCAACTTATCAAAGATAAAATTTTTGGCTCAGATCAGAATAAACAACTTCTTTCACACTTTGATCCTTATTCTTTGAAATAAATGGCTCAAAGAAAAATATTCCTCACAATAACAAAATCACAGAACAATTTAGGTCTGAAGGGACTTCAAGAGCTAATCTAGTACAACCTCCCTCCAAAAACAGTGGCTACTGGGATGTTCCATCACATTCAAGAGGATAAAGAACTTTTTTTCATGCACTGCTTACATCTGATGTACTCCATAAATCACAAATTCCAGCAAAGGACACACTATCTGGCAAAAAAGGAATCAAAGCAACATATCGAGCCACCAGTTCCTGCAAGAAAACAAAACAGAGCAGGTCACCCCTTTAATTCAAAATACTCTACTGCTATTATACCAGATGTGAAGAATATTGCTGTTTCCAGGTAACGACAAAACACTGAGCAACCTCAGGACAGTAGCAGCTAGCTGATTTCAGAACTTGTATCAAAGACTGATATGATTTACTGCCATTGAGGTTTGGCATAATTCTTTGTCTTTTAAAGGACAATACTCTTTAATACACTTATCTTTTTCCCCTGAGAAGACAAATATTATTTTACAGTATAATTATAGTTGGACTTATTGTGTATTACACATAATCATTACTACTTTTATGTTGTATCTTTGTAGTTTTTCCTTTGCAAACGGTGTAGCTGTACAGCAGAGCCACAAAGCTGGGATTTGCTTAAGTGAGCGTGCACAGGCAAACAAACAACTTGAAATCTGTATCCCAGAGGCTTCACTATCTTTTCAAAGTACTTACTGCTGCTGCTTGAGATCCATTTGGGACAGCATCAAGAAGCTCCTGTGGTGGATTCAGAGGTTTGATATATCTGGTAATAAAAACTGTTTTTCCATCAAGGTCAATTACAGTTGTTAGGCACTGCCGGCTTGGAAACTTTGATGTACATTCAGCTTCATATTTTTCTGCTGCCTGGAGCAGTTTCTCATCTTCTTGGGTATCAAACTTCAAAAGAGTAGAATTTATACAAAACCAGTTTTATTTATAGTTTGGACTTAAGTCTTTACTATATTTGGCCATATTTCACCATTTAGAGGACAATAAAAAGAGTGTTAAATTCTTTTCTGATAGCACTTTGAACTTGCCTTGTAGTATAAAGTTTTGCTTACAGACATAAAAGGAAGGTTAAGGCAATGGAAAATCAGGTAATTTGCATTTCTTATGAATGCCCATAATGATCTATATTTATAAGCTGGCTTTATTAAAGCACTGAAAAATGTAGTGAAAGTTATGGCCAAGTAACATGGGGGGTATGAGGATGTACACCATGTATTAAGTCAAAAGTAAAGAATTATGGTTAGGTACTAATCCTTATGTGCTACTCCCACAGCACTCCATTAAAACCACAACTGACATTATAATAAAATCCCAGTGAGTTTTATATAAATAATACTGCAACAATGCTGCTCAATGCCAAAATATTTGCAGAGAAGGTTCAAGTGATTTTTAGATTAATCCTTATAATTCAAAGGTGTCTAAAATTCCCACATTTTTAAACGAGATTTTTCAGAAGCAAATCTAGGACTCAAAAGCACATATTAATTATATAACAATGACAATGATTTCATGATGTTACCTAAGATGTCATCTTTTAAAGGTATTAAGATTGGTCAAAATTATCTATTTAAAATTCCTTGTATACTTCTAGTGGTGCTGTGAATTAAAATTCATCCTTCATAGTATTTTTGTTTTAAATAAGGTACTTTTGTCTTTGTTAGTCTTCTTCTCAAGCTAGCCTGAGGTGGAATAGCTGGGCACTGCCTGGCAGCTAGACCTCCAAGTTACAAGAGAAGGTACACAAAGGTGATCTTTCTCAGCCATAATTAACAAGAGAAAAGTAGAACCTCTGGCACATTGTAAATTTAAATGTAGCAATTTACTGCAAATATTACTGGCAAATAAACAATTATTATGTCACAGTTAAGTAACACAAACTGCAAAAAGGTGGCTGAATGGCATAGACCCAAGCTAAATCTTAAACTGGGAACAACAGGAGTATCTCAACTGATTTATTAATATTGTACCTTCTTAAGCATTTCCTTCATCTAAGAGAGGTTCAGGAAGGACAGCAGAAAAGAGAGGAAAAATAAGTAAAGAAGCAAAAAAGGTATCATAAAATTAAACTTAAAATTATGCTTAGCACCCTAAAACACTACACAAGCATTTCAGATTAACTGCAGGTCAGGAATAGGAAGAAAACATGGCAAATTATTTAGTTATTTTTTTCCATAATATGCCAAACTCTTTTTATAATAAGTGTATATGTTGCCTCTGGAGAGTTGCAGCAAAGAATTGTAATGACAATTGTTGTTAGTCTAAGGCACTTCTGGTTCACTAATGAAACTGAAAAAAATAGCAGCTGCTGTTTAGGAATTACTATCTTCAAGATCTCGAGGCATGCATGAAGCCATAAATAATAAATGCTCATTTGAACAGTATAAACAAAGAAGCAAGAAAATACTCTTTGCACCTGCCACCTCCTTTTTGTCCACTGTTCACAAATACTCACACGAATGCTTTATTGTTCACACAAGTAAACTTGTTTACATGAAAAACTACATGCTCACAGCTAGGAATGCCAATTTACTTTCTCTTAAGACTAAAATTAGATACCAGGGAAAAGTTATTTCTCATGCATTAAGTGCACACCTCACTTAATGGTGCATCTAATTAAACTGAACTGAAATAAACCACTGCAAATTTGTATGAATGTCCTTCTGTACTTGCATTCATGTCCTTTGGTACACTAAGGAGAGAGTAATTAATATGCACCTCAAGAACTGCACCACTGGAAACAAAGAGCAAGAGCATGATGAATTAGTGATTAATTACCTTCTCTCTGACAGACTCTCCAGGGATGAGCTGTGGTTCAATGGTAATAAACAGTGTTATATATGAGCCCTCATTCAGATTTCGCACAGAATCATAACCTCTCTCCATGCCCAGGTTCTTTTCTTTGCTGTAGCCAAGGAGGACTGGAGGAATATTAACCTTAAATGTACCATCAATCTACAACACATACAGAGAAATACTTCTCATTAAAAGCAAAAAAGCAAAAGTTCCCTCTCACATAAATTTGCCATTTGTGTCTGCATATTTTCTTATTTTGATTGTTATTTTAAGTTACAAAATAATAAAATGAGAGAATATGGATCAACTGTGGGGAAAACATGAGATATTTCATTGTTAAATATATTAATCACAACTTGATTTCAGCCTCTCTTGCATATTATGAACACTTATATTTAACGAAATGGAAATCATACACACTAGTTCACAGAGAAATAAAGAGTGCCAGCCTTTCGTGCCAGCCTTGCACTACTTTTCTTTCCAACAGCAAACTCTACATGGCTCTGTTCACCTGGAAAAATGAAAAAAATGGCAAAATACAGGTTGCACAACTGTGCTTCTCAAGGCAGCAGCAGACCAACAGGCCTTTGCCTATGAGTGATGTGGGAAGATCTCATAGATGGACCTTCTTTCTTGTACAACCTAATGATGCTTCCTGGGTGGAACTGGAGCTGGGCTCATTTACCCAGCTTCCACATGGAAGTGCTCTGACAGACTCACCAGCCCTTTGCAGCTCCCCCTGAGCTAATCCCCCAAACAGAGAATAAGGTCATTCTGAAGGGCTGGGTGACACAAGAGATGGCAGGCCCCACACCTGCTTGGGCAGGTTTCAATAGTGGAAGTACCCAGCTTTAAAAGAAAAGCAAAAAAATTAAGCTCCTGATTTGGACGCAATTAAGGCAACTGCCACCAGAAAGAGTATCTTGAGTGGATGTGGAAAATGAACAGATTACTCACTGGCATGGCTCATCAAACATTTAAGAACAAAATTAAGTTTTGATGAGGAGAAAACTAAATATATCACTCAAAATTTCTGCTCCAGTATATTAGAATAGGATGATGAAATGTTTCATTTGCTACTGAAATTCAGCTGCTAGATGCACCTTTGTTGGGAGTTGAATAATT
>VXBI01009442.1:9776-23029 GCA_013397375.1 Toxostoma redivivum
ACTGCTCTGAAGAGATGACAAATTCAGACAGTCTCTCTCCTGTGGGTGGTAGCTCGGCTCAGTCTGTTCCCAGTCCCTCTGACGCTGGAAAATGCTGCTGCCCAGGCCAGGCCCCGGTGGCCACAGGTGCAAGGTCCTGGTGCTCCCCCTGGTCCCCAGTCCAGAGCAGGTTCAGATAATTCCAGGGGAAAAAAAGGGAAAAAAAAACTTTCCTGGGAACTTCTCTGCTTCAGTTAGTCAGAAGCTAACTAAAAGCAAAGGAGAGCTCTCTCTGCTGTGCACCACGGTGACACAGCCCAGGAGACGAGACGATGGAACTCCTATCTCTATGTTTGAAAACAACCGCCTCAGACATTGCACCGCTTCTCCTTCCCCCTCCTTCACTCTCAAATCCAGCCTTAAAGGTACAAAAACTTATTTCTGGGCTAAACAGACGAATGGGGATACAATTCAACATGACAAAGTCACCCCAGGAGAGTTGAAAAATCAAAATTTTGGGGGAAGACATAAAACATGCTTTTTCTGCACGGAGGGAAGGACATTTTCCTTAGGCTTCTTTCTTTTTTTTATCAACCCCAGAAAGTTCACCAAAAATGCAGCTCTCAAGCGGAAGTACAGCATTATGAAAAAGTAAAAGTTTTAGGATAATGTGGTGAAATTTATAAATCATTAATAATCCATTTTGAACATGTAATGCCAAATTAAAACACGATATCTCTTTCTTTTTAAAATCATGGTAATTTTTCACCTTAACAAAAATAATTCAATATTTTTTAATCTAAAGTTAGGACAAATTAAATGTTGAGTAGCAGACATTGCACAAAATTGATAGTCACAATAAGAAATATGTCTATGGAGTATTGATGTTAATTATCTTTGCCATTTAGAATTTTTAAAAAAGAGGTAAATTTTTGAGAGCTTTACCTCAGGTGTTCTATAAATAGATAGCAGCATTATTACACTCAACATTATACAATTAATTATTAAATCAGAGTAAGCCCAAGATGATGCAACACTTTCCATAAAGATTCTCCGAGTAGAATTTCTCACGAAAAGGATGACTGTAGATAGAAGAATCAAAAGTCAGCATTTCAAATATTTAAAGTGAGAACAAACTTTAAGTACTATAATAAAAAAAGAAGACAGCATCAGCAGAGATTCCTGATAATGTTCCTTACATAGGAGAATCAGTAGTCGAGCTAACCAAGTATAGCATTGATGTCCAATGTTTTTAAAGAATTGCAAAAACTTTGGCTTTATGTAGATCATTCAGATCTGTACGTTTATCTCAAAGCAGCTTATGAAGTAATGATGAATCAAAACCAATATAATGCAGAATCTACTTGAGTAAACAAAGTCTTAGTGGTAGCAGGACAAATATATTGAGAGATTTATGGAAGTAGGCAGCCCATCAAGCTAACCCACTAATCCATATTTGTGTTGAGTGCTTAACTTACTTCTTTCACCCCCCTCCATGCTCATTGTTTTGACATCTGGATACAGCACAAAAAATATATAGTGGTAAAAAAAAAGGACTGTTCAGAAAACAGTAGAGAACTAGATTACTACTGCCATTACTGCAGAAAGACAAAACATCTGTCATAAAATCTTTGTAAAGTCCTGTTGATACCAACAGAGTTGAAACTAAGTACCTGCATTTCTGCCAGTTCACTAGAGAGAACAGATGTTGCAGATGAAGACTCCTAAAAGTCTCCTTTTGTCATAACTTTATAAAGAGCAGGAAACTCCTTGTATGCTAAGCTGTTTTGTCAAACATGAGGGCTTTTTCATATGTTTTGCTTTGCTGCACTGGTGTAAACAAGAATCCACTCCTGATTCTGGTATTGTGGTTTCATTGTCAGCTTTTTTTCCTGTAAGAGATTAAAAAGAAAAGGCACTCTTATTCATTGGTGAAAGAAGTTTAAAAAATCTGAATTCAGACACCCAGAGAGCATAGATCTTAGCAGAACGAGATCTTAATTAGGCCTATGAAAAATCCTGAAGGTAGAGAACCAGACTGTCACTAAGGCACTGTTTGAGATAATAATTTACACAAAACCAGAGATAATAGATTGATCTAAAAGAAAGGATTAATCTATAAGCAGTTCAGACAGAATTTCTTTATGCAGAGGATTACTGAATAATGGAACAAATTGTCAAAGGCAGTGATAGAAGCAAGTGTGAATTATTCTGACGCATTTCTGGGTGAGAGAATTGGAAAGTGAAGTTGTGGGCTAGATTTCCAAGATAAATGATGATATAAAGATTGCTTGCATTTCAAGTTGGTGAAGCTAAGGGAGCCAGCTTGTATTAAAAAGTCACAAGGTTAGCTATGGGAGATCTTAATGAGCCATGCTCTCCTCTTTCCCTTAAAAGTTCCTTCATGGTATTATTTAAGGCAAAGTTTTATATAATTGATAATGAAATGCCATGGTTGAAAGAGAGAACAAGCTACTTATTGATAAAGATATAAGAAATTAAAGGATCAAAAAATATTTTTTTTGCTTTTCTTTGTATAAACTCTTTTGAATGAAAGGGATATTTAAGTGTGATTTGACACCTTCAAGAATAAAAACAATTAAAATCTTGCTTTAAAAAAAATAAACTCCAGTTAGTAAAGGCATTAAACAAATCTTTCAAACACAGCTTGTGTGGTCATACAGTCAGTCACTTGTGCCAAAGCCCTTGACACAATCACTAATAGACTTGTATGTATTCTTAACACTATAAGATAGTGTGCACAAAAAGGCCTAGAATATTTCAGTTCAAAAATGAACACATTAATATTTAAAGCTAAAACTGAAGCAGTATAGGTTAATCACTTTCATACACAAACTGATGAAGGAGCCTAAAATGGGACAATAATTTGACTCCTTTCCTCTGGAAGTCCACATATTGAAAACTTTAGATGACAGAAAATAACAACTGAATACTTTGCTTAGAAATAAATTAAAATTTCACATGCACCTAGCAGAAAGTAACTGCTTTCCTTCTCAGTCCCCTACTTGAAATAATGCTTAATAAATAAAGTTCTGCACGATAAAGAACACCTATGATACACATATCATATTAAACCACAGAAGAAAAATGTGTCATAAACAACTTGTTCCTCTATATCTGCTTAAAATAGCTGTGCTACCGTTGATTTTTTCCTTAGGGTATTTTTGGCATATAGCTCCCATTATGGGAAGAACGTATATTAGCACAGACATGTCACTGCTACAATTTCTGTGAAAATAGGTATGATTTTAGTCATATGAATGGTTTATGACCTTTGACTTTGGGCAATCCCAAGATATTATCCAAATTCTAATGAAGTATTAATGAGAGAATGCATTCTTCTGTTGAATTTATGTAAAATCCAGTATGGCCTAATTTCTCAGTAGAAAATTAAAATCATGACTCAATTGAGGGATATATATTTTTTTTGCTGGTTCTTTTATTGGGTTTACCAAAATGACATAAAATGCTTTGAAATAGGCAAAACAAACAAAACAAAATCAATCTATATTCATTAAGAAATAAAAATGTTCACTAAATTTAGCAAAATTAAATTTAGGGAGTCCAGAAAACTATCATCCAAATTACTATGGGAGACTACTTTGTTTAATCATAAGGAATGTGGAAAAGAACTGCCATCTAAGTGAACTAATCCTGTACTGCAAAAGAAGCAGATTGCCCAAACCTCTGTCTGAGCTGAGTGGAGAGCAATCTTCAATGATAGAGATGGGGAAAATGGGCTTTAGGACTTCTATATGGTATGGAGAAGTCTCAACAGATCTGAGACAGGTTTAATGAAGCAGACTCACAAGTTAAGGCAGCTAATGAGGACAGTGATCATTAAACAGAATTCTAAAGATCTAATTTTTTTTCCACCTATATTTATTCCATTACTGAAAATATTTGCTTTTTAGTAGAATATAATTTTTGTCCTCAAACTGTTTTCATAACTTGTGCCACTGGATAACCTGACACAAGTGAGATATTCTGGCTTCCTGCGGCTGGCACACTCACTACTGTCCCAGGCAAAGGCAAATTTGTAGAGGTTGTCTAACCCAACAGGCTGTCAGATGTTCCAGAGTCTGTTGGACAAGCACTAATAAGACAAAAGCACTCAACAAAAGATGAATAAAATTAGATATTGTGGGGAGGCATCTTCATTAAATATCGACAGTGTCTCTTAGTTATACCTGTGTTTTATTTTTACATTGAATTCCTACTACTTTTTATTCTCTCCATCACCCTATGAAACAAATAAGACCATTAGTTGCTCCTCTAACCACATTAACTCCTAAGCAGACATCCAGGTCACCTGAGTTAACTATCTGTAATCCTTACAGCCTGGCTTGGTGACAGCAACACTGAGGATGTGGGAAAGAAAAACTGATTGAGGCTGCCCCTCTCTGAGCCCCTTCACACAGGTTTTTGCTCTCTTCATGGAATGTATTTCCATATCCCAGTGAAACCCATTATATAGTCATTATTAATGATATCAAACATTCCTTTTTTATTTCTACTTCAATAGATTCTCTTTCTTTTTTTTTCCTCCACACTCTCCACCCCTCCTTTCTGTTTTTATAAAGTTATAATATCTTTAGGGAAAAGGAAGTTGTTTACAGTTTGTAATCATTGTACTAAAAAAGAAATCAAACTACAAATTCATTGCAGAGTGTTTGATCCAGAATATTGTTAGAAACGTAATTAATAGCTGGAAGTATTTGAAACAACTCAAGTCCTCAAAAACTCAAGTCCTCAATTTAGTTGTCAGAGACACAGAAAAGTACAAGTGCCAAGCTTTTCAGACTTTCATGTTCAGATATTTGGTTTTCATTTCAGTATTTGAAAAATTAATTTGGTGGATCATTTTATTAATGGGAAACAGAAATTACCCCCACTTTATAATCTCAAAACATTGTATTTGTTTAATGGTTGTTGATAGTAAACTTGTTGAACTTTACTGAAGGCTCTTATTTTGTAACAGCCACCTTCTAATCTTCAGGGAGCCCTCAGACCTAGGAAACACAAAGGGAACAAAACACAGGCTGGGATCACCCACTGAGCAGTGAGCTACATACCTAAACGGGGTTCAAATTACATAGCAGAATCACCACTTTTGATATGTTTCTCTGGCTGGTACAAAGTAGTGCAGGTCTGAATTTGTGCAGTACAGCGTCAACTTACAAGGCTTTGGACCCTGAGAGAATACTTTTCTTCATGGTTTCCTTCCAAGCCTCTCATTTGTTGGTTTCCACAGTTTTCGCTGTACATAGGCAAAAAAATTAAGTGCTATGGACAATTAGGTCTCCTACTGTTTATCATTGCTCATCTATTCCCACTCTGTTATTTTTATTAATATTTTTTGGTTTTATTTTGTTTTCTTTACCTTTGAATTCAGACTACAGGTATGTTCATCTAAACAAGCTTCAGTTGTTCAGTGGGGTTATTTTGTGCTCTTTTGCTTTCCTCCTTTTACTCTTACTTTCTTTGGTTTATTCATATCACAGTAATACCTCTTCATGGATGAAGGTCTCAGTGCAAGCAAAAGTGTCTTAGTGTGTGACTCAATATCCCCTAGATATGATTAACTTAGGTTTGCATCTGTTAATGTTTGTGAAGGCATAATGCTGCCAAAAGTGTACTGAGAAAGCTGGAAAATATCTGCATTTTTCCAGGTGCAATGCATTACTGGAGAACAGAAGCAGGAGAAAGCACAGTGTTCCAGGAGCCAGGCTAAAAGCTTTAAACAAGGAGTAAGATCTAGAGCAGCTTTCACTGGGTTCACATACAATGGATTCACACTTGAAGCAGAGAAAGACAGCGGTTTTTTCTTCCTGTGACACCTGCGTCTGATTATATTTCTAAGGCAATGACGTTTATCTGGGCTATACAACATTGTTCACTGCTGCAAGAAGATCATAGTCAAAAGATGATCTCTTTTTGCCCATGCAGGAAGCATACCTTGGGAAAACAGTTTTCCCAGTGGCTACTCTGTTCAGGTCTGCCCTGCACATATACCAGATCTGTTTGCTGCTGGTTTTGCCCATCCTTTCAGGATTGTCTCTGTAGCATAGCTCAGAATTTATCAAGAATTTTGGAGTATTTGAAGTCTGAATTAAAAAAACAGAGGAGAGCTAGAAAAATTTAAATGCGCTAAACAAATTTGCTTTAGCTTTGAAATATATTTTGTCAGCAGTATTCTTAATGGATGTGTTTCGAAACAAAAATTTTAAATAGGCTTGTCACTTTTTTTTAATTTACCGATTAAAGATTCTAGGGATACTGGTCCAACTGATATCACCTTTCTTGCTCATTTTCAGTTCAGTTTGTTTCAAAATTACTTATACTGGGAGGATTTAAAACCTGGTGTTTTTTAGACTGGACTTATCTTAAGTATATGAAAGCATAGTAATTTGTGAATTTTATCTTTTATAAACCAGCTAAACTTCAACTATCTCCTATGCTGAGCATAAATAGTAAATCTTAAAAAGCAGATCTCTCTTGTCTTTCTCAGAATGCTTTATTTCAGTGAATCACAAATAAAGATGCTGTAAAAGTTCAAATTATAGTTAAAATTCAATTGTCAGACAAGTTTTTGTGTGATATAAGTGTGTTAATAATCTTGTGTATGGATGTAATAATGACTCAATCATTCCATTGGGATTTTATGAAAACATATGGCTGAATGGTCTTCTACTCATGCAGCAAACTGATGGGAAGTGCTGTTTGTTATTAAATACAAGCAGATATTGTTATACAATAAAGGCAGGAGTTGGGTTAGTTTCTGCTGCTGCCTTTCACCACACAAGAAAGCAGGAAAACTGCAAGTGCCTTCCAACACCATTGTCAGTTAAACAGAAAAGCTGGAGTCTAAACATCCTGATGTCTCAGTAAGACCCTAAGTAGTGTCTAAACCAATTAGCAGGAATGTCCAGCTGATACCTTTACTAATTCTAGTCCAGACTCTGGCTGTCTGTACTGGAAGCAACAGAGAAAATCCCACAAGCCTGTTAAGTGCCTTCTGTGGAGGTCAGCCATAAATCCTATACCATGCAGATATTTTGCTGAGCTGTTGCAGTAGGTAAAAGACTATAGTCAACCACTATAGGGTTGAATATACATTGCTTGACCTCCACCTTTCATGGGACCCTAATGTCAATGGGGGAAGACTTTTTTTTGTGGTTTTTATACAAGTGGCTTTAATCACAACCTGAAAGAAACCATGAGTCCTAGACCTTCCAGAGCTATGATCTACACCTGGCAAAAAGTTCCAGGTCGCTGGGGAAATTATTAATAAGGTGATAAATAAATTGTTTTCTTGTCCTTTTTAAAAGATATTCCTTAGTGAGTGATTGTCTTTGGAGTACTATTAGGCTCACAAAAGCCATGAGATCTAAGAAACATGGAAAATTTTTTTCCCATTTTGTACTTAATGTCTGTGTCTTGTCCTTTCAGCACAGGTACTCATGTTGTTGTAACTAGGTGCTCTCTAGTGGTTGCTGTCTAGAGTACACTGTGGAGGTGAGCTGGATGATTTGCCATAGCACCCAAGACTTGAAGTAATTCTGTCCCTTCAGCCTTTTTCAATTTGCTTGCTTTCAATTATAGTTTCTGCATTATCCCTGGTGACCTTTCAACCAGAAAGCATCTGCTATCAGACTTGGAAATTGAACACAAACTACATGCAGCTAGCAGCATTTTGGACCAATAATTTTTAATCTAAGAGGTTTGTAAGACGCATGGATATGATGTGTATAAAACTGTTTTGCAAAAGTAGCATGACAACTATTGGCCGACCTTGCAAACCACTGTCTTCTTATCACTTCCACTGCATCCAAATAATCCTGACAACACTGCAAATTTTCAATATAAATAACACTTAAAACTATACTCTTCTAGGTGATTCCATTCCTTGCACCAGCACAAGTTTTTTCTCTATTTTTGACTTGCACACATCTCTGTGAGTCCAATATTTCTTCATTGGCTACCTCAACTCCCCTCATAATGTACCAAATCTTCTGTAAACTGGCTGAGGCAGGGGCAGGGGGAGGGCAGGAGGGCAGAGAGAAGCAGGAGAATGGAACAATATGAAAATGGTATGCAAATAATAGGAAGTATGTTTGCTTCCAGTAGTTTCAATGAGAAAATTCTGTCTGTTCAGAGTCTTTGCTTTAGATTCTAATATATTGGGTATATCTGTGCTTTGGTTCTGTAATCAGGAACAGATTTGTAAGTTGCTGTATGTCCCGTGAAGTTCTTGCAGGACGTTGTCTGTATGTATTATGAAGGCATTATTTGCCATTTAGAATGGGGCATTACCTTAACTCAAGCAAGGAATTTTCGATAGTCTCAATCCTCCAAACAGATATATAATTTAGAATATTTTCCAGGAAAAAAAAGTGCTTTATTTTTTCCTTAGATAGTAATTATAAGAGTTATGCTGATCTAAGTATAAACTGCATGAAAACTAGATTCTTCATTTTTTATTTTCCTAAAATCGTTACTGCCAAAAACATGTTAAGGAATTTGTGATGAGAGTGACTCTAGACCTTCAAAAGTACATGACAGTTTTGAATCTACTGCCTTTGAATAGGAATATGATCTTCAAAAACTTTTCTCTAAGGTTTTCTGCAGGCACCTCTACAAGAAAATGACTGCCATCCTACCCACAATTAAGTCTGTTTTTCCAGGTGCTTCATATTTTACAAGGTCCACTATGCATTTTAGAGGGGAAAGAATGGAACATGTGAAGTGCTTTCCCCTGCAGAAAGATAAATAATTAATGAAAAGAAATGCAGAGTATAGCACCTCTCTGTCTTAAAAACACCAAGATCCTAAAGCGACTAATTTCATATGATAAATGGAGCTAAATATCACATTTACGAAAAGAAATGACAGGACTGGATGATACACAGAATGTTCCACGGCAATAACTAGGGAAGGAAGATTCTCAATGTAGTTGGATTTGAGGAGGTGTGTATTATTTCCCTGTCCTAAAATATTTATTATGGAGTATATGACACAAAAAAATATTTTGTCTCTCTCTTCTTTAAATTTATATGTCCATTACTATGAAATTTGCAGCCCTGCTGGTCAGAATTATGTGAAGTTGTCCAATATGTTTAGCCTGAAATTTTTACCATGTCATCAGCTTCACTGATAGTAGGCTGATAACTCTTTTTGAAGCAGTTTTACTAATGCTTTCATGCTTCTGGTTTATGATGTCATCAAAGTCTTTTGACATATCTTTTGACATATTAGAGAGGTATTCTCAAAATAAACCAAGCAGCAATTTAGTATAGCTTTTAATGTCAACAGAAATTCCTATATTACAAAACTTTCTCAAAATATTGTTGTTTGCATTCCCACATATATTTTTCATCTTAATAAGTATGGCATATCCCTTAGGTTAGAAAAATTGTCCCTTGTCTGAAAGTCAGAGGAAATTCAGTTATACTTTAGAAATGTGATCCTGGGGCACAATTCACTGAACAGGAAAATTATTAATTTGATGATAGTGGTGTAGATAAAGTAGATACTTATATGAAAAGTTCAGATTTTCAAAACACTCAGCACCTAACAGTTCTCTTGAGGATATCCAAATCAGGTCATGCAGTCTAAACTTGGAGCCAAATGTGCATTGTCATGATACTCTGATCCTGGTTTATAATTAATTCTGAGAAAAAATAAACGGCCTTATAGCACAGAATTAAAAATTATTCCATGTTGGTTTATTCTGATGAGCCTATGGAAAGTTCTATTACTGGACCAGATGTTAATCTTTCTATCAAGAAACTTTAGGGGATCCAAACTTTTTTTTTTAATGGATATTATGTACAATATAAATATTCCGTCTTCTTTGTTAGACTAATACCAGGAGGCTGATGAAGTGCCATGCATAACAAGATGATCTCATGCTTGCAGAAGAAATAGATGTTAAACCACAGTACCTTTTATTGCCTAAGTTGTTTGCTATACAGGTTTCATGAAAAATAAATCCTTAAAAGCAGGCTGGATGATAATGTCATCCTAATCTAGGGGAAGAAACATACAAGCTGCAAACCTGTGGAAAGCATCAACTGCAGCTGCACAAGGCCCTATGCTCACAAAATATCAAGAGGTCAGCATGAAATAAATTGTGCCCTTGGTCTGCTTCTGCTGCAAGTGATGGGAATTCTGGCCTCAGTCCAACAGATCACTGAAGCACATGAATAATTTTGAGATTGTGAGTAACCCACTGATTGCAGTGACCTTCTAAACAAGACTCTTGGTGCATACCAAAGAAAATGAAAACCAGTAACATGATAATCACCATTAGATAAAAATTCCCTATAAAAAATCTGCCATATTGTCAATCAAAATTGTTTTAAAAACCTTCCATTGAGAAACAAGAACTTGTATAAATTAGCTGTACTTTAGTCAATAAAAAGCACTATTTTAAATCAGTGGAGCATCCTTAGTGTTGTTTATGGAAGGAATTGCTCTAACAAACAGAAAAAAGGGGTTCCCCCAGAAGAAAAAATTATGTTCTCCCTTTTCATTTCAGACTCAGCACATTGTGTTCTGGTTGAAGCTGAAAATTCAAACAACATGTTCTACAGAGCAGGTATTATTAGGTCCTAAAATATCTTTAGATTATAATGGAAATATGGTGGGGTAAAATCAAATCTAAAACTATAACACTAGTGAATATAACACCTAAACTGTGTGCTTCTCCAGAATGTGATTCCAGTCCTGAAAAAACAGATGCTTTATTAGCACAACAGAAATGTAGAAGTATAGTTGCTTGAATTAAGTGTCAGTTGTCAAATATTTAATAGGAAAAGAAGATCATATGGCACCAAAAACAGAAACATTTTTATTTTTCTTTTGTTCCTATATGCATTATAGTCATTAAATTGTATCATGTGGTTCTGGAAGAAGGTTTAAAATCAGAAAATTGTATCTCACTCAAAAGGTATGGATTCAATATACCTTAGTGCCATCTGTACTGTAACTTAGATTAAGGAGCTTGCAGTGTATTGCATGAGAGATGTGTAAATAACCAGAGAGTACCAAATCCTGTTCCTTGTCATTCTCCTTTATATTATGTGGCATAGTTCAGCATTTCAAGTTAACTTTTTATTAACAGTTATTAACAGTTTTATTAACAGTTTTATTAACAGTTAAAGCTTGTTTGTATTCTCACTCTTAAAATAGTTAGGTTATTCCCAGGTTTTGTAGTGTTTTGCTGTTTTTAAAAAAGCACTGGCAAATATGTTTTATCCTCATTTCAAGTTTAAAAGGTTTCAGAGAACAGATGATTCTACTAAAATCCAGCAAAACCTCTCAGCTATAGATATTCCATGGTATTTGTACTATTTGGTTTTCACAGAACCATCCTCATCAAAGGAAATCTTTACATAAACTGAGTAGTTACCTCTAAGGTCATTCATGACTTAGAAAATACTGCTTATCTGTTTTAAGCATCATTTTTGTCTATGTATTACATTACACAAAGCCTCCACAGGACACCCTAATATAAACTATAAAATTCACATGTACTGTATGTTGTTAACTTTCATAATTCTTCTTGGTACTCATACCACTGAGATCTGTTCCATATTCTTTTCTCTGAGCTTGACAAATAGCACTTATGTTAAAGACTCTTCAGCTAATTTCTGTCATGGCAGGAATGTAGAAAGGCTTAGAGGAAAAAAATTGTATTAGTATTTTCAGACATGTAATATGTGAAATAGAACTTATGGTATCCGACTACTTATGATGAAAAATTATCCTCTTCATAAAAGATATATTGCCACAGAGGATTCCAATTTTACCTTACTGATTTTTCACAAAATTATAGATGAAGAAACTGCAATAATGTCAAATCTGCAATCTGGGCATTGATAGCATGAAAAGGGTAATGATTATCTAGGTTAGACATAAGGGATCAAAATTTGAACCAGGAGTAAAAGTTTTCTGCAGAATAAGCAACAATTGTCCAAGAGGTTCTCTTTCAGTTCAGATTGTAAAATCTGAATAGAATGCATCAAAAGCAAATTTTGGAAATTATCTTGCTGGATTTTTAAATAAAATTAAAAGGTAGATATACCTGGGTACATAGAAAGAACTGGATGATCTATCTTGAGGGACGTTATATATATATATATATCTGTGTATATATATATGTACATATGTATACTCTTGAGAACCACTATTACAAATTGTTTGCACAGCATTTTGACAAAGCAAGAAAAAGAGAAAATTATACCAGCATGAACAAGATTTTACAGTAATTCACCCACGTAATGAAACTGTGGAAGGTGAATGTGCTCAGGAAAGATACATAGTTCAGTATATTCCCACCAGATTTACATGGTTTAATGGTGTAGAGACTGTGGTGGGCATCTTCAAAATACCTGCTGTACAAGTGGAGAAAGATCCAGACATCAACAAAGACCAAAAGATGACTGAAAGTCCAATGAAGAGGACTTAAAGAATCAGGTTATGTTATACTAGAAATTGTAGATTAACTGTGAAATATACTGGCACATTATTAATAGATTTCTTGCACAAATAACATGAAGGGAAAACAAATATTTTAGACAATATATATTTGAATTTAATAACAATTTTTTTTTCTTCTTGAGGTCACAGAAGTGAGGAATCAGTAGGATTCCTCTCCTACTAGTGGAGTTGTGAAAGAGTTTTCCATTATAAGTTTCAGGATTGAAAAAAATTCAAAACTATATGTGTGTAGATAGATAGAAATAGATGATATAGATGATATAGATTAGACATAGATGATATAGATAGGTATATATTAGATATAGATGATATAGATAGAGATAGATAGATAGATAGATAGATAGATAGATAGATAGATAGATAGATAGAGGTAGATATAGAAAGATAGATGATATAGGTATAGATATATAGATATATAGCTGCAAGGCACAGAATTTTATAGATGAGATAATATTTGTCTAGAAAACAAAACCAAAGATACATTGAGGGATTTTGGGGAAGAATTTCTTCACTGCTACGTTCTTGGGAAAAAAAGCTCCTTTACAAAAAAAGAAAAAAAAGCAGTTTGATTTTGCTTATCAAAAAGCATTTTAAACTACATATTTTTTGTGTTTCTCCTCACCTATTTCAAAATCACAACTTCTTTGCAGGCATGATGAATAAAACTTATGCCAAGACTTGGAGATACAGAAGTAATCAACTTGTAGGCACATAATCTTATGCATTGTTTTGGTTTAGAGCAAATT
>VXBI01009448.1:0-31446 GCA_013397375.1 Toxostoma redivivum
TTGCTCTAAACCAGGACAGAAAAGAACAAGACCTACCATACCAACTTAAGACTCAACTTACTTGCTCACTCATCAATAAGCTTAACAAACGAAGTGCAAGAAAACAGATCAATAACAGTGTCAGACAGGTTTTTTCCTTCGCTGGGGTTCAATTTTGTGCAAATTCTTGCCTAGGACCTAGAATGATTTAAAGTGGACCTCAATATCCTCAGTCTGTCCTTTCTTAAGCACATAAAATTTTCTAAAATTATTTTCAATTTCTCCATTTTATATGAAAAAAATTCACAGTAGGACAATACAGATAATAGACCTACCTTGATTTACAGTTTGGTACAAAAGGTCAATGATTGCTCTAAGAGCATGTTCTAAACAATGACAGGAAGATTCATTGAAACATATTAAAATGTACTTGTAAACTAATCATTAGAAAATAAACTTTCAATTACAAAAAAGCAAAGTGGTCTTGCTGACTAAATTATACTGTTACTGCAATTTTTAAATATAATGAAAAATTTAAAGAAACCAAAACCCTGATTCTCTAAGATTGTTTAAAGTTCATAAGGAAGAAGGCCATTTATTTAAGGTCCAATTACTCACTTTCTTTAACTACCTATTGTCAGGTTAAATTATTATTCTTGGCTTAATTGTTCTTGAACACCACACTACAGGTTTTATAAAAATACCCTGTTTCTTATTATGACAAAATAAAATAGCAATTCAGAGCAGTATACAAACTTTCATTCTGATTTCCTTTCAGCGTTCTTCTTTAACTGAATGAAACAGAAATGTTTTTATCCAGTGTTTCGTTTATATGTCTGTATAAGAAGTCTATCCTCCAAATTGAATCTACTATAGCAAGCATTTCTCTGAATGTGTTGCTCCATTTTCTAAATCTCTAGAATGACCTGAAGTAATATAAAACAGCACACCTAAAGAAATGTACATGTGTCTACATATCTGATCTGTAATTAAAAAAAATTATCTCATGCATTAGGAAAAAATGTAAAAAAGTCCATGGTATCAGGATGAATGGAGAGTCCCAAACAGGGTGGAAAGGAGCTTTTCTGGTGCATATGTTGCCAAATATTATCACCTGCCATGTTTGGAACTGTCAAATACTTTTCTTGTTCATCCTCCTTCCGACCTTCTTAAAGTGCATATCTGATAAGGGTGAGTGGGACCTCATATTGTCAGTCTTAATGCAGTATAAATCCAGATACTTCGTATCAAGGTAATGAAGTTACCAGTAAAGAACCTAATCTGCTATTTTTAGCCAAAAAAAAGCTTCTTAGTATGATTAGGACTAAGTTGTCAGTCCAGTAATCTAATCTAGTTGATGAGATTTTCTCTCTACAAGTGATGGAAGCTCATATCAGGGAAGAGTGTCTTCTATGAGCAAGGTTGCTGTTACAGTTTCTGAGAATCTGAATAATAATTATGTTTTGTTTATACCAAAATGTTAATAAAATCACAGGTGAAGAGCAAAATATACATTTGAATCAATATTTTGAGGTCAAGAGCAGGATGCACAGACAGCATACCTATCTGGGCCATTTGCTTCATCTTAGCAGCAGGCAATTAGATTAAAATCTCTCTACCCCTCCTTCCCATTTTACTTCTTACATTTTAGACTGTCCAGAGTCTTCTACCATCTTGTGTTACTGGAGAAAGTTCAGCATGCAAGTGAAGCCCATTATCTGGTACAGGGTCACAGTGATGCTCCAATATACAGCATGCAATAATTACAGACAGAAGCTTTGTGAGTTGTACACTTCTACCAACAAAACTCTCATGGAGAAATTTAGGAATGCATCTTATGAGACAAAATTTAAGTAAACAAACAGTGTGAGTGTGAAATAAAATTCTGACTTCCTAAAACTCAGCTATCGTAAATTCAATCAAATATTGAAAATTAAATAGATCTAAGTCAAGAGAAAAGTACAAAGAACTATGTATTTCCTGGATCTAGGACAGTTATTTGCAAAAATTACTTGTGGCAACTCTCAGGAAACCAAAAATTAAAATGAAGCATGAGTATTGTAAGGAATTTCACATTTGCACAAATGCCATGAATATTTTTCTGCTGTATTTAAGTAGCTCTGCTGTTTCTGTAGAAGAAAACTTCTAATATATAATTGTCCATCAAGTGAAAATTGTGCATAGTAGCTCCTTGAGTATGGGTAAATGTTGCCCATTTGTGTCAACAATACTTTCTTAATTTTTATTAGAAACTCTTACACTTGAAAATTTTATTTTTTAATGAGAAACATTCTCCTGTGCATGGGAAAATCTACAGCTTCACCTCAGAGGATATACTGTTCTAATACATTCTTTTAAATACTTCCAAAGACATAACAAAAAGTTGCATTCTGATTTTCAGGACACAAAAAAAGTTAACTTTAAAATTATATTTTGACATGCACAAAACTTTCACATGGTGATCTGTAACAGTAATATGATCTCATGTAGGGTTTTTTGTGAAATGTGCTACGGAAGTAATTTACAGAAAGATTAAAGAACAGACTTTTAATACCTTTTTAAAAAAATTGTCAAGGGAAAATGACACATGCATCCTCAGGATCTTTAATTTAATGCCTTATACATGCATAGTTTGGAAAAGACAGGACTATTGCTTTGCTTGTAACAAATTATTTTTTTTAAGAACAAGATATTTGAGATTTCTAAAAGTTGTCTCAGAGCATTAAATCTTCTATTTTTGTTCTAATTCTGAAAAAAATAAAGCCCTAGCAAGATAATTTTCTTTACACAATAGCAAAATAATATAGCTAAAAGGTGCAGTTTTCAACTGTAAATGTGTTGCCCTGGTATTTCAGCCTTCTGATGTTGACAGATTCTTTTTACACTTTCTCACACTCTTTCCTCTAAACAACAATTGTTTTGCATTCCTCTTTAGAGGAAGAGAGCACTGACGGACTTGTGATAAACCAATGGAGTCAAGAAGTCTTACCATCATTGGCCAATCCATGCTCATTGCTAGATTTCTATAAATACACATGTACTGTAAAAAAAGAGGTTCTTTCCTGCTCAACTTCCTTGGAGTCAGGTGTGAGTCCCTCTCCCTCTCTCTCTCCCTCTCTCTCTCTCTCTCTCTCTCTCTCTCTCTGTCACAATGACCACATGAATGCATTAGAACAGTCATTTAAAAACATGACCTGCAATTAAGTGTGCCCATTTGTCTCTGAGAAATCAGCCCTGACCCTGGACAATGAAATAACAAATACTTTTTTTCACCCTTAATTTCTTGTATCTATAAAACTGATTTGCAGAAGAATAGAAAGGGCTCAGTCTTTCTGTGTAAAGCAGGGTACAGTGATTAGATTAGGGAGAAAGAAGCGTTTATCATTTATTATGTCCTGGATAATACTAAAATGTATGACTGCCTAAGCAATATTGACCAAATGGCAAAACATTTAGGACCAAAGTTCCAGCAGTCCAATGTTGGCCTGTTATTTGTCAGTCAGTTCATCTTCCCTGTTGGTGCCAGGTGAGAAACAAAACCAGGAACTCCCATGTCCTGGGAAATGAATGCATGTCCAGGACAAACTCAGGGCTTCACAGATCAGCAAATAAACTATTTGGGCACACACTTCTGACCCAGAGCTCTTTCCAATTTTTATGTGCAATACATATCATGATGCAAATATTTAGGGATGATTAGAAAGCAGCCCAGGCCAGCTGGCTCCAGAGCAGCCCCTTTGACCCATAGCAATAGTCCTTTTGTATTTTCAAGTTTTAGAAAGGTGCTGCTCAGAGTATGACTGCTGCATAATGTATGTATATAATTCAAACATAGATTACCATTCCAGATTGATTTCAGGAAAAATGATATACTTTAGTGTCCAGAGACATACAGTATTTCCCCTTGCACTGTCTATGGTTGCACATCTGTGCATTTTGTAAGTTCTCACTATTTATTTGAGCCTTACAAATCCAGCACAATGGGAGCCTTTTTTGAAGTCATCCCAATTGCACATAAGTGGTCTTAGATACATTTTTGAAAGCTTTTACTAGCAAAGGACTGAATATGTCTGTGTACAACAGTCCTGCATAAACACCATAAATTCCCATAAATCTGTTAAAATGGATTTTTTTTTCCTTTTTAAGATTATTGTTATCATAAAGGTATATAATAAGACTGACTTGTCAGACCAGGGATATGTGGATTAAATTCATATTCTATAATGGCACAAAGGACATCTTGATAATTATATATCTGTTTTATTCAAAGGGACATATTGAGCAAATAGTGAGAAAATATATGAAGAACTTAACCTTTTCTCATACCTCAAAAAGTGCTTCATTTTTTTTAAACTGCCAATCCTGCACTTATGCAGTCTGAAACCTATACAATGCCTTTTTATATTTATGCCTCATTATTAAGGCTGCACCTTCTCTGGAAGAAATATGGTCTCTTTTTAGTGGTTCAAAATGGAAAACAAATATAAAAATACACTATACAGATATTTTAATGAGCAATACAAACCAAATGATGATGTCTGATGTTCTAAAAGTGCTTATGAAAATGCCTGTGAATTTCCACCAACTTTTAGTGTCCTTCAGCTTTACACTGAACAATTCTCAGGGAACAAACCACATTTCAGGAAATCCTCAAAAATATTCTAAACACTTTAGTAAAGATTTTTTTTCACATAAGAACTCTTACTAAGGTTATGTAAACACTGCACTAGATAATCAACTGTGAATATTTCTGTATTGTTAAAGGGACCTTTTTTTTTTTTTACCTGTGGCTACCTTTGTTAGTTTGCAGCAGGGTGATGTTCCCACTTCTGTTTATGGACAACAAAATTAGTTTAATACAATAAGCTTTTATGATCAAAAAAGAATATTGGCTGTAGAATACAAATGCAAAAGTTGTCAATAACTTATCCAACAAGGACTCAAATAAAAACGAAAGAGGGAAAGAAAATAAAAGAAGGATATTTCATGCTCACGTGCGTGTACCTGCATAATGTTCAATTTATTCCTTCCTCCTTTTGAATTGGGGAAACAAAGGTTACTAAAAGGATCCATATATCATGTAACAATCTAGCCTCTAATGTTCAAATTTACATAAATTAGAATCTTATACTGTAAATAATGGTGTAAAACTATACTAAAAACTTAGACAAAAACAAACAACAAAAACAAAACAAAACAAATACACACAAAAAAACCCCCAAAAACCAAAAACCAAACCAAAACAAAAAAATCAGTTTCTAACCAGTGTTTCTATCCATCCTGGGTTTTTTTTTTTTCAAGGTGCATTCTGTATAACCTGTCCAAAACTTTATTCCGACAGGCTAAGAATCATGTGCATTTTCCCCATATGCAGCAAATCTAACTAGCTGATGGTCTCAGTGAAATATATCCCAGTTTAGATTTACTACTGAGGTACTAAACAAATGATAAGTACCCATAGAGCCAGTGTCACGCATCCAGGGAGTAAAGAGATCTTCTACTGTAAATTGAGTCTCTAGATGCTCCATGGCTTGGTGCATCCTGAAAGTAAAGAACTTACTGACAATGCACAGAGCAACTGCAGTTTGTACATGTAGATGTCTAATACAGATGAATATATAATTCTGAAAGTACCAGATAGAAACAGGGACTCCTTCCTCCACCGAGTGAGATCTGTGTTTACTGTCTCATAGTATATCTGTATTTTGTCATTTACCTACTTTTCTCAGAAATCCATTCAGCCCATTCATTCAATGATAACTTAGGAGCAAGTATCTTCTTTCTAGGCTAGGCTAATTATTGCATTTTGATAGAATACTTGTTAGTTTCCTCAATAGCTCTTGGTTGATTTTTGATATGTTGTAAGCTTAAAAAAAGATAGACTTTAAAAAAAGTCTTAAAAAATAGAAAAGTTTGAATTTCACATTCTTAATGAAACAGTTACATTTTCCCAGAAAAGAAACCCCAAACAAAATTAGTTTCACTTTTCCTCTGAGATGAGAAATAAACATTTCACTGTGAAAATCACTCTGGAAGCAATGAAATTATTCTAGTCTCTAACATCCTCTCTCCAATATGCCTGAATTAATCTTACAGCCTGAATTAATTTCTACATGAATACAATCTACAAGGATATCAGTTTAAAGCTCTAAATCTTACTTCTGCAAATGTATCTGCCCAAGTATAAAGTAAAAGAATCACAGAGAAACGGGACTTCCTCTCCTAAGGAAGGATGACCTGTGTTTGAACCATTATTGGCACATGTTGATCTAACATGTTTTAAAGACATCTTTTAAGAAAATTGGCATTTCTTAATAGGCAATGCATTTTACTGCTTCAAAAATCTCATAATTTTTCCGAATGACTAGCCTTAACCTGCCTAGTTACAGTACAAGTTCATTGTTTCTTGTCCTATATTCCTTGAAACTAAAATTCAGTAAGATACAGATGGGTTAAAATACACATTTCTGACTATAAATATATTTTTGTGTTGTTTGTTTAATTTTCATTTTTATTTAAAAAGAGATTCAGAAAGATCATTATAAACAGAGCCCAAGTTTAAGATAAATGCCTTGCTAAAAAGTCTATATATAAGCATACTATCATTAGATAGTATTACCACCGTTTTAAAAAGTTATTTAATGAGAAGAAAAGATACTTTTATATCTTATTTTACAATGCACTATCAATGACTATATTTCACTCCATTCATGGCCGGGTTAACTTACAAGAGTTTACTGCACCACACACTACAGTGTCACATACAGCTTTTGAGCAACATTAAATAATTTTCCAGACCATTAGGTGCATTGCCCACTTAAAAGCCTAAGATGTGTATAGCAATGCAGAAATAATTCAAACAAGTACACACAGCTGCAAACCCATCAAATGGTGAAACACCGGAAGGAAAATGGGTTTTCAGTCATATTTATAATTCTCTGTTTCAATGCGAAGTTTGTGTTTAGGATATGTATTTCCTGATCAGCTGGCATAATATTGCCTGACAACAATGAAGTATTTGCAAAGCATAAAGAATGAAATCAAATTCTGGTTAAATAAACTGACTTCAGAAGGAATTTTTGAAGGGAAGTGAAGGAGGAGTCATCACATTTTTCAAGTCTAAATGATATGTTTTCTCTGGTTTTGTGGTAAATTGTCAGAATGGCTATGGAATTGCTTTAAGTCAGTGAAGAACTGATGAGGCTTCTTGAGGAAAACATGAGCAGGGCCCCTCAGTGATCTCACACAAAGCTTGGACCAGGCCTAATGTTGGAAGTATGTCTGGGGAGAAGAGGAAGCCTCAAAGCCTCTCAGTGAGGCACAGAAGAGCACCCACATGTCTGAACCAGCTGCCAGCCTCACTCCCCCTCACTGGGCACAAGAAGACTTGTAAATCTGGTCCTTCAAGGAGATAAGAATGCTCACAAAGACACTCTGGAGAAGGTCAGACAGCCTTTACTGCTGCCTCAGCAAGTAGAGGAGGACCAGTGTGTTTGCTTTACCTTTGTATGAACTATAAATTCTGACTGAAAGTAAATAAGCAAGTAACAAAGACTCTCATTAAGCCCTATTTATGTATTAGTTTTCACACTCCTGAGAATACAATTGAAGAGAAAAGAGAAAATACCTTACAAGTATAAGTCATAGTCACCAAAATCCCACCTATAGCTTGTGATTGTTCCATCCCTTTGGAAAGGGTCAAAAATTATAATATAAAAGAAGGGGTTTAGGGTAAAAAGATAGAGAAGGGGAAAAGTAATATCTCTGCTGGCTCAGTATGAATTGATGGGCTTGGTCTCTCCCCCTCTCCTAAAGGGACAACTTTATGTGAGTTTTGTCCATCCAACTGCATTGCTGCATTGGAACAGACATGGGAATAATTGTTACATACATACATACATACATACATACATACATACATATACATATATATACACACATATATATACACTATATACATACATTATATATATTTATATATATACATATATATGTAAAATGCTAATAGATCTGTTACTGTATTTTGTCTTAAAACATATAACACTCTGTAGTCAGGGCACTTATCATCAGCAATCCTCAAATCCTGAACCTGCCATTCTGTTACTTCAATGAACTGCAGCATTTGTGAACCTGGATTCTGTAAGTTCTCATTGAACTTAGACAGACCTATGGCATCAGATAGGCCAACTACACAATTTATGCATCAGTGATTGCACAGGTTCTTGTTGTATGCAACCACATCTAAAGTGACAAAACTGTGGTATTTGTGAATCTGTGGCTGTGAAAGCTCTGACTGAGACCTACAGTGCTAGATTGGCTATAATTAGAAACTAAGCCCAGCTTTACGCAGCCCCTCTGATCCCTGAGAACCAGCTGAAATGCAAAGGGTTTTATTTTCTGCTACATTTCTGTACCCTTAATGCAAGAGGTATAAACCATATGGCTATTTTATGTGAATAAATGAATAAGAAAGTCAACTATAAATTAAAATAATTTGTTTCATGCACAATTATGGCTTTGTGCCATTATCTCCATTCACCTCTGCAGTGATTTAAAACATGAAAAGGAAGTGAAATATCTTGACATATATGCTTATGAAGAAACAAAGCAGCAGCACTAAACTTTTTTTATGTCCAAAATGATAAGTAGTAAGAAATACCCCAAGGTATAACTCCTTTGAAGCTTTCTCAGAAAGATCACCAACTTAAGCTGCTTTAACAGTAGGGGATTTACAGATTCCTCCAAATTTCTGAAGATCTAAAAATTCATGTGCAAAATATCCTAATTATTATTTTGTGAGAGCCATTAGTTTCAACTACAGCAATTGAAACACTGAAAATGTTAGTCAGAAACCTTAATTTATGATTTCCAAAACAATTCCTTAAAAGTTAAAGAATGAAATGAAAGAGTTCTAATGACTGTAGCCTTTACTCCCTATGGTTTCTGCTGCCTGGGGGAAAAGAACCTTGGGGTGCTGGTTGACAGACCAGCTAAACATGACCCAGTGTGTGCCCAGGTGGCCAAGAAGTCCAGTGGCTTCCTGGCCTGTATCAGCAATGGTGTGGCCAGCAGGACCAGGTCAGGGATTGTCCCCCTGTACTGGGAACTCGTGAGGTCACACCTCAAATCCTGTGTTCAGTTCTGGGCTCCTCACTGCAAGACAAACATTGAGGGGCTAGAGCCTGTCCAGAGAAGGGAAATAGAGCTGGTGAAGGGTCTGGAGAATAAGTCCTATGAGGAGTAGCTGAGGTATCTGGGGTTGTTCAGCCTGGAGAAAAGAAGTCACAGGGGTGATCTTATCTCTATCTACAACTACCTGAGAGTGAGTTCTTCCTTAAACCATAATTACAAAATACAAATGGATCTGCCTTCTAGTCAATTTAATTATTTTCTGCTCAGTAGAAAAAAAAAGAAAAAAAGTTTGCTCCCAGATTTGGAGGACTTTCAGTCTTCTTTTTTTTGCAAAACCTTTATATTAGTTCTCAGCTAATGCAAGTATGTTTGCATTAAGCCATTAGCCAGATATGTCAGAAGCTGTGAAAACATCAGTTATCCATACTTCAGTTACTCACAACTAATCCTTTATGGACATTGAAGAAATATAGGAAAAAAGTGTCTTGCTAAGACTCTTGATGTCCTGTCTGATATATATTAAGTATATTTTTTTAAAAATGTTTTTCAATATCTGTCAAAGTGTGAAAGAGCAAAACATTTTCACATTCACAGCCAGGATGTAAATAAAACAGCTTCATGATTCTTTATGAGAAGAAAATAAAGACTAAAGATGACAAATACTGAAGATGTTAATTTTAAGCCTTTTTTTTTTTTTTTTAATTGAATTCCCAGTTATGGACATAAAAATAAAATATTACAAAGACCTTAAAAACCCCTAAGTAAAGACAACTTCTTCACAGAAAGAGTGACTGGACATTGGAGTGGGCTGCCCAAGGAGGTGGTGGAGTCACTATCCCTGGAGGTGATTAAGAAGAAACTAGACATGGCACTTAGTGCATGGTCTAGTGGACAAAGTAGTGTTAGGAAATTGGTTGGACTTGATAATCTCAAAGGTTTTTTTCAAACCTAATTAATTCTGTGATTCTGTGATGCTGTAACCGTATGAAATGTTTTGATTTCAGTTATCCAGGCTTTAAAAAAGAAAATATATCTTCTAACATAATCATTGTCAACTGTGATGGAAAACTGTATATATTCAAAAGCTTGAAAGGGACTTTTTTTTCACAAAATTCTTATTTTTTATGTCTTGATGACTTTGTGGGGAAAAAAATGCATGTGTGTAACTAAAATGCTTGACTATTGCAATATCCTGCCAGAGGTGGCTGTTGGAAACTGTACAGTTTTTTTTATATCTAGTACAGAATATAGCATGCTGCCTTGAAAAACTGTTCAATCATCATGCCTGTCTTTCAGGCTGACTGCCTAGAATGTGGTAGAATAACTTTATATTGTTCAAGTTATTTTTTTGTTAAAAGTCTTTGATAGCATAGCCCCTAGCAATCTGTCATGCTTCCTTCTTGAGTCATGTCCTGAGAAGGAGCTATGCTTATATAAACTTGCTCTCTACAGATTGCAGCTAAATCTCCTACTGTATAACAACAGGTGATTTTATCTGTGCTGACACATTTGCTTAGATTTGTCACTCCTATCAGTTCCACTTCCATTCACCCTTCCTCGTCTTATAATTTTTGTTACCAACCACATGTATATTTTAATTAGCTATTTTTGACACTGAAATGTCCTGATTGCCAGTTTTGCTTAGCTTTTAAATGGTTTGTTAAAACAGTAGAATCATTGAAACATTTGAGCTGGAAGGGACATTTAAAAATAATATAGTCCAACCTCTCTGCACTGAGCAGGGGATTTTAACATAGATCAGTTTGTTCAGAGCCCTGTCCAAACTAACCATGAATATTTCCATAGGTAGAACATTCACCACGTCTCTGGGCAACATTTTCCAGTGTTTCCCCACTCTCATTGTAAAAAATTTCTTCCTTATATCCAGCCTGTATCTACCCTCTTTCAGTTTAAAATCATTGCTACTTGTACTGCAAGAGTCTCTTCTAAGAAGTTTCTCTCCCTCTTTCTTATCAGCCTTGTCGATGTACTGGAAGGCTGCTGTAAGGTTGCCTTAGAGTCTTCTCTTTTCCAGGCTAAACAGCCCTATCTCAGCCTTTCCTCACAGGGGATTGCTCCAGCCGTCTGATCATCTTGATGATCCTCCTTTGGACTCATCCTGACGAGCCCATATCCTTCTTGTGCTGGGGATGCCAGAGCTGGATGCAGTACAGCAACTGGAGTCTCACCAGAGCAGAGCAGAGGAGCACTGTCACCTCCCTTCACCTGCTGCACAAGGGTGGTTGGCTTTTTGGGCTGCAAGGGCACACTGCCAGTTCATGTCCAGATTTTCATCCACCAGCACCCCCAGTTAGGGATATGTTGTCAGAACATACTAGAGGTGAGATATAATAGAAGTTGCACTGGAATGTGCAATATTGCAGAAATAGAAATTTATAACCAGAGCTTAGCTTTGCAGCTAGATCCTATTACTGTCTCTGATAACGAATACACTTCAAAGCCAGAGGTCCAAGACACAGTTAAAACCAAGCTGGTGCAATATGCTTCAAAGTGATTCTATCAGGAATAAATTCAGCATAAGTGCACAGACGTACAGCTATGTAAGTCTGGAAAAAATTAAACAAAATGAAAATTCAAGGTCTGCATAAGCTTCCTGCTTACTGCAGAACTGGACATGAATTGCTTTATAAATGCAAAAGAAAAGACTCTTCTCTGAAGTAGAAATTAAACCATGTACAGGTTTCAAGTGGGAGGGAACAGACTTGCAAAGACATTTTATCTTGTTTATTCCACTACATAAGTCTAATTTCAGCAACATTTGGCTTTATTTTAATTTTCCTCTGCTTTTCCTAAGACACTAATGCCTTTACTCTAAAATCCAGTAAGTTAACCAAAGGCAGACACTGGCAGATACATTCATCATACTAATTATGTGTTGCATGCTATGTTTCTCCCATCAAGTGCCTCCCACATATTTGACAAAAACCTTTCGAATCCAGAAGAAAAATGAAAATAAGTCTCAAAGCCAAGCTGTGTGATTGAGAAAATAACTTAACCTAGTGTCGCTGAACTACAAAATCAATTAATGTCTTCTATCATCTTCAGAAAGGGCTATCTAACAGGCAGCCGGCAACAAATTATACTAGATTTCAATGGAAGTAATTTCTTCCATTTATTATTAGAATGTAGGTAAATTGACCCTTCCTCTACATGTTCACAGCATAAGGAAACAGATCAGTCGTCTTCTGCAAGCCTTTCAAAGAGGTTTTGAATGGCATGCACGAAAAACCAAGGTGTAATTGAAATTCTGGTTCAGGAACCCACAAAGGAATATTTAAACAAGGCGTAATTTCTATGTAAAGTAAGTTTCCCTAGATGTATTATTGCTACATATAATTTAAATGGCAGAATTGACCTTGCATCTAAATGGATTTAAAGAAAAAGTCAACTCACACAGTGTCTTTTCAAGTAAACAAATCTTCACAGGTATTTCATTACCATATTCAGTATCTCTGTTTCTTTTCTGCTTTGGCTTTGCAGATGTGAGCAATCATATTAGTACCAAGTGTGATTCCTTTTTCATACCACTTTGCCAAAATTCACCTGACAGGGTATCTAAGCTTCACAGTGCAAACCACATTTCATGGGTTATCCCTTGTCCCTTTCCTCTATTAGTTTGGAAATATAGTTCTTTTTAGAGTAAACAGGAGCAGATTTTTATAATGTCTTTAATGAAAACTGTCTAAAAGCCAGGAAAAATCTTCACTGGACTCTTAATGGTGGTTTGTGTTAGATGTTTAGCTCCAAATTTTGATCATGGTTGTACTTCTATTTAACTTCCATTTTTGTTGGAAGTTCTTTTCTTTCTCACTTGTTTCTGAATGGAACTGAAGCAGATAATCTTTAGCTGTAATTCCTCACAACAAAGGTACAGGACATCTTAAAGAATACCTGCTTTTATTTACCATTTTAGTTTGCTAAATTATCTAAGATAGCATTTGTTAAGTTGAATGAACATCTGAAGTTAAAAACTGGTAATTTTCAGTAGGAGATCTTGACTGAAAGCTACACAAACCAAATGTGGTTTTGCCAATGCATATAAAATGCTGCAAAACCACTTGACATAAAAAACATTCCTTGAGTGTTAACTTATCTAAGACACTGATTTCTAATTTATGCTATAAAGACCAATATTCTGTTGTGCAAAAAAGAAAATATTTGAGCATTGACTTCTTTGCATTTCTTTCTTCCAAACAGGACCTACACCTTTACTTCTTGCCAGAATCCATTTTCTTGCAGTCGCTTCTATATAATAACACTTATGAGATTGACATTGACTGATTTAATGTATGATGTTGTTCAGTCTTCACTCTCTCTTAAATAAAGAGAAAATACCACTGTTCCATATCTTATCTTGGTAGGCAGGGCAAGGAACAGAATATGGAATATTTATTCTCCTGGGTCTTTAAGTGCCACACTTAGGGATAGTTTTAATATATGATCCACTAACATTGTATATGTTTAAATTAGTTGTTAAATAAGGAAGTAAACCAGTCCACCTTTGATTAGTTTTAAAGGAACAACTACCTCACTTGGATTATCTAAATTATGAACAGAAAAAATATTTCTAATTATTTCTGATATAATAAATATGCTAAATATCCTGATACAGCTAAAAATTACATCCAAGTAGGTACAAATTTAGCAGACAGAAAAACACAGAAAAAAGCAGATTTCAGAAACCTTTGTATAATAATTTTAAATATGTTATTTGTGCATTTGGTGTAGTTTCCCCATTGTGAAGACAGGACATTACTATCTCAGGAATGGAATATCAGCAGAGCTAATACAATTTAAAAAATCTGACAACATTAGATGTTCTTGAAAAATGTCACAGGGGAGAAAAAAAGAAGACTGTATTCAAAGGAAGTGTAAAAGTGGAATTTTGGGCTTACTTCAAATATAAGCAATGGTTTATGGAGCTCTGTAATTCCTCCTTCATTCTCCTTTCTTCTGTCCCAGAGGCCCCATATTACTGTGACCACCGTCCTAGATGAAAGAGCTTTGACACAACTTCAGGTGTCTGCCAGAAAAGGATGCTTCTGAATGGCACAGAGTATTCCCAAGCTCCAAGGATAGATTTTATTTTTCTGCAGTAGTGAAATTTATATGTTCAAAGGGGGTTTGCTGCAGTGGAACAAGGAGGGAAATACTGCTATTCATTTTTTTGGTAAGATTTTTTATATTCTGTCAAAAATTATGTTCACTAATCTGAATGAATCAATAAAACATGTAATGCATTTCAGTTTATATACAAGCTCTGTTCATTCACTTTAGTCCCAATCATTCCTGCATGAAAATCCTGTAATTACATTCCATCCTATTTTGAGCCATTGTATCTATTTTTAGCATATGTATATATTTCGACACGAGTCTCAATATACTTCTTTTCCTTCCTTTTGATGTTTTAAGAAGTACTCTCTATAAACCTTTATAAGTAAGGAAGTGTGAAATGGTAACTGTGAAAAACTATATTAGAATTAAAATTCTGATATCTTTGTGTTTTCTATGTGAACATCTGCAGGTATGCAAAAAAAAGGGATATGAAAAGTTGTGATTGATTGCTTAACTGTGAAGTGGATGCCACCCACACCAACAGTTGGCAGTAAATTTATTCTTAGTGCAAATAGCTTGTAAGTCACATTTATGTCAGGCTGTTTCCTGTGTAGACAAATACTGTGCTGCACTGATCTTGTTTACCAAGACCCAATGCCCCAAAATTTGTTTGTTGTTTGTTGTTTGATTTCTGTTGTTATAGTTTCCATTTGTTTATTTCTTTTCCTTTAATTTCCTAAGCTATGATAAGATATGAAGTGACACAGTGGGAGTCTTTATCTTAAGAAAACACTTTTCCTAGTCAGATGAGGCTCCATCTTTTTGAGAACTGGCTACTTGACACATTCATGGCCAGGAATGAATTCTTTACACACAGGGATGTACACTAGAAAAATCAGGCAATAAATCTAAGTGTTCTCTCTTGATATAAAGGAGAAACAACTCAGTATCAAAACACTTGGGTTTTTACTTTTGTGTGGTTATTACTGGTAAACACATGAATCTTTGATAGATTAGCTAAAGAGAACAGTACAGCTTACTGGTCCTATTCTTTTTGCCAGTGAAGTTCTGGTTTCTAGTAAATAATCAGCAAATCGACAATCTCATGGTGTAAAACTACTAGATGTATCTTTCATTTTTCCGCCACGCTGATGGAAAACTTATTTTATTACTGTGAACAAAGCATCACTGAGAAAACAGAAACAAACATAGATTTATGAACTATTTTTAAATGCCTATTGACAGAATACATGTGTTTTTCTTGGAAGCGATCTATTCAAATATTTATGTGGCCATACCATAGAAGTGAAATAAAAATATGTTCAATAGAGACACAAAATATCTTAAATTTCCCTTCCTAGCTTGCTTTTATTGTATATGGCAAGGTGTGTAACACTGTAGGCTGGTGGGCTTCAGAGTCTGTTCAGTAGCAGAACTGGGCTTCTGCAAGAAAACCCTCAGCATAAAGACATTACTCATACTGTGAGCAGTTTAAATACTTATTCCAAGTAGATGTTTCCTGTATTCTTTATGACAGCTCAGATGAGCCTGGAGGAACTATGGAACTATGGCATCACACATGTGAGTAGCCTGATTCTCATTTCTAATGCTGCCCTTTCATGTGTTGCCTCATCATTGCTAAAAACACTCCTACTATCAAGCTATGTAAACTTCATACAACAGATAGTGTACTTGTTGAATTAATTTAATTTACTAATCAACTTTCTATTCTATTTTCTGTAATTTTTTTTAGAATTTTATTAAGCTATTCTCAAATTTAGGCATGAATGTTTTTCTTAGTCTGTTTTTCCTGTCAATGCTGACATTACTGTCATATTTATTGATAAGTTTTAAAAAGTTTATCTAAATGTCAGTTGAAAATATTTCTGTAAAGAGCATTCCACTTTCAGCACAAGGCATATATATATGTAACTTCTTCATAGTTTCCCCTTTATAACTTGGGAGTTTTTTAACAATTGTAGCAGAATGCCTTTTAGCTACTCCTTTATTCTACAAGTACTAAAATTATAAAATAATTTTGGTTTGAAAAGATCTCTAACAATAATAACATGTTCAACCACAAAGCCAGAACTGCCATGTCCACCACTCAACCACATCCCTAAGTACCATATCTACATGTTTTTAAAATACATCCAGACATATTGCTTGGTGTCCTTTTCACTGAGGAGATTTTTCTTAATGTCCAATCTAAACCTCCCGTTATGAAACTTGAGGTTGTTTCCTTTCACTCTATTTTTTGTTACTTGGAAGAAGAGACTGATTCATACCTTCTACAGCCTTCTTTCAGGTAGTGGTAGAGAGTGACAAGGTCTCCTATCAGATGTTCTTCAGGATAAACAACTCCAGCTAGGTAGCATGCCCTGCAGTTCCCCCACTAGCATCACTTTGAACTAGTGTGCTGGTTTTATCTGGGTTCTAACCCTTTTGAATAACATGGATAACTTCAATACTGTTTGGCTTAGAGGATTTTCCCTTCCCTGCAAAACCTAAGTTTTTGCAGGGAGTGGTTTTGGATTTTTGTTTATTTGATTTTTGCATTGTTTTCCTTGTATGTGTGGGTTTTTGTTTCTTTGTGGGTTTTACTTCTTTTAAACTCATAAAGCTATAGAATAGCTTGGGTTGAAAGGGACCTTTTAAAGGCCATCTAGTACGAACCCCATGGAGTGAGCAAGAGCATCTTCATTCAGATACTGTCCAACCTGACCTTGAATGTGTCTAGAGATGGGGCATCCAGCACCTGTTTGTGCAACCTGTGTCAGTGTTCTATCAACCTCATTGTGAGAAACAAAACAAAACAAAACAAACCAACAACCTAAAAAAAATCAACAAAACAAAACAAAACAAAAAAACCCCACCAAAACAAAAACAAAACTAACAAAACCAAGCCAAATAAACAAAAAACAAACAAACAAACAAACAAACAAAATCTTCCTTATAGCTAATCTAAACAAAGGATGATGAAATCTGGCAATCCACGGTAATTAACACTTCCATATGTAACAGACACAGAAAGCAGTTTTATTTTTGCTACAGTCCTTTTTTGTATATTTGAGGACTCTTATGATTTATTTTCCCAGTCAATTCCTTCTGAACAATAAGGACAAGGCTCTCAATATGTCTTTTCAGGAAATTTTCCCTGAAATCTTTATCATACTTGTTAGCTTTATTGGACCCTTATAGTCTCCATAATTTTTTTGAGTCCCAAGAATCTGGTACAAGACTCAAGCTGAGGAAACACCAAGGTCAAACAAAGTAGAAAGATTATTATAATATGTCTTCTAGTCATTTAATGAGAGATTTTGGTAGGGAGACTGTTACTATGTAACTTGTCTGCTAGGTGTAAATGTTACACCACTCTCCTAATATGTCAAGCGAGCTGGGAGGTGAAAGGGAGGACCCAGTAGACCTACTTCATGTTGCCATCTGGGATATAGAAAAGGGCAAAAAGGATGCCTTGGCAGATTGCTCATGGCTTCACGGCAAGGAAACTCAAGTCCAGGGACTCCACAGAAAACTGCCATGTTGATATACAAAACCTGAGCTACAGGTAGGGATTTATGCTCTCGCTAAGTGGATAATAGTGTAGTAGAGGAAGAATTTTGCAAACTGGAACTAGGAAACCTTTTGGGACAAGAGAAATCTGGACAGAACCAGCAGTCTATACTTTCATAGTAAAGGAGCTAAGCTGCTGGCACTGGAAACTAAAAAGGCTGCAGAACACCAATTCCTGCAAGAAGTTCTATAAAAACTTATAAAAACCTGGGCAGAAAGGTGAACGATGAGGTTTAGAGCAGAGAGAGGTACAGTAACACACCACAGAAAAATTACCTAAACTCAGTCTGTGCATACTTGTGGTGAAAACTAAGGAAAACAAAGGTTTTAGTTAATGTTGGCAGTTTTAGATCACAGCAGTAATGGCAGCTGGAAAAGAGAATGAAATGTTCAACATATTTGCATATTATTATGAATAGAAGAGAGGATGACATTGTGGCACTCATTAAATCTTAATGTGTCCATATTTTGAGTACTGAAGAAGTTCTGGCCTTCAAGTATAAAAGCACACATCTTACAGTCCAAGAAGAGTTAGGTCAGAACAGAAATGAACCAGTAGATTGATTGTTCAGTGTAAGTACATTACAAGGAGGAGCTAGACATTCTCTATCTATTGACTGAGAACTTCAGGAAGACACACTGAAGGTTTATGAATGAAGCAGCTAATGCATTTTGCTGCAAGAAAACTAGGATTGTTACATTATTTTGTTTGCTTTTTTTATTGTACTATTATTCAGTATTTCTATCAAGGGCAAAGGAGTGTTCAGTGAAATCTCAAAGTCAAAAGACAACACTAAGTTCTACTGGGTAATAAAATAAAATATAAAGCAAACACTAAACTGTTCTCAGCAAATTCAACAACATTATAATTGAAGACAACAAAAGAAACTCCTAAGAGAATCTGGTTTAAAAGAGGTCGAAATGACTTCATTAAAATGCTGACACTGTCATCCCTACTATCAGAGGCAGGATACCGTGCTAGATGGACCACTGACCCAGAAAGCTTTTATAATATCTTGATTAATTAAGATTGCTTTGTTCAATAGGTTTTTCTATTTTACATCTTCTCAGTCAAGACTGAATTATTCATGCATTCATGGTTCAAGTAAAATAAAATCAAATATATCGAATAAAATACATACTTAGGTCTGAGAAGTAAGTTCAGTTCTAAGAGATTATGGCAACTTTTGCCAAAGGCAAGACTTACATATATTTTCAATTCCACTCACTCAGAAATCAAAACTCTGTGATGTTTTATAGTAATGTAAAAAACACTAACAAGCTCCAAGATAAAGGGATACATACATACCCACAAAAAGGCAATAACTGAAGGTTAAATATCACAAGTGGGCAAATAAAGAACACTAGAATACTAGAAACAGAGGACAATCCATAGAGAAGATTTGACCTAACTCTTTCCCTTGGATAGCTATTACTTGTGAAGTGATAACCCAGGAACTTTCTTTTCCAGAAGCAGCAGAAGCTGGTACAGAAGCAGTTGAGAATAAAAATGCAGCACAAAATTACAATAAACATAGCAGAGTTATTATATAGGACTTAAACACACAAACAATTATTGAATGGATTTGCTTATTTAGTTCACATGTATTTAAGTCTTCATTCTGTCAATAATCAATGCAAAAGACAACACCAGTTTAATCAGAAAGAAATTAATTTAGCTGGAGGTGAAAATCAGAGTGTGAAAGGATATTGAATTCAAAATATAAATAAATTGTACTCTCTCCTTCTATCCTCATTTTTCTATTACATTAATTACTGCAGTACAATCCTATTATTGGGAACTGAAATTTCAAAACTGTGTTTTCTTAAAAATGTTTTGATTCTAGGAACCACTAAATTTATAACTTGAAGCAGCACATCTTTCATGAAGCAAAATCCTAGGATTTATTACATTCTGCAGTTCAGAAAATAGGTTAATGACAGAAGCTAAGAAATACTGTATTATAAAGAATAAATACTAGTTTATGATGATTGATTTACTAGTGAATTACTAATTTATGATGGTTAAGACTTTTTTTATGGAGTACTGCATCCAGTTGTGGAGGTCTCAGTACAAGACATGGAACTTTTGGAGCAGGTCTAAAAGAAGACCATAAAAACTGTCAGAGGGCTGAAGCACCTCTCCTGTGAGGGCAGGCTGAGAGTGTTGAAATTGCTCAGCCTGGAGTAGGCTACAGAGAGACTTTACTGTGGCCTTCCCTTCAGGAGGCATAGAAGAAGAGTGGGGACAGACATTTTAGCAGGGCCTGTAGCAGTTGGACTTACATAGACATGGTAGTCTAACATTTTCACAAATTCAGAAAGAATAGAGAATACAAGAGAATAGAATAGACTATTTCAGTTAGAAGGGACTTGTAATGATCATCCAGTCTAACTGCCTGACGAATTCAGGGTCGACTAAGTTAAAACATGTTATTAAGGTCATCATCTAAATGTGTCTTCAAATTGTACAGGCTTGAGGCATTGAGCACTTCTCCCAGTCTAAACCTTTCCTTGGCCAGTTTTGAATCATTCCCACACATCCTGTCACTGATTACCAAGGAGAAGAGATTAGCACCTACGTCTCTCATTTGCCTCCTCAGGAAGGTGTAGAGAGCAATGAGGTCACCTCTCACCCTCCTCCTCTGCAAACTAGACAAAATCAAACTCCTCAGCTGCTCCTCACAGGACATTCCTTCCAGTTCTATCATCAACTTCGTTGCCTACCTTTGGGCACATCGAAAGACCTTCACATCCTTCTTAAATGGTGAGGCCACACCATTTAAGTTCACACAGTACTCAAGGAGAGGCCACACCAATACTGAATAAAGTGGGATAATCACTGCTTTGACTGTTTGGGAATGCCCTTCCTAATGCACCGCAGGATGCAGATCAGTCACCTCTGGAGTGCGAGGGCACACACTGCTGACTCACACAGAGCTGTTTCTGACCAGCACCTACAGATCCCTTTCTGCAGGACTGTTCTCCAGAAAATCCTCTCCCAGTTTATACCTGTGTCCAGCATGACTCCATCCTAGATGCAGCATCTGATATCTGGACTTGTCAAATTTCATCTCATTAACCACAGCCAAAAGCTCCAATCTATCTAGATGACACTGTAAAGCCTCCTGCCCCTCAAAAGAGTCAATAGCACCTCTCACTTTGGAATCATCAGCAAACTTTCTAAAGGTGCATTCATTGCAGATCATTCATAAACAGATCAAACAGGACTGGCCCTAGAACTGCACCTGAGGAACATTACTGGTGACCATCAGTGAATCACTAGCCAGATGTAACCCCATTTACCACAACCCTTTGAGCTCTGCTCTTCAGCCCATTCTTCCCTCAGCTCACTGTGAACTTGTTCATCCCACAGTTGGGCAACTTCTCCAGAAGGATGCTGTAAAGGACAGTATAAAAAGGCTTACATGAACTTGTCAACATTCATTTCATGAAGCTGATCCCTTACAATTTCAGTGTGCACAAATGGACAGTCACTGTTCCCACACTTGTCTGCGCCCCTCTCTTTTTTGACTGCCCAGTCTATTTTTCCCTCAGTAGTTTTCATGACTCGGCTTCCACAGATACCTGAGGAGTGATGCTTTACAGAAGAAATGCTTTCTTTAGAGATGTATTTTCAAGGAACTGTACTTAGAAATGTGAAAGGTGTTACTCATTGGAAAACAACTCCATTAAGGATACAAATGTAGTTACCAAATAAAGTCCAGATCTTTTTCTGAGGGAAGGTTTAAAAATGTAAATTAATTTGCAGTTCCTTGTCACAATACATTTTTTTAAAATTGCATTAAAAAAAAAAAAAAAGGTTTTCCAATTTGCTGTCTGATTATGGTTGCGTCAAATAAATTATTAATTATTCACCACTCATTTCAGTGTTGTTTCAGTAATTTAAAACATTTTCATTCAAAAATTAATTTTAAATGTAAACATTATGAATTTAATTAATATTAGATGTTTGGCTACTGTTTCTGAATATAGAAAATATGGCACATACCCACTGTATTAATAACAAAAGGGTCTAGAATCAGGAGAGTTAATGCCACAAATGTCGTTTTCAGAGAAGAGCTGAAATGGAGGAAAAAACAATCCCACCTTTATCCTTTGATATTAAATATTTCATGAGTAGAAATTGGAATCTGAGTTGGGACTTCCATCTCGTGGATATATTTCAGTCACCAATTATGGACCATTTTTTGCTGTTAAAACTGTTCTAGCCTGTATGGGAAACTGGTAAATCAAATTAAATAGCAAATAAACTTTAGTAAACAAACTTTTAGACAAAATAATTTCAAAATGCAGGTAAAATTTTTCTTTCTAAAGATATCAAAACAATAATATTGCACTGTAGAATATTTTCCTTAATTTCTGGCAAAAACAATCATTGCCACTTCAGTTTTTTAACCTGAAAGTGCAGCTAAACAGTTTGGTCATTTTGATGATACCCTTCATGTGCAAAGCATAGGCTCAAACACCCTAAGCAATGGAAAATATGAAACTCCATGTCCTACCTAATTGCCTACTAGATAAAATGGACAATGAGATCATCATCTTTCTATTGGCAGCTTTGTAATTCCAGTCCTCAATTTTTCAACTTTGTCATGAATGCACCAAAACTAATTGTATATTTGGTGTCAGAGGCTCTGAACAAATGACTGAACAAAAATATTTGATAGATTATTTCCACTGAAGAATGGTGTTGAAAAAAAAACCAGTTTGACATTAATTTCTTCCATCCTTTTTCCCAACTAATCCTGCAATAAAGCAAAATAAACAAGTAATTCCCTTAATGCTAAATTAATGCTAATTATTATTGAAAGGACCAAAATTTTTTCAGGGTCAACTGCAGTTTCATTAGTGGTTACACTCATTGCTGATATAATTTGGAGGAGTTAAACAGGGACACATGATGTATGCAAGTGTAAAAGGTATTTAATACGTTCTTTTAGAAATAATTGCACAAGATATTTTTCAAAATTAAGCAAAAGTTTAGCTTAATGAAAGAGAGAACAAATAATACTTTATTGCTATTGACAAAGCAGTCAAGCCAACAACCATCACAGCACAAAATCATGACTTCATAGCTGAGAAAAGAAGGTTTGATTCAGCTCCAGCTCCAGCTTCAGCTTGTACTGCTGTAATACTTGCCATTTAACACATAACCTAGAGTTTTGTCAGTATGACATTCCACTCCTACCACCTGGGATGCACATCCCAAGATAAAGAGATTTCTTCATCAACATGCAGTGATAGCAGTCAAAATCACTGCTTCACAGCAGACCAGAAGATTTTCATAATGTTAGCAATACCAATTCCAAATGTGTTCTCTATTAGATAATTTGGCAAAAAGTGCAAACACAACAGCATTTATTATCTTTATATCAGTGAAATAAGAATCAACAAATTGGTAAGCTAAAGGTATATGTATTTCTTCATATTGAACTACAAAAACCCCTGAATCATAGAATGTTAAGGCATTGGAAAGAACCTTAAAGACCATCTAGTCCCAATCCACTGGCGTGGGCAGGGACATCTTCCACTAGACCAGGTTGCACAAGGCCTTTTCCACCCTGGCTTTTAACACTGCCAGAGAAGGGGCACCTATAACCTTCCTGGCCAGCCTGTTCCAGTGTCTCACCACCCTTACAGTAACAAATTTCCTTCCTAATATCTAAGCTAAATTTCCTCTCTTTCAACTGGCACCCATTACCCCTTGTCCTATCACTACAGCTCCTGATAGAGAAATCCAAGCTATTGTTTTTTCAATGGTCTCATTAGATTTTAAATTTAGCAGTCATTCACCAGACTGATTAAGGAGAGTCACAAGATGAAATCACCTACTATTAACATAAAATATAAATCATAAATATTATGGCTGGCATGAGGTTTAAGTGCAGCATATGCACTATGAATAATTAAGAGCAAATATTTTAAAATCAGAATAGTCAGATCATGATTGGGCTATATCAGCATGATTCTATTGGCTTTATTAGTACTGTGAGCTTTTTCGTTATTTTTTCCATGTGAAAATGGAAATAAGTTAACTCTTTTTAATACAAAAATAATTAGACCATTTTCTACACAGAAAAGACCCACAGTAAGTGGATAAGTAAGAATTATGATGTTCTAACACAATTTCCAAGAAATCAATAATCAGTGTGTTCTTAAAATGTAAGACAAAATCACTACCTGAGTATAACTGATGTAATCTTTTGTATGTTCCAACCACACTGAAACTTTTACTAACATTCTAAGATGCAAAAAAGTATGCAATTGTTCATTACCAAAGAAAAGAATGTCACGTCCAACCAAGACCATTTCTGAGGATATAACATTTGAATTATTAATAACAGAAAAGGGGAACATATATAAATAACTTATTTAACAAAAAATGTACTGGGATTGTCAACAGTAACACATAAGGTAAGTGTCTGCAATAAAATAATGGATGCTTACATGGTCCTACCCATGTTACACAACAAACATAACAGTTCCTCTCACACAGCAAAAATGAAAATGGGATATCTGGATTTTGGCTATATATTAAATATACTTCCTGTCATCAGAGAATAGGAATATGTCAGGAAATAGGATACCAGAACATTTAGCATGATTCACAGTCTACTTTATGTCCCTAAGTGAGAAAATCCAGAAACGGGAACAAGAACATTTTTGGTACCAGTGAGATATTTCTTTTGTACCAGTTCTAATATGAAATAATTTTGTGATGGCACATGGTTTCAAAACCAGAGAATAATAATTTAAAAGAAAGGTATTGCTTACATAAATACAGTCCTAAGGTCCTTACAGATGCAAAAAACATAGACATTATAATGAAATACTTCAATTCTACTTCAGCTAAGATCTTCATTCATTATTTCATTTTGTCTTGCCTAGACTAATACAGTAATTTCCTTCCTTCTACAAATTCCCATATTTTTAAATGCAGACTATTGAAAGACACATAGTTCATATCTATCCCCAAGATGATTCTTATTTTTCTTCAATATCACATTAAAGACAGTTTTTGCTCTTGAAATGCTGAAAATAATAGCTTTCTAACTTTTTCAAAAAATATTAGATGCTTTTTCCTATCTTTCTTTCTGGCAAACACCATTTTATTCCTAAATATGGTCATCTTGTTACTGGCAATATCTGATATTCCACCCTTTTGAAAGAGCTTTTGCATGCTTTTGTACCTTATGGTTTCTTTATTTTATAAAACCCATGCATAGTGTTTTATCTCTTATTAGTAGCTAAGAAAGAAATTTATAAGTCTAATTAAAAAAAAATCACCTTTCACTAGAAAGATATCAAGTCTACCTGAGGTGTAGGAGTTCACATGTGTTAGACTACAGATTGAAACAGTTAAAAAATAATTTGTATTATCTTAATCCATTTCATATACATTAGGGCATTAGCCAATGTAAACATAGGCTAGTATTAAAGCTAAGTGCATACAACTGTTTACAAGATCAGAGCTTTATCTTGGAGCTGCAGAAATTAATGCACACAAGGAATAACAGAACAAAAAAAAATTCTACATTTACCAATTCAAATAGGTCTGGATTATGAAAGTCATGAACTATGATTGCGTACTACTGATAATCAGAGCTATTGTTTAATATATTTGTTGATTTATCTTATCACGCTGAGTATAAATGTAAACACACAATCTTATTTGAGACAGTAGTTCTAGGTAGAGATTTCACAGAAGATCTTATGATCACATTATATTGTATTGCACAGTCTCTATTAAGGCCCTCTAACTACTATCTGTTATTGGCTGTTCAAGCTGGCAGCATCAAAATAACATAGTCTGAGGGAAATCAAAAGAGAATTCAGGGCTCTGAGATAATTGGTTGAACAATCAGGAGCATAGATATCGTTTAACAAGGAATAATATTGATAGAAATAGGCAAATCCATCAGGTCAATGTGTGGCTCTGAGGCTACTGTAGGCAGAAAATTTGGGGGTTTTTGACCATGGGATGATCTATTCAACACCAGTCTACTTACAGCATGTGACTTTCTCAGAGGAGGAAAAAAAATCTAGCACAGGAGTAGCAGAGCTCATTGACAGAGCTTGGAAGGGCAAAAGGGAATATACCAGGCTTGCCAGTGATGAGCAACAGGATGTTGTGCCAAATCTTAAGGAAATGAGCGCTAATGGGATATCTCAATCTGCTGCACAAGGTGTTGTCTACAAAGTACCACACAGAAATGTTTCTACACTAATGCACACAGCATGAAGAACAAACAAGATGAGCTCAAAGCTTTGGCCCAGTCCCAGAGACTTGATATCGCTGATGTAAGTGAAAACTGTGGGGATGAATCCAGTGACTGGAGTGCTCTGTTGGATGGTTACAGGCTCTTTAGGAGAAAGAGACAGGGCAGGATAGGTGGAGGGGTGGCATTGTGTGTAATAGAAGGGTTAGAGTATAGGGAGCTCACTGTTGGCACTGGCACAGTTAAGGGCCTCTAGGCAGGGACCAAGGGACAACTAATAATTAGGATGTCTTTGTGGGAGTATGCTATAGAATTCCTAGCCAGAACAATGGCACTGATGAATTAACCTTTGAGGAACTAAGGGACACTTTGGAGTCAACCACCCTTGTCCTTATGCTGGACTTGAAATCAGCTGGGAGCATCTCACAGCTGGTGCAATCCAGGCCAGAAGATTTAAAAAAAAAACCTAAATGACAATTTTTATGGAACAGGTCCTAAGGGAGCCAATTTGGCAAGCTGCTTGCCCTTCTCGACCTGCTGCTTGACAACAGAGTGGCCCTTATGAGTGAAATGGTGGTTGGTAGCCATCTTGGCCACAATTACTACAAAGTAAACAAGTTTAAAAGTTTTGTTGACAGGAAGAAAAGTGCCAGCAAAAGTTCAACTCTGGATATGAGGAGAACTGACTTCAGGCTGACCAGGGAACTAGTGAGTAAAGTTCCTGGGAAAATGTTTTTGGAAGTGCTGAGGTTCAACTGTTTACTTTTTAAACATCACCTCCAAAGGGCATAGGAGCAGGCTATTCCCAAATGTGAGAAGTCAAGCAGGTGAGGCAGAAGGCTGGCTTCGCTGAACAGGAGTCTTCTGTAGGAAATTAGATGGAAAAGGAAGGTGTATGTCCAGTGAAAGCAAGGTCAAGTGTAGAAACAATACAGAGATACTGCTTGTCACTATAGAGAGAAAATTTTTGCAACCAAAGCTCAAATGGGACATTAAGCTCACCACAACTGTGGGGGACAATAAGAATTTTTCAAATATATTAATTGTGAAAAGTAGTATAGAAATAGCATCTTCCCACTACAGGATGAGGATGTTACAGGATGAAGATGGGCATCTCACAAATTGGGAGAGGTGTATAATGCATTCTTTGCCTCTGTTTAAAACACAGATGACAACCAAGAGCACCTCAGTTCCTTGAGTTAGAGGACCATGGTTGTGAGAATAATCAGCAAACTGAACATCAGCCACCAGGTGCCCAGATGGCCCAGAAGGCCAATGGCATCCTGGCTTGTATCAGTAATAGCAGGACCAGGGCAGCAATTTTCCCTCTGTACTTGCCACTTTGAATCTTGTGTTCAGTTCTGGACCCCTCACTACAAGAAAGACACTGAGGTGCTGGAGTGTGTCCAGAGGACAATAAAGCTGGTGAAGAGTCTGGAGGTATTATGAGGAGTAGTCGAGGGAACTGGGGTTGTTTAGATTGGAGAAAAGTTGTCTGAGGGGAGACCTTATTGCCCTCTGAAACTACCTGAAAGGAGTTTGTAGCCACGTGGGTTTTGGTCTCTTCTCCCTGGCAACTAGTGACAAACAAGAAAAAATGGCCTCAAGTTGCATTATGGGGTTGGATATTGGGAAATTTCTTTATTGAAAGGGTTTTCAATCTTGAAAATGGTCTGCTAAGGGAAGTGGTTGAGTCACCAAAATAAGTAGATGTGTCACTCAAGGTCATGGTTTAGTGCTGGACTTGGAAGTGTTATGTTAATGGCTGGACTAGATGTTCTTATAGATCTTTTTCAACCTAAAGAAATGTATGATTCTAAGTGATATTAAATAATTCTATAATCATACACTAGTCTTTCCTGTTTGGATTTTGGTTTTGATATTTTTTTTTCTTTAACGTTGGCAGAAGAATAATTTTGAGCATCTTACAACTAGAGAAAGTTTGTACTGGGTAGAGTCTGTCAATTATTCAGATTTATCTCTGATTTCTAGAGCTGATCTACTGTAGTTTCTCAGTCATGTTATCCATAAAGGCCTCCAAGAATAGCCTTTTGTAGATCTTCTCAATAGTAAGCCTATAGAGCTTTTGCTGAAATAAGAAAATCATCAGACATAACAGTTATATAATAGACCATTTCAGCCTAAATAATAAAATGTATGAAAGACTATATGCTTCATAGTGGAACTGTTACTTAACCTCAACTGTAGGTATTGCTATCAGCTCTTTTCAGAATAGAGTACAAAAATCCCCGAAACATCTGAAAGCTGATCCTTTTTTCCAGTTAGCAGAATTTATACTTTACATAATTAATTCAGAGTTAACAGCAGTCTAACCTACCACCTGCCACTAGCAATTTCTAACTTTAAACATGTTACTTCTTATGTTATGTTCTCAGTATTACACCCACATTTCCAACAATCAGAATAGCAAAATTAGATCATTATGTATTACTTCATCAACAAAATCATGGAACATAAACTAAAAATATATATGAGAATGGACTGTCTAAACTGACAAGTAACATAAGAAATATATTCAAAAGACAAATTATGGGTTTGTCTGAAGCTTTTCAGTAGAATTTATTTTTCAAAGATAAATGCACTTTCTAATATACAAGGGCGTTTTTGTGCTTTTTGTTGGGCAGGAAAGCAGGTGGTTAAGTGGAAAATGTTCTTCCTTCTCACTTTTCTGCTAGACACAAATCCCTTCCACTTAATGTCTTACACTAAACTATCTAAAAAACATTGTGACTGCCAATCTTAACAGAAATTCGTGCAAATCAGAGCTTTGATGTTGGATCAGACAAATTTAATTTAATTATTTCATAAGTGAAAATTTACACCTACTAAACACACCACTAAGAATTTAATTTTGATTTAGAAAAGAACTTATTTTTTCACCATTTCTTGTAAGAGAGTTATTCAAATTATCCTCAGCAATAAACAGTTATTTTCAGCTATAATTACAAGGATAAAAACACTCCATAATATCTCTTAAAATATGTCATCATGTGATATTTACAAAGAGATTTAAAAAAGTATACTTTTAAAAATACCTTTTTTCTTCAAATACACTTGACTTTTTTTCTATCGGATGGTGTTTCTAATGGCAGAAAGGAGACATTGTAACAAAAGCAAACCATACATAAAGACAATAAAGTGCAGTTAGATGTTGCATTTTTTTCTTAATAATTTCTGATTCAGTACTGAAAGGTTAGACTTCAGAATACAAATAATAATACAAATTAATACAAATTTCACTGAATAGCAAAAGAAAATCTCTTTGAAATGAACAGATCTTAATCAGATTTCCTATCACTGACTTCTGCTACCGCTAAGTCACTGAAGTAGGCTATCAATGGGCAATGAAAAAGAAGCAATGCCATCATATTATATTTTGGATTACACTATGGTCTGCTAAGCCATTCTCTCAAAAGAGTATAATCTATCTATCTATCTATCTATCTATCTATCTATCTATCTATCTATCTATTGCTGAGAAATTAAATCTATATGAAACTGATTTGGACTGGAAATCAGAAGCGCTCCCTATGGAATCAGATGACATTACAGTTCTGCATAGCCACTAAAATGATTATCACCAGAGAGGAGACCCTTTTTACCATGGATATGAGGACTCACACAGACTCCCTTGCCATCTGTTGTATGGATGTTTCAGTGTCCATGTTAAAAGAAACTGGGCAGCACAAACAAATGCTAACATGGAATGGTAGAATCATGAAGGCTGTGAGACCTTTAAGATTGATGATTTTAAGACCTTTAAGATCTGATCATGATCTGTCTCTTTCCACTTCAACTAGTCAAAAAAGAAAAATGACGTCAAAGCCTTTTCCTGCTTTTCTGATCATTATGTACCAGGCAGGGTCTGGGAGCAGAGAACGTACACAAAAGCCCACAGCTGCAGGCAACACCAGTTGAAAGGCTGGCTGGTCCATTCACAAGTCTCTACCCTCAGACCCTGCCTGCTCCAGAGGACAGGAGGTATGGAGGTGGTCAGAGGACACTAACAGGTTAGAACATGCTGGACTGTCCTTATGCATATGTAAATTGAGTAAGTCCTGGAGAAAGCCCCAGGTATAAAGTGAATTGAGATAACTACTGCACTCCTGGAAACAGGTATTCTGATATCCACAGGCAGCTTGCAGCACAGCCAACATCCTTGGCTGGGTTTTGACAGTACCACAAAAGCTGCAACTACTGAAAAAGGCATGTGTCTGGATATTCTTCCAAGTCCTAATTCCTGCAATAAAAAATATATTCCTCTCTATATTTGCACCAATGAGTATTTCATTGCTCTACAAGGAGAGCAACTCATGCTCTACAAGGAGACATTATTTGTCATAAAATGAATGGTGCAAAATTCTTAGCAATTGGTAAAAAATAGATACTAATGCAGAGAAAACACAAGGTAGATTAAAAAATCCTAAACCTAACATGAATTTAAAACCACTGCTACTTTTTAACCTATTGCTTCTTAGGTTCTTACCACATAGTAGTACAGTCCAATTAAAAATGAAATTTTCACTAGTAATTTAGGATCTTATAAGTAAAATGGCTGACTTAAGAGAAAATATAAAAGACATTTGGTTTTGATTTGTTATTCTGCTTCTGCCCAGGAATATGTATCAGCAGCTACATGAATCATTTTTAACTTCGAGGCCTTGAAATTCACCCTGAGGATACCCATCAGAAAGAAAGGATGTTCAGAACGAAAAGAAGAAAACGTTAAAAATACCACAATGTTGAGGCTGTCATTTGGCAACAGCTGTTGCATTATTAATTGAAAATGAATCAAGAAGAAAAAAGAAATCTTACTGGATTTTGACAGGCAACCTAATGCAGTACTTGGTGAATACAGTAGATAACCCATAACAGAGGTTTGTGGAGGTTAGGGCGCTCCTGAAGTCTTACTAGGTGGACAAAACTGTGAAGCTAGATTAATCCACTTTCAAATGAAATATATCTGTGGGTCTTTCACCTCCTCTATAGGTAGCTGGTCAAGAAAAATAGTTCCATGTATCTCAGTGGTTGCTTTCGTGGTAATGTGAACTTGGCATTTAAACCAGTAACAAATTCCTACACCTGGAGGCCATTCCTGCGAGAAATATATCTTAAAAGAACAATACATCTGAAGAGAAACACATGGATGGTAAATATGTGTCACCTCATATCAAAAAACAGACTAAGCAACTATATTTAATTTTTTTTTTTAAATGTTATTTTACATCTGCTCTTCTCTGAAGAGAAGACACTCTGGAAATTGATGTTTCAAAATTTATTAAAATTAACCAATGTTGATTTTAGGTATATTTGCTTAATTTTTTTTCAGCAGTCCAGATTAAAAAATCCACTTGCAAAATCTTTATTATGGAAAATCTATCAGCAAAAAAGGAGATTCTAACTTAAAAAAAAAAAAAAAAAA
>VXBI01009448.1:44968-88939 GCA_013397375.1 Toxostoma redivivum
ATATATGTATTTGTCAATTGATTACATACATACAGATTTAAGCAGAAATTACAGAGATGTCAACATAAATAGTAACTACATGGCATGCATATTTACATATGTTCACACACATAGATGCCAAATATATATATATGTATATATATTTTTATATAATGCTTTTATATAGAATGTTTTAACTTGTATAAATGCCCTCAAATGAATAAAAGTTGCAAAATGAATAAAAAAGTCTAGAGATTGGAAGGCATCAAAGATCTGAAAATGAAATCATTACTAGAACCTTGTTGGGGATGCAAATTGGAAAGATGAGTTCAAAAGATAACTATTTTTTATGTTAATAACAAAATCCACTAGAAGAATAAAATCACAGTTTCTAGCATATCACTAGGTAGGATAAATTATGAGCAACTGTTTTGAGAAAATAAAATGTATAAGTACTGCACAGATAGAATGGAGACAAATGATTTTTTCATTTTAGTGTATTTTTCAAGGCATGTAATGATGAATCTTTGCTATCACTGCCAAACACATTCCATAAGAAATCAGTAAGTGTAAGATTGTGAGTTAATAAAGGCTCAGACTTCATTCTATTTGTTTGTCTTTATGCAGAACACAGCTTCCTACAGGCTCCTAGGTCCAGCATTAAAATACCATGATAATAACAGAACCGTCTTCTCTCACGTAACTCTGCATCTGAAGGCAGATTCTCATCTAAATTAACCACTGAGGTATTGCATCCACTCTGGGGTGCTCAATTTCACATTTAGTGGAGAGGAGAAGTATGTTTTTGAATGGAAACCCTTGATCTCCTTAACTTGTTGCACTTTGATTTGCATTATAGAACCGTTTCAGAGCATGCTAAGTAGATTTCTTCAGATGCAACTAAACCACGAGCTGTGCTTTAGCAGCACGCCTGATTTATTCTGACTGCTAATAGGCACGTAGTCTCAGAGACCAGGCAAGAGCTAATCTAAAATAAGATTTCATAAATACATATGCCATGGACATCTGTTTCTCAGTTCCAGTTATTCAGCCTCTTAGATCAATTTCTATTGCACAAAAACATTTGTTAATGTGCACACACTCTGTACACTTGAATTAGAAGTATGTAAAGTCATGGAGTCTCACTTCAAGTCCAGAAAATTAAGCATGCAAACCTTCACCGATTTGGTTTCTACTCTCTTTGAGAAATTCTTCATTCATTTGTACCATGCTAACATGGACACCAAGATCTACTGTTTGTATCTCTACTGGAGACTTAGTAAAACTGTATGCAAATATGTCTGCATTCTTAAATACAGTGTCTTCTGGTCTCTGAAAAGTGGTAAATATATTAACAAGCTGAGTATAAGGATACTTGGACAACTTTGAAGTTGAATATTGTAATAAAATCAAGCTAGACATTATTGTATGTTCATAATTATTCAGATGTTAATGATGAAAGTAGCTAATCTACTGTATTTGTGTTCGTGTGGAAAGGTAAACAACTGTGAATTAAAGTTTGTGTATTTTTTCTTCAAATGTTCTAAGGATCAGTTCAGCCCTATTCATTTGCTATCTAGACATAGAAGAAGAGGCCACTTCCAGGAACAGACATTTCCCCCTGCTAGTCTATCCCACTGAAATGCTGTAAAGAGATAATTCTGTAGCCCAGTTTGCAAATAATTTCTAGCTTGAGAGGCATTTGTATGGTTCAACCCGGTGGAATCACTGCAGATTAGTAAGTTATTGATGCACAATGATTTTATTTTATTTTATTTTGTAGTTGCATAAAAACAAAAATATATCCATTCAATTGGTATAGTCAGTCACCTAACAGAGTTTACTATCCATATTACTGGGCAATCTCTATATCTTTTTGTCTATAGTTTTTCATTTTCACAGGAAAACAGTTACCAACAGTGTGAGTTTCCATTAGCACTTTTCCTCAGAATTCTAGGAAATCAAGATATGTCTTGAACTCGATAAACATATATTGGCTATTTCAGAAGAAAAAGAATCAGAAATATCATTATTTCATAATTCTCTCCTTCTCTGAAGACTTTCTTCTCTCTCCTTATTTCAAAAAGAAACTTAGTACTTGTATAACTCATTGATGTGAGAAAAAAGAAACAGAACCAGTGAAAGGCAGTATCTCTCATAAGCAGCTGACAGGTCATTTTAGAATGAATGGAATGCCATTGTGTCCTAAAATTTGCCACGGTGATTTTCTAGTACAACTGTATCTCTCTCCCAAGAAACACCTGATAATAGCAATTTAGTATTGAATAGTGGCAAAGTGTTCTCCTTCTACCTAAAAGAACCCTTAGAATCACAAATTTTGACTCGACCTCCCACCCTACTTCTCAAACTCTCATTCAGTGGAATGTAGCATTTCAGAAGCTTAACTTCTTCACTGTCTCATACTGGCACGCTCAGCATTTTATAAGATATCCCCATAGCAGCCTTTTGCCTGACTCTTGCCTGATTTGCTGAGCACTGTGGAAAGGCAGCTTGTGAAAAAATGTGTTGCCAAAAAAAATGAAAGAAAAAAAAATTAAAAAAAGGCAAAGAGGGTACTTTTACCTTCCAACTACTCCTTTCAAAGTTAGCATCATTCAGGCTCATCTGCAGACAGTCAAATAATAATTCTGGATACATTTGTATCATTTAGATGCAGCATCATTTTTTGTTGTTGAGCTAGGTGTAATGAAGCATTTAGATGGAGAATTACACAGTACTGCTCTCTTGCTATTTTAAACGTTAAGAAGTCAAAAAAAAAGAAAAAAAAGAAAAAGAAGGAAAAAAAGTAATCAGAAACAAAAGATAAGGGTCTAATTTCTCTGGACACTGCAGGAAATGTATGAGCATCAGACCCATACCTGCCATTTTTTCTTTACTAGCTTACTGTGAAAGTTGCTGTCAAGAAAACAAAACAAAACAAAAAAAAAAAAACAACCTCCGTTTTGCTATGAAAGAATTTTGTCACTCCAGTTAGGCAATAAAAACAGCTTCTTTTCCCCCAACTGGAATATCTCCTTATTCAGAGTACAACTACCATTCCATATGCTTTGTCACTACGTTTCAGAGATACATTTTGGGCATTCTGTTTTCTTAGTTAATGCTTTATAAAGAACTGTAAAGCATGTCTGTGTGCCCTGAACACCACTTTGTAAGCTTTTTTTTTTTCTTTTTCTGGTACAAACAAAAAAGATTATTCAATTGGGGAACTAAATGACATTTTTATTTCAAGATATCTTCATGTTTTCTCTCTCTCTCTCTCTTTTTTGTTTTGTTTTGTTTTGTTTTGTTTTAATATAGTTTGCATGAAGAATTTTGTGAAGTTATATCTCAAAGAAAAGCTGAAAGGGAATATTGTAATTTGTCTCTCTGAAGACAAATGTTTAATGTTTAATGAGGCAGTTCCATAAAAGATGTCATCAAGAATGCAAATTTTTATGCATGACTTTCTATAGTTGTCCGTACTATTAAATCTCAAATGGATCAATATTGAACAAAAAACTTCAAAGAAATGATAAAAAGCTGAAGTTTAATAAACACCGAGATTCTCTGCCTAAATAAAATAATTCTTTATTTTTAATAAAAAATTATTTCTTAATTCTTTAAAACACTAACAAGTCAACAAAATGTGATTTAGTTTCACAACACAGGAAGTTAAATAGCCACTTCTAATAAAAATCATAAGTATGAACAACATTATCTTCCAGATTATCTGAAGTTATGACTACCTCACATTGGAATAGTCTCAAAAGAAGTTCAGAAATGTCTACTAATTTCTTAAGTAGAATTTATTTGGAATACTCTTCTTATCAAAGAATCACAGAATGGTTAGGGTTCGAAGGGACATTGAGAGGTGGCCTAGTCTCACCTCTAAATACATCAGCACTAAAAATTAATTTGAGTGTTTGACTTATTTTGCAGCTGACAATTAACACATGTGGTAGTCTTTTACTGATTGAAAAATATTCTTATTTTCTTTTAATATGTGCAAAAATGACTTTCATAAACCTTAAAACATACCATAGAGATCTCAATGTAACAGAGTTTTTCACACAACAGAAGAAATAATTTCAGAGGTAAATCTTGGTTTTTGAGCCAAATTTTAGGATAATGCCTGCTTTCAAGTTTCATTGAAGGCAAGGAATAGGCATTTTCTTTCATCTCTCCCAGGACAGTATGTAAAGCATGAATAGTATGTTTATTTTTTGACATAGTGAAAACTGTGATCTAATATTTGCCAAAAAAAAATTAATAAAACTTTCCTGTACTTACTTGTCAATAACCTAAAAAAAAAAAAAATGGCCATAAAGATCCTACAGCTTTTACAAGTAGAATAAGTTTGAGCTGTGGGGAAAATACCAACTAGGATCTTGAGGAGACAAACAAGAACCTGCTGCTGAAACTAAGCAAAATAATGGACATCAAAAATAACGCCACTTCAAATGAGAAGTGTTGCAGAGAGACAGTAACTTTGAAAGATCTTTAAATGATGAAAAATGGAAAAATGTAAATATAAAAATCAGAAGAAATATTCGGAGTGTGGCCTCCTTAGAAATTCACAGAATAACATCAACAAGTTCAGTTATGTAAAGACTCAACATCTAAATTCCAAAAAACTGTGCTAATTGTAGAACTAATAAAAGTGACAGAGGTATCTCCATCATTTGATACAAAGAATGTATCCTGTGGAAGTAGTAACAGAATTAGTGTTCCTGAAATTGCAGACAATAAAAATGCTTTCAGAATGTAACAAACACCAAAAAAATCAATAGGAGAAAAAAGAAAACAGATAATAAATTTGCAATGAAAATATAATGTATGCCTACAACAGAATGCCTGTATGATAGGATATGAAAATTCAGGTTTATTCCTACAACACAAAAGCCTTGTGGAATAGATATTTTAATGAATTGCCTCAAGTACAACCAGTAAAGTATTTGATTTATAAAACATAAGCATCAATTCTCAATTTTACCAGTAAAACTTCATTGGTTTACCATAATCCACTCTGTTTTGCAACACAAAGTACCATCCCAGATTATTCAAATCATTATTTGGAAAACAGTAACATGTATGATGAAGTTGAATAAAAATACCAGATTCTGATTGCTACAGAATTATGGCTAACATTTATGTATGAATACCCAATATTGAGAAAATTAAAAACAAAAGAGAACTTTCATTTATATAGTACAAATAAAAATTATTACATTAGCTACTTTTGATTTTGAAAATAATATTGATCTCTTTCCACTATCTTTCTTCCTATGCAGAAAATAAAATATCTCTAAAGGTGAAGGAAATAATCAATTAAAGTGGTTTCCGCTAAAGACAAAGAAAACTAAAGAAAGAGAAAGATGGAGTTATGCATTTTTGGAGATGGTAAAGGAAATGCGTTGCTCATTAAGACAGCCAGTGGTGTAATGGGAGATAACTGAGATAAAAGCTTACATGATACTGAAATTAACTGCTACTCTAACAGTAAAGCTTTGTGACACAGTGAATTACCAAAGACAGTTGAAGAGGCTTTTTGTAGAGCCACACTATTCTTACTGGAAGCTCTATGCACTCACTGCAGTAATTCACACAAACAGGTATTGTTTGCATTGTTCTGGATTTATGATATTACTCACAGAAATACTGTACTTTTGTCTTTGTAAAAAATTCTGTTGTCAATTCTTCTATTAGAAGAAAGTTATAAACTAATTTCAACACTAGAGAAGTATTAAATAAAGAAAACTGAGAGCATAATGCAGTACCTCAAAGAATATCTGAACAATGTAACAGGGAAAACCAAAGATTGGTACCTTTTTGAACTTCAGTTCACTTTATAAGAAACTTGATAAATAAGCATATGTCTAAAATAATCTAGGAAACTACTGTTCCTTTGTGTTTAATTCTGTGAATTGTATAGACTGCTCATGTAGGCATGAGAGAATGCCATAAAGTGTGCAGTTGAATGAGATTATATGAATACATCTTGTTTCTAGAAAGGAAACTCCCAATTTGCCAAAGAATGTTTGTTAAAGCATTCAAGATTGACTCTTCTCTTACAACCAGCATATGTGTGTGCATACTGTTTGCTTACTATGAGTGTCACAGGTAAAATACGGGTTGTATTTCACGTCTTCTCATCTCTTAACTCCAATGTATTTAACATATACTCAATGATGTGATGATAACTTTGACAAACAGTATGTGGCATTTGCACTTCTTAAAAGATTCTTGAATAGCAGTTTGTTTTCCTTACCCATTTCAGACATCTCTGGCACAGTAACAATGTATGGCCCGTCTGTAAATTTTGGCGCATTGTCGTTGATGTCCTGCACTTTGATAATGAACTCAGATTCGGGCTCTAGTGGCTTGTTTGTCCGTCGATCAATAGCTTGGGCATGAAGCACATAGTGTGTCTTCTGCTCTCGATCTAGGCTTTTGGTTGAATGGATGTCTCCAGTTGTGTCATCAATAATAAATATAGTCCCTGCCCCTTCTCCAGTAAGAATGTATTTGACTGATCCATCACCTTTGTCGGAATTGGAATGCAGCTGTAGAATAAAAACACATAAAATCATATAAAATTAATTAACAAATTTCATTAAAGATTATTACATATAAGATATAAAAATTATTATATTACTGTCAGCACCCTTGTATTTCTTGTATTTTGTTTTCCCTCTTCCCAATTCTTGCCATAATTCCTCGTATGCTCTTTCTGGCAACCCAGTCATTTTGTTCAGGGTAATCTTAGCATAGTCAATTTCTTAAACTGGGATTTTTTGGGTTATACATCCATTCTAGAAAAACTTCCTTAAGTCTAGAATATTCTAGTAACTATGATGGTTTTTGTTTTATTTAGTTTTGGTTTTAGTCCTTCTAGTAGTTATTTTACAGCACTAATTGCTTGAAACCCTGTCCTAACCACTAAACTGGATGCATTCCCACTGAGGATTGTCCACTGCAATGATGGCAATTCAGTCCCACCTACATTTTCCTCGGTGGTCCCAAGAACAACATCATTTACTGTGAAAGGAAACTGCACACTGTGCCAGTGGCAGAGGTCTGTCCACAATTACTCTATCCCACAACAAAACATAGGCATTTTCTTTGGATTTTGTTTGTTTGTTTTTAGCTAGAAAGTTATCTAACTTGCTTGTATTTAAATTATTGAGAGTTAAATGATGAAGTTTGTCAGAGACTTTCACCATTTTCATTGTTCATAACAACTTTTCCATTAAATATATTATACTCTTCCTTTAAAAGTTTTAATTTATTGGGGGAGTGGGAGACATGAAGGAAAACCCAGTAAGTAGATTGGTGTGTTAAAAAATAACATGGAATTACTTCCCCCTGCCTCACTGTTCCTAACCTGACTTTAAAGAATTGCCTGTTTAGAATAAAAATGAACATGTGTTCTTTGATAAGAAAGGGTGATTTTTATATAAACTGAGTAGTCTTTTGGATTTGCTTTTTTTTTTCCTTTGAAACAATTTTGAGAACATAATGTATTTATTGAGGAGCACAATAAGAACAAAGTCATAATGCAGAAATGAACCGCCTCAGGTATTGTGCAGTTATACTGTGATGTGAAATCAGAAGGGAAGCTTTCTTATTTTAAGAAAATATTCATTTTTATCCTTATCCTACTACTCTGAATATTTTTCAAAATCTGCAGTATGTCATTGCTAAATTTTGATACAGAATCTGAGCAAAGCAGAAAGAGAATTATAGATATAATTTTAATTCATAGGATGCAAGGTGTTACTTTCCTGTTTTCATTCGCAGTTCAAAACCCACAGAGGGTTGGATAGAGAGAAAATAAGACCTGCATGGTAGAAAACTTTTTTTTTTTACTTAAAAAACAAGATACAGAGGTGATGATATTTTCTCACACACTAGGTGTATATTTTTCTTTCTGGGTCTTTGTCTTGCCTTTAAAACTATCTTCCTTGCTATTTGTGAAAGGAGTAAGCATATGGTGCTTGATGAGATTTTCCATCTTTTCTATGAAATTAATGGAATTATGGTGTTGCAAATAATTTATATCTTGTAGGGTAGGGGGCTTGGAAGGGGGAAATTTGATAAAATGAAGTTTTTCATCTAATACAAATTTCAGCACAACTTCAGTAAATGCATTTCTTTGAGTCACATGACGGTCTGACTGAACAACCAAAACAAAACTCGGTCACCACTGTGGACCCCTCCCCCCCTATTTTTTCCCCTTAATCAAAGAAAGAAAGAAGTAGCAAAAGGGTCTGCATGGGCAGTAGAAGTGTCTTACACATTTCATTTACAGTAATCATTGGTAAAAGTAATCGCTTCTTATCCTAGAAATAACACTGTACTCTATTAACAAAGGAATAATTCATTTTATGCAAAACACCAAGAATCCAAACTTCCTACAAAGCCTAAGTGTTATTTGAAGTGATTTATTCATAATAACAAGAGTAGTGGGTATTCTGATATTCTAGCATAGGTTTACTGTTACTTTATTTTTTTCAAAAACCAATTAGAATTGTAGAATACTTTTGGCATAAAATGAGTTCTCAATGCCAGTATTTACAAATGCTAACAGCAAAATGACAAATTTGATGAGTTTATGATGCTATAAGGAGCTCAAAACTAAACCAAACTGAAAAAGACTAGAAGGCTTTCCATCATACTTTTCTCCTTTTACCTCTACAGGTGTACATGTAAAAGCATATTTAGGTATACCAAATAGAGATCCCAGCAAAAATCTCTGCCTCTATAACTGGAATTATGAATGAACGAATCAATTAAAAAAAAATTCTAGGTAAGAAATACACAGATAAAGGAACTGCTGTAGAATATAAAAAGCAAGATTCTCAAAATACCAAGTATCAACATAGACATACCATTCCAATACCATACTGCAGAAAGGCACATTCACAAATTCATTATGATGGCACAAAATGCATGGACCAATTGGAAAATTAGTAACATTAGCTATTTTTTTATTGTGAAGAAATCACTCTTTGCATTTGTCACCAGTGAAGAAAATACAGATTTATTTTGAGTCAGTGGTATGTACATATAAAAGTAAGAAAAGTTTAAAAACACAGAAGATACACAGCTGATTTAATGGTCAACAAACTATCGGTTATTCCACCTAAACATTGTGTTGACCAATAAGCTTCAATTGAAAAATACACGCAAGAATATCATCAGAGAAAAACTACCTGCATATTAATAATCATTGAAAGTTATCCATTTACAACTGGGTCTTTTAAACTGCAGCTGTAAGGCAACAACTGAAAAGAAGTAAAAGCTAAAAGAAGTTCCTGCTTCCTTACGTCCAGATATGTCTTATATTGTTTGAAATATAAGACTTTGATTTATGGCTTTCAACTGCTAATGCTGAATTTTAAACTCACAGAGGAGGATTTTGCATAGCAAAATGGAATTTTCTTTGTCAGTTGTTTATATTTTAGTTTTCCTGAAAAGTAAAGATTAAAGAACTGTTTGTCTTCTTTAATTCTTCCATCTTAGTACAAATTGGTCCAAGTAGAAAAATATCAAGAGTTCCCTCAATGCTTATTTGCAATATGTGTTGTGCTGAGAGAGCCCCTGGGAATCCCTACTTAAGACAATCTTTACTAGCTTAACAAGAGATTTATGTCCCTGAGCATGGTGTACTTCTTTTTTTTCCCTCTGTACCATGAAATCATCTCCACAACAAAAGGCTTACTCCACAAAAGCATTTCCAATTAGAATAAATGTGATTCACCTCTTAGGTTACAAATACATGGTTTGGGAGAGTGTATTTCTGCAGAGCTGCCTATAACAGTTTCTAAAAGACACTGAGGGAGCAAAATCTAGCTGGACAATAATGGCCTTTCTCTCTGCTTGGGACAGCTATAGCTATTTCTGTTTCAGATGAATTTGGCACAGAGGAGAATGTCACTAAGCAATGCAAATGCAAGCCAAACCATGTTTTGCAGACCTAACTTGTGCGTCCTGAGGAAGTTATCTCAATCCAGATCCCTAGAAAGGGCATGACCCAGTCACGACCCACTTGGGGGAGTCTCCAGTGTTCCAGTCCCCAGGAGCTTCCTCACTCTGCTGATCTCTAAGAGCAACATCTCCAATTCTCCAAACTGCATTCACTGCAGGCTTCTGAATTCCCTGTGGAAATGTGGACTCTATTCTAAGTGATGGGCTGGCTGCTGCAGACATTACTGCTGGTTTGGTTATGCTTCCAACAAGAATATATCTGTTTAATATTCTGAATCTGTCCACAACTAGAAGCTGCCAGAAAGTATTCAGTTTTCATCCCCTTTGGTCATTATTCCTGTCTTTATTTATCTGATTTTTTTTTTTTTTTTAGGGAAAGAAGAAGCTGAAAACAATAGCAAATGGGCATATCTGAAATTTCCCCTTTGTCAACCCAGTGGCTTACACTTCTTGACATATTTAATAACAAGTGGCATCCAGGAAGATTTATGATGGTTCCCCAATCTTTAACTAGCCTGTACCAACAGTGTATGACTGATTTTGCAGAACAGTAACCAAGGTGTTCCTGTTTTGCTAAGACTTCAACATTTTTCTTCCATCAGTCCATTTAAAAGCTCATTTTCTTTTAGAATTCCTGCAGAAACTGCAGAAGGGCTACATTAATCAAAGGCATGATTTGCAGATACTTGCAAATATTTCAGTTAATGAGTTTTTTTTTTATTTTTGTATTAATTTTTATACTATGAATCTTTAAATCCTTTTTTTTGATGCACTAGCATATTAACTGCTGTAAAATGAATTCACAGATTGAAGGCTAATTGCCCACCTAGTACAGTGCTGTTACTGTTTGTAACTGAAAAATGATCAAGTGGCTAAAGTCTAATCACAACTACAAATAAATATGCTGCTTAGTTACTGGCCTTATTCACTACCAATCATCTTCATACATCTGCATTGTTTTAGCTGATGCCTAATCACTTCACACATCCAAATATTTAAACATACCTACTTGTTAAGAAACTGACCACAAATATGCAGAAACTACTGGACAATAAGAAAGAGGCCCAATGGGAAAACAACCCACATCAATAGCTCCTACAAAACCAATCCAAAAATTGAGAAGAAAGCCAACATCCTAATTCTACTGGGAATGCAGAAATATTAACAACTCACAGGGATCACCACACTCCCCTGCACTTGCCTCAGGAAAACAAGTTGCAACCAGGAAACCATGCATGACCAGAAGAGAAAAAAGCCTGGATAAGAGGGGCAATTGTAAAGTAGAAGATGTGTCTATTAGGATTTAACTGCGTGACTGCTTCCTCCTGCTTGCTTTAGTTGAAAAATCTGCATTCATGGAGTGTTGTGTGGTTGGCATTTTAGGTGGACTGCTTATGATTTTTACAGTATTTTTCATTGGTCTACCAATAACTACTTGAATCTAGATATATCTTGTTCCAGAAAAAAAAAATATTTTGAAGATATTGCCGTATATGAACTAAATTCAAATCCAAGGCTGATTTGAAAAAATCAAGATCATTAGGTTGCACTAACGTAATGAATTTAATCAGAGCAGAAGTGGTTATGTACATATACACTTAAAGTATTTTGAAATAAGTGCAGATAATTAAAAATTATGGTTGAACACAAAAAATAATCAAAATAATTTGTACAGGATTCCAAAAGCAAAACCTGAGTTATGGGAGTGACACTACCATTATGTCTTGAATAAATTCTGTGCAGACAGCATCACATTCTTTCAAGGAAAGCAGCAGAATCTCTCCTTCTTAATTCTCTTATCACTGTCAATCTGTTTAATTTGACAAGAGGGACCCAGCACAACATTACTGCAGTAAAGTCTACCAATGAGTGCCAGCCCAGAGGAATGAAAAATCATGCCCAAAAAAAATGAGCTATGAGCTTTGGCAAAACATAGAGGAATATATTGTTACTTTGCTTTTGTTGCACAGAACTGTTTATTGCCTCACTAAAACATCAAAATGTAGAGAGATATATAAAGAATTAATGGTAGAGCACTAAAACACTGAGTAAAAAGTATTTTAATCTTCCCACTAATAAGAACTGCAATCACACTGACTTCCTTTGATGTTTATGTAGACAAAACATTTAATTTAAAAGAAAAATTACAGTAACTTACTAGTAGTAAAATCTGCATTTAAAATTTTTCTTGATGGTGCAAACTGCGAAAGCAGAATCTAGCTGATACTACTGAAATGTTCATTGTGTCTCTGCAGTAAAAACATCATCAGATTTGCTGCTGACTTACTTCCCTTGGTCTGAGCTATAATATATATTTTAATGAAAGACACTGCTCTGGGCAATGTCACACATTTTGATGGAATTTTCAGAGGGAATCATTAGCCCAGGAGATAACTGTAATATCCATGGCAGTGTCCACAAATTGACAAGAAGTTATTCCACACCCTCGTCAAACAGAGGAAGAAAATAGAAAACCGCAATTTCCCCCATCTGCTGAATGTGTTTTCTGAGATAGAAGAAAAATAATTGGATTGCAATCATCCAGGAAAAACACAACTGAAACAGTATTAACTTCACAATATAACACTATAGCACACAAACATCTGTTCTTGCAAGTGGCTTCTCTGAAGTCTGCTCCTTTGCTGCAGCCATTAGGAAGACTGTAATGGCAGAAGTATGCAGGTGCATAAGCAATCACTTCTGAAACAACATCAGGCATACTAAAGCAGCCACAAGCGGTCAACATTAGCTTCTATTTTCTCTCTATACAAAAGGACTCCAGGGAATGAAAAAGAAAAAGGAAAAACAAAAGAAAAAAGTAATTCCAAAGCAATACAATATATTTTAATATACAAAACTGCCAAGTTGTTTTCAAAGAACACTATATATTTTTAAGAAAAATAGAAACCCAAATTGTTCTTTCAGTGTATTATGTGTCCATACTACGCATCTTCCATATGGAAGAAAACTAACTACACTCTAGTAAAGTTTTAATCTGCTCTCTTCACAGCAGTAAGCTTTCATTTCAGACATCTTTTACTTGAGCAAAAGCTGTGATAGGCATAGAAACTATTCTTTTTTGTCCAATAAGTAGGATTTACATAGTATATGGGTTTTAGAGGCTTTGAAGAGTTTCACAGACTTGAACAGAAACAAATTGCTCAGAAATAAGAAAAAAAAATCATATTTGGTCCTCAGTTTTCAGCACCTCTTCACAATTACCATCACTAAATCTCACTTTACAATGAATAATCTGTAATCATGGTGATAATTTAGATTCCTAGATCCATTCAGGAGGACCATAAATTTGACAGTTTGAATTGAAGTGCCTTGATGATACATTGCTACTCAAATAAGCTCTGACCACACATCATCACCATTTTAAGAAGAATGTTTTGCTTCTGATCATGTTAATAAATCATAGTAAGGGGGCAGCATAAAGTGCTTCTAAAAATCTCACCATTCCTATAAATGGGCACAAGCAAGAATGGGAAAATAAAAGCTTTTCAGTTCATGGAGCTACTCTTGGGCACAGGTCCTGCAAACCTCTCACTTAGACCACTGAACCTCTGCATTGTCTGTAAATGCCTCAGCATTCAGCTACACAGTCACAGATGCATTACACCTCAAAGTTGCCAAAAGCAGTCCTAGGTATCAATGTCATAACTTGCATTATCTGCTCAAGTAAGCCTGCTTTCCTATGAAAGGATGTTTGCTTAAGACATTGAAAAGGTCAAGGTCAGAAAAATAGTAAGTGCATATGTTCTCCGAAAAGACCCAAGAGATGTAAGAGTTTGGGACTTGGAAACTCATTGATGCAGTGAAAAGCTATCCTTCACTGAAAACCATTGCACATTTATGACAGTGATGGAGTAAAAGCATGTGTAAAAACAGTGTTTCCACACATTGTTTCTTCAGGCTTTCTACAGGTGCTTTTCACCTTCATTTCTGGTGCTTGTTTGGTCAATCTACTCTCATTGCACGTTTTTGTTTTGTTTGTCTTTTGGTTTTTTGTTTGTTTGTTTGTCTTTTGTTTTTTGTTTTTTTGTCTTTTTTATTTTTGTTTGGTTTGGTTTTTTGGCTTTTTGTTTTGTTTTGGTTTAGTTTGTTTTGTTGTTTTGTTTTTTTTTTTAATGTATACAAAGTGAAAATCAAACTCTTCTTTTTCTTTCCATTTCCAGTAGAGAAGGCAAAACCAGAAAACATCCCTTGTAACAGCACCTCCAAAAAAGCAAAGATGTATATCTTTTACTGAACAAGAATGCCAACCTAAGGATTATTTAGGATTTTTCAATATGTGAAAAAGCCGTTAGTTCTTTAATGAATTCTTCAATGAATTTTGTACTATGTGTGATCTCCATGCATAGAGCTTCTCCTGATATTGAGTGAAAGAAACAGCTCACTGCAGCACTCAGCTGTAAGTGTAATAGTACTCAAACTCTTTTAGAAAGTACCATTTATTTGTTTGCTTCATTTTTTGACAGTGCTACAGCTAATACTGTTTACTCTAAGAAAGATCTGAGGACAGCACATTAATTTTTAAGCTCTGAGAAAACAACTCTGCTGTGTACTCATGTGATATTCTAAATTACTTCTTTTTACTTTGCTCTTCCTAAGAAATGTTGTGAAGAGAAATAATGTGTGTGATTTTCTGATGTAGTATTTGTGAGCCATGTAAAATCAGCTAGAGGAATTTTTTTGCCAGGGACCTGATTACTTATTCAATTACAGAGTTTGATTTGTAAAAAAAAATGTGGAAAAGATCAAGGAGAGATAATTAATTTACCAGCTTCCTTTTATCCCATCCTTCCAAAAAACTTTCACACATTTTTGAGTTTGATGCCTTTGAAGCTAATTTGTTGAGAAATTTTTTAAGATTGTGTAAAGAAAACAGGTTAGCTACTGTCCAATGGCTTCTATTTCAGGTGAAAAAGTTGTTTCATTCTGAAGAAACTGAAAAGAATGCACTACCATTTGTCATCAAGGACTGCATATATCATTGTTTAAAAAGGATATAATATCCATAGTTTTATGAATTCCCTATCAAAGCATATTAATGCATTTTCCAGGTAAAAAAAATATATATTTTCATTAATTAGATGATTTTTTTTTTATTTGGTCAATTTGTTTGTTAAGATTTCTTTTTTATATTCTTTTGAAATATTAGTAAGTATTGTCATAACATTGAATATCAGAATATTGATATATTAGGGTAGTGACTCACTGCTAATGCAGTATTAAACTCTCAAAATCATTGTTCTGGTTTTGCATCTAGATTGTGATTTCATCTCTTTTGTAGCTGTGGTCGACAGCTTTTCTTCTTGTTGGATGAAATTTATTTTTTTAAAAAAACTACTTCTGTATGGAGTTTCCATTACAACACTCACAACTGATCACCCTTTTCCTGCATCTCTCTAAGAACAGAGTATAGTTTGGTTTTTTTTTTCTGATTACAGACACTTTCCTTCTTCCTCTAATGTAGAACTCTTCCTGCATGTTACAAACAAAAAGTACTACACAACACAGTTAAAAAAAAACTCCTCAACATCATGTTGAGGGAATGCTTCCACAATTTGTGCCTCAAAATCCATTGATAATGAAAAATGCCAGCTCTGCTACTTTGAACATCTTTGCTGTGTGAGTCAGAAGGTTCATGTTCAGAGCAGAAGCTTATCACCAGCCTTCTTCACAGATAAGTCACGTAATGACTTCAATAACAAAGTGACAGAGAGATCCTGACTGTTACAAAGATGACAATACTTTCACAAGTAGGAATAAAACAAATAGAACCATATCAATGCCAGTGAATGGGAACATAAAAAACCTTCCTTAACTTTATGGACCGTAACAAAAACTTTCTGGATCCCATATGAATGTAAACTGGGGAAATTTAAGAATCTTTTCTGTGTATTTCCCTACTTCACACAAGCATTCCTAAGAATAAATACAATTTCTGAGCTCAAGGTTTTTTAATCAAGTAGTTCTTACCTACTAGCACAGTTTTTTCGAAGAGGTACGGTGCTACTGCTTCTTTTGTCTTTCCAGATTTACCATGATCCAGTGCACTCCATGAAAACCTGAACTGCCACTAATGCAAGTTTTTGATTTTAAGACATAACAAACCCCTCATTTTTCACATTCACTTCAGTACAACTTCCAGACAAGTAAAACACAAGTTCTGAAAATGTTTGTACAACAATTTTACATCACAATTAATGACTGACTGGTGCTTTGAAACAGCACTCAGATAGAGGCCTGGTGTAATATGTTGTGTTTTGCTGCATTTTGCAATATACTTGCAAGTGCTGCATGATATTTTTTCAGCACAGTACGGACAATTTCCATCTTTTCCTGGGAAACTGCCATTCTTCATTGTGACTGTCAACTCACAGTCTAACAATGAGATTAAGAAAATATGCTAGACTTTTGAAATAGCAACCAAAGAGACCAAGCCATCCTAATTTCCAGAGACTCACAGCTAAATTTAAAATATACTTAATTGTTCCTGTGTTTAATTCATGAAATATATGTTTTTAAAAGCACCTGTAGTATATTTTTCTAAAGTGAGATGTATAAGAAGTATCTGCAAATGACATTATGATGTAAAATCATGCAACATTTGGTATTCTAGTATTGCTCTAGTAAAAACAATAACATTTACATTAAAATTCTCCCCAATGCAAAAAAAAAAAAACATGGAAAGTGTGCAGAAGAATTTATCTTACATAGATTTAGATAAATTGATGATAAATTGATTTATAATGAAATAATACCTTCTTCTCAAAGTTCTACTTTTCTCACTGAAAAATATTTATGTTCTTTGCTGTCCATTGTAATGTCAAATATGTTTCAATGCTCAAACTTGATTTCATTTTTCTGTAGGACAGATATATACCACCATGGAATTATCTTGAATTTAACACAAGAAAAATCTAGTTGACAACTACTTTCTTCCAGTTACCCTTTGACAGTGTTTAACAGAAAGCATTTCAACAAAGCAAGTCAGAGGCTTATTGATTTACTAAAATGAACAGTAATATAATCTATGTGCTACTTTTAACACAAATATATATGTTTCTGATTAAGAAAGAACTATGTTATGTTCACTATCATCTAATTCCAATAGATAGCACCAATATTCTCTTTCTGTACATGTAAAGAATCCCAGACATTAGGTTTCCTTCACTGCTATTACTTTCTAAAGTAAGGGATGAAAAAAAATCTTTTAAAATTTGATCTTTCTCTGGGACCAGTATTCAAACTATATTAAAAGCCAGAAGCATACTATTCACACTTCAAGGCAATATATTCCTCTCCTTAGTGTTTCATATGAGTATGCTGATTCATCAATATAGATGGAATTTATCATGAACATTTCAATTATTTTCCTTTCCAGAGATGCTCTGACACCTTCTCCCCTCTCAAAAAATTCTCAGACAAAATAGGATTACAATCCCTAAAGCTATTGGTTGCCAAGAGAGGTAGATACAAATGATTCTTTAAAACAATATGTGTAAAGTGACAGGGAAAATAATATAAAAATAGTTCATTCTTGGAGGCCATTAAAATGACCATTAATAGATGTATTACTACACATTCTTTCTAGCAGTACAAGACAACATCAATACAGAGCACATATAGTCATCTTTGGATGTATAGTTTATGCATTAACATATTTTCCATAACAGACTGTTTTCTTTACATTTAAGCACCTCAGGAGGAAGTGCCCATATGTCCCAGCAAAAGATCCAGGAGTATGATTCTGATCTCCCTGTGCCTTTTTTTCCTAACCTAATAATGAGAAGTCCAAAAATATTTATTCTTTTTCAGGAAAAAAAAAATTAAAATAATAAAAACATATTGCTTGATATTTCAAACACCCACTGAATACAAGTTTTCACTTAGTCATCCTAAAGTGAGTAAATGTTACTCATATTCCTAAAATACTATTTATTCCATGTAAGGAATAATCTAGCAGGTTGCTATGTTCAGTGGTGCTTTATAGTCCTAACGCAAGAATTCAGGGCAACAAAGATGACTACTGGTTAGGCAGCAGAAATTAAAAACCTTATTTTGACAAGAGGTCAACTTTTTTATTCCCCGCTCAAAAGAGGATTCTAAAATCGCATAATCAACTGGAAATATGTTCCCCCCAACCCCAACAATGCTGTGCTCTTAGGATTAAAGAAAACCCAGACAAATGTTGGAAATGTAGTAAATATCACATTCTCTGAAAGCATGCTCATGAAAACTCTGGGTAAATCCAGGAACACTTCCTGCTTCCCACCTCTTTTGTTAATATAAATACAATTTTTGTGCAGACACAAATTCACATCTTGGAGAATTTTGCATGTGCACAAGAAGAACAAACTACAGAATAAATAATCAGCATCATAACACTGATGACAGTAGCAGAAAAACAAGAAAGATTGTATCAAAACACATCCTCTGTAAATGCCAATGAGGTATATTTTGTCTTTCCTACAAAGAATAAATCTTACTTGATCTAGCTAGTAGAGAAAAAAATAAATTCATTCTAAATAACTGACACTTATAATTTTATTTAGAGATTAGTAATTTTACTTTAGAGCAACTTCTTTATCTATCTGGCTCACAACTAATTCCAAAAGAAATTATACTAAAAATATTGCATATGTCTTCCATGGCTTGTCATAATGTGTAGGAGATTGGCTTCAAAACTACATTTTCTTTCATTATGTAATGCCTGACTTTTTGTACAATGAATAAAATCAGAAAAAAAGAAAAAAGGAAAATTATTTTATTTTAAATATGTTTATTTTTTATATAATTATCATATGGTTGCTCTTAAAAAAATGTACTAAGAACTTAACTGTACAAATATCCCATGGTCTGAATTACAAAGGTCCTTTTGGCTTACATACAGCACAAAAGTTGTCTTTAGACACAGGTTTAGATTCAAATTGCATAAAAATAAACAAAAGGAGATAACGTATCCTATTCTGAGGATGAGGCCTATTGAACCACTCAGTGATGCCCCTTCAGGTTCCAAAAACATCTGCAGACATCACATAGTCAAAATACTACTTAGGCAATACACAGTACAAGTCTCCAAAGTTTTAATCCACACCAGATATGAATAACAGGGTAAGGTGGTTCTCACAATATTGAAGGGTTATTATTTTATTAATTGCTGATTTTATTAACTGCTTGCTCATGATCAGCTCTCTGTGTAAGGTCAGGGCAGGAGCAGTGACTTCTCAGGCAAGCTGTAGAGTACTCATTGCTACAAAGGGAGAATTTTTTTTATTTTTTTTTTTTTTAATTTCAATCCACTGGAGGTGGATTGTTGTATAGAACCTTCAGTCCAAAGAGGAAAATCCTCCTCCTCAGCCCAGGATATCACATCCTTAGCTGACCAAGCTCTTCTCCTAGGGCTATCTTACATTCCTCTATCTTTCAAGAAGTTCCATCATGCTTCTTCACCTTCCCTCTTTATGCTCTGTTCTTTTATGCATCTTAGTCTGTAACACTCCTTTTTGCATGATCCACTTGCTCTGCAGCTCCTACAATCCCACCTCCAGCAACATCCGCACTGAATGCACTGATAAACTGTCATGTCAAGGACATACAAAAATTTAAACATATGATTTTGGCATTTAAATTTTTATTGAAGGATATGGAGAATTTTGGAAGTATGATCAGGTGCAAAACTCTGCAGTGAATAGAGAGTTATAGAAACATATATATATTTTCTAATAGAAATAAGTTTAAAACTAAAGCTGTATGGTTGCGAATTAGGGTAACTAATGTGGAATTTTCATTAAAGTAAGTAATTCAGAGTTAAGGAGCTCTCTGTCTCAGGACCATCTGCGTTTCACCCTTTCCTAAACATATCCAAAGGCTCCGTTGACAGGCAAAAAATACATTTTCAGTTTAAAAGCACAACCTGCCCCTTCCCACCAAAATATCCACATTTAGTTCTGTGAAAACAGGTGTACACATATTTATATATACAGCATACACACAATCTCAGTGAAGTTGAGAAAGAAAGCTTAGAAATACAAATATTTTAGAATACTTCACTCACATTTTGTTTTTTTTTTTTTCCTTTGGAATGGGGAATTAAGACATCTTCCACAATGCTACATAAATTTCTAACATAAAGAAGAAAGCTTCCAGCAGTTATCTTAAAGCACATGAAATGGCTGTGATAACAGCTTTGCAGAAAGACACCAAGGACATACTCAGTAAAGCATGAGTTTGCCTGCCGTTTATTTCCTCACTGGAAGTGGTGCTTTCAGTATCATGCTGTTATTCATATTAGCATGTGAGGGGAATAGTTGCTTGTGAAATTCTGAAAATGCTCAAGGACAAGTGAAACCTTGTGAAAGCATAATTTAATTAATGATAAAAATCCAGAAAGTGGTTTCAGAGCCCACACTTGGGATTAATACACCTAGTTTCTGAATAATTCAATTTATAGCTTACATCAGTAATGTTGCTTTACCTCTGTCTATGTAGTTTTACTTCTTACACTGCACACACCTCATGCTTTGTTTTGTGAGTGTTTAATTTTTTTTCCTCCACTTGTAAATAATTATTTTTCAAGTTCTATTTGATCTTAAAACTTGTTCCAGGGAAAACTGAAGTCCTGCAAAATAGAACACAATACTAACTGATATTAAATCAGCAAATTTCTTTCTAGTGAATATGAATTTTTCCTGCTTACTCCTGACCAGCAGCAAGCACCATTTACTGTATATGAATGCATCTAACAAAAAATTTTTCAGCTGGCCTTCAATGCCAGTTCCAGTGTGTATTTAGTAAGCAATATAAGATTTTTTTCAGACTAGTCTGGTCATGAAAAACACCATTTTTGGAGAAACCATTACAATACTAATAAAAATAATGAAAATATAAATATTATTCTTTATGGTAGAGGAACAAATTTTATCACAGCTCTGCTCCCCTGACTCATGCCAAAGGAGGAAGGAGGTGATATTTCAAAACCTTAGCTGGTGAGGTATTCAGACTAGATTATTACAAATATTTCCTAGTAACCAAGTATTTAAAATAACTTCTTTTCTGACACTCTTATATAGGAGGTCTCCAAGGAGCCTCTGCATGGAAGAGGTACCTCTCAGTGCAAAAGATGCATTGGCTCAGGGGCTCCAGAAAAACTATGAAGTGGGCACTGGAATGTCCGGCATGAATGATACCACACCAGGAAATCTTGGGGTATTTTCTGATGTCCTAATAATAGCTATACACTTAAAAATCATGCTAAGATAGATAAAAATTTTGATCTGATTAGTTCTGGATATGATTTTATTTCATTTGAGATGATTCTACATATTCCTCTCAAACATCCCCAGCTTGATATTGTAGTTTCAGTAGTTAATATACAAGTAACTCTGGCTTATGGAAAACTGCCTTAGACAAAACAAGCAAAAAAACAAAGAAACAAAAAAAATTACAAAAAAACTCCCCAAAACAACAAAACACCCAAAAGAAGCAAAAAAACCACCCAACAATAGCCCCAAAACTGAAAAAAGCGGAACAAAAACCATAGCAGAATCTCACACCCTCAAAAAATCCCCACAAGCCCACATAAAAATGAAAACATGAGAGAAAGTGAATTAACAAATGAATAAATAAATGAACAAGATGATGCAAAAGAGTACTGGTTAAATGAGACAGAATAGACAAAACTGTTAGAAAAGGCTTAGTCATAGCTGATCCCATAGCAAGATATCTTTATGGAATGAATGATCTTTTGATGTTTCTTCCTGACAAAAAATTCTGTAGCTTTCTAATTTTTTAGAAAGCATTTTGGTTATTTCATATATAAATCATCTCCTTTCAATCTGCTATCCTTCCTTGATTAGAGAAAGGTAAAGGTTCAATTCTGTGAATAAATTAGACTCTAAATTTTAAAGGTAGCATTTATGAAGTGTAGAAAAAGGGTCTATTTTTTTTCAGGGAATCATTATTTCATTACACATCAGTAGCACTTAATTTATCTTGCAGACAGGAGTGCTGAAATACTACCATAACACATTTTCTTGAATCAAACAAAATCCGCAAAAAAACGCAAGCATAGAAAAACAAGGCTGGTTGTTTCTAGTTCAACTTTCTAAAGAAGTGAAAGGCTTGAAAAATTACAGATTTATTAATTTTCTTATATTTCTTAGAATAGCTATTTATATTTATGTTTAGTGGCAGTCCCATATGAATAAGGAACTTAAATACAAAAATAATGTGTGATCATACCACTAATACTAGCATTAGAGAATTTATCATGTGTTAATTATTTGTCTTTCTTAATCATATTTATGCACACACATAACAGGAAAATATTCTGCTGTACTCTGCGAACACACAATACAAAGTCACCAGAAGAAATTCATCATTCTGGAAAAGATAACAGAAGTTTTTACAGAGGTGACACTTATTTATGGAGGAACTTTTAAATAAAATAGCATATTTTGAACTCGGAGTTACATACTTATTTGTTATACGTGCAGATTTATCTCCTGCCCATCATTTCAACAAAGGGGGAGACTTCCCTAAATGCTTAGTCATACTCCCATTTAGAGGAGTTTCATATTTTCTCTTTTTTAAGCAAAACATGATAAAAGATTCTTTCCCCTTTACAGCTACAAAGCAGAGCAGAAAGAAAAAAAATCTAAAGCTCTTCAATATTTGTACACTGCTGGATTTTTTAAACCCGGTATTTTAATTTTTTTAACTTTTTGTAAAAAGTCAATGTTAAAACTCTGAAAGATAATGCCAGTCAGTAGAAGTACTCAACTAATAGATACTATTGAAAATGTAACACTACTGACTCTTATTTAATTAAAAATCCTTTCCATTGTTCTGACAACCCAAAGATCTCAGAAAGGTGAGAGTGTAATTTAAATTAGGATCATTCATTATGGTTCATTTTTGCAGTGGGTAATCTAATGGTAAACAAATAGTGAAGCCAAAACTGATTTGAAGCCTTACTGCCCTTTCATAGTCATCATGCTTCCAGTTCTGGCTGTTATTTCCATCTTGTCAAGTTCTTTCGCACATAAGTGTTCCTTGTTCTTCCTACCTGTCTTGTGTAATGACTCACTAGTGATCAATGTGTTGCTGTTCTGGCTGCCCTGAGCTATGAGAGAATGCACTTCTGCAGCGCTCCTCATGGCAGTCTGAGACCTAAGAATCTGGCTGGGGACTTAGCAGGACCCTTTAGCAGTTTTCTCTGCTGTTCCGCCTCCTGACTCCGTTGCTTCCTCCCTCCACTGCCACCCTGTACTCAGAATACTGTATAAATCCTCAAGGCAGAAGAAAAGGAAAAATATTAATAGGCAGTTTAACATGATGAGCATTTGTGAAAACAAAAGAGGAAAAAATAATAGTAAGCATCCAAAATTTAAACATATGAATCCACAAAATAAAGTAGCTCTACAGAAGATAATATTCAGATCCAATGTAAAAATGTCATGTCAGAATCTGACTCATAAAAATATTCTTGGCACCTTTGATAGAATGAGAAACAAAAAGGAACCATGACGTCTATACAGAATGTGAAACTGGCCTTCTTGTTAAACATTTCCGTTTAGTTTAAGCAGGAAAAGAAAAAATCTCCTCCTAAAATACACAATTAATTTTCCAGTCATATAGTTAAATTCAGAGTTGAACTGGGGCTTATTTCTCCTCCCTCATGTAGAGGTTCATAAATATGTACAAACAAGTCTTTAGTTCACAATTTCCCTGCTTATCAGGAAACTAAGTTTGCTATTAAAGGCCATAAATCAAGACATTTGCAACTCTCCTAATCAACAAACATGGTGATTAATTAATTAATCAAGTTCTATTTGTTGTATGTCTCACATGCACAATTAATCCAGACACACAGCTTCTCAGTATGTCCTCTGCTGGGCAGCCCACCTCTGCAGAATGGGTGAGAATTCTTTCTTTTCACTCTTTGAAACTCCCAGTGCATTCAGATATGTACAGATTCTTTTATCCATTAGCTCATCCAGATCCTGCTACTGCCACATAACAAAGACCTATCAAACAAAAGTCAATTCCATATTTAGCTTCTGACTGTCAGCTGAACGTTAACCAAAACCATAAAGCATTTCTTCAGCGCTTAGGAAATTTTCTAAAATTAGTCAGGATTCTGTGAAATTCTCAGAAAGTAGAAATACTTATTATGATGAAGCTCAAAACATCAATATTTTAATTTCACTTTTTTCAGAACTCTAATATCTCAGATTTGCAATTCTTTTATTTTAACTTTGAAAGGAACAAGGAAAAAAATAATCTTCATGATCTGCAGATATGGGAACTTGGAAGGAATTACAAAAATTGTTCTTCATAGATGTTAAATATAAGCCATCCATTTTATTCTCATAGGTAAGCATTTTAATCTGTTTCAAAATTCAGACACATCATATAACTAATATAAAGCCAAAAGACATCTATGTTTCTGCAAAAGGGACAGAACTTAAAACACTGACCCAAAGCATAAGGCTTTCAAAAAAGTGATGGAATATCTTAACCAAAGAAGTTTGCTGTAATTTCATGCCTGAAATCTGGCTGATCTGAGATTACTCTCTACAGAAACTGAATAGAGGCCATTGGGTCTTTTTACACTTGCACTTTGTCTTGCAAGTTCTATTCTGTATTTCCAATGCATTTTTGCTCCACATGTGGTATTATTCGATGACTAACAGAAGAGAAACCAAATTCTATGTGTCACCTCATAATCCCACATGCTCCCTTAAAACATCTTACTATACAAAGCTAAGTCATGTTTTCCCCTCTGGGAGAGCTTCACAGACTAAATTCATTACTGGTTTCTGTCAAAAAGTCATCAGAGGGTGAATGAAACAAACACCAACTAGGACACAGCTTTCAATATACAATTACACTGTAAACAATTCCCTACAAATGCGTCAAAATCATCAAATACAATTAAGAGAAAAAATCCAGTGATTTGCCATTAACATCAGATGAGAAGCCAGTCTGTGAAATTCAGATTATTGTCACATTAGTATGGTTTGCTAGATTTTTCTCAGAAACCCAGTGTAACTGCATAAACTTCTATAATATGTTAATGTTACATTCGATGCTATTAATTATCATAGGAGATGCTACACCTACTCTCTAGAAAGCTGAAGATCTCCAATACTTTAGTGCTTATGTTCTCTGAACAAGACAATAGATACAGATTTCTCTCTGCACAAAATCTGCACAAAGAAGAAGAAAACAAGGAAATGGGAGGTGCAGAGCTCCCTGTTACACTGCATGACTACTTGTTAATTATAGGCTTCAGCGAAGTGATGAACACTTCAGGGTAAAACTCTGCTTGTTAATGTCCCTTGTTTTGTGTTCTTGGTTTATGCCTTCAGACATATTTGAATAGACACTGGTGGTGAGTCTGCATCTGTCTAATGTAAAATACATTTGTCTGTTGTAGTGACAAAATCCAGGAAAACTGACAGCCACTCCATGTATACACATTTTTTTAATTTTTTTTTTCTTTTAATTAATATATGCTGGAATGAGGAGAAGGGGTATATACTCTTGATATATGGTGAACTAATCTTAAAATTAAAATTCAGAAAAATACTGTGAAGGTGAATTAATTGATATCTCCCAAGAATCTCTGGATGCAAGACTGTAGGCAATACAAACCAAAATCATTCACATTTTTCCTATCTTGCTCCCCATTAGCAGTATATGTAGCAGTAATATATTAATGTAAAATATAGTCTTGAAGCATATATTACCTTCCTATTTCATATTTTTCAGAGCGAAAGAGATTTGCAAAAAGGTGCATTGAATAGCTTTCATTCAGCTTCTAGTGCCGACATACATAATGCTCATATATTTATATAATCTTCCATAAAGTGCCAGTAGAGCTGAGGCAATGTGAAGATGGAATCCTCTTAGCCTCTAAAGGATCCACAAGAAGTTAGAGCGAGATAATTTTTTAGAGTTACAGGTGAAACACCACAAAGAAAAATAAGAAGAAGGAAATCCAGCTACAGATCACTGGAAAGTGGCAACTGCAATGTGAGAAATTTCAGGAAGTGAATGGAATCCAGCTGAATAATGAAGACTGAGGAGGAAGTATTTCTGCAGATTATGACCAAATTTTAAAAGTTTGCCTCCACTTCCTTAACAGTGCTGATGATGGGGGAGGTATGCAGGTGTTAGAAAATACAGTAACTGGATACAATTCAACAGAGTAGAATTCCATGGGAAATTAGGAACATTTCCAAAGAAGTTTATTCAAGGTAAATCAGAAGGGCTGACAAACTGGAACACTCTCCCACACAGAGAAGATTCCTTTTCTGCACTTGGTATTCAAGACACTGAAACATTACAGATAATTTTTTTGGAATAAGAATATTGTCTTATTACAGTTTTAAATTCTCAAGGTTATTTTTTGTTTGTTTGTTTGTTTTGTTTTTTGTTGTTGTTACGGCTTTGTTTGTTTGCTTGTTTTGTTGTCGTTTGCATGGGGGTTTTTTTGGGCGTGGGGGGGAGGAAGGGAGGGGGGGGGGAAGGACACTTATTATAGATGTCAGAAAAGGGTCTTTCAATTTTCAAAAAAATTTCAGTAACATACTACTCAGTATCTACTGGGACAGAAGGGAAACTTCTATATTCCCTCTGGGCTTGATACTTGTATCACATTTCTACCGAGGACTTTTTAAATCTTGCTTTGCTACAAAGGGCTGACATAGTGCCACTATGTCTTTTTTTGTAAAATAATCAGAAACGTTACTCTAACCATCTGATTTCCGCTCAAGTACATTTGTATACACTGCCTAATTAGGTCGTGTGCCTTTCTTCTGCACCTGAGCTGGGACAAGCCTGGTGGGACCCTGATGGGATGTTCAGACAGAATGGGGAATGAGATGCTGTAAAGCAGTGCCATGGAAAAGGACCTGGGGGTCCTGGTCCATGGCAAGTTGACCATGAGCCAGCAGTGCCCTGGCAGCCAGGAGGGCCAACCCTGTCCTGGGGGGCATCAGGCACAGCATCACAGCCAGGCAAGGGAGGGGATTGTCCTGCTCTGCTCTGAGCTGGGGCAGCCTCACCTCCAGTGCTGGGGACAGCTCTGGGTGCTGCAATGTAAGAAAGAGATTGAGCTGTTAGAGAGCATCCCAAGGAGGGCAGAAAAGGTGAAGGGTCTGGAGGTGAAGCTGTATGAGGAGCAGCTGAGGTCACTTGGTCTGTTCAGCCTGGAGGAGACTGAGGGGAGACCTCATTGCAGTCACAGCTTCCTCATGAGGGGAAGAGGAGGGGCAGGCACTGATCTCTGCTCTGTGCTGACCAGTGACAGGACCTGAGGTGATGGCCTGAAATTGTATCAGGGAAGTGTAGGCTGGATATGATTCTGTGTCACTGTAATAATTATCAATATCCCTATTTAAGTTAGGGAACTATATTTGAGGGATGCAAGGTGTCACTTTAATAAAAAACTATCACTTTCTGCAGTTGATTCATGAAGAGAAATACATACAACACATACAGATACATAATAAATACAATACATAACAGATGAAAGACAGTATAGTCCAAGGTAAAAGTTAATAGCTCTAGAAGTAAGAAAGTGGCCACAACTAAGAGCAATTACAGAATTTTCACCTAAGAAACTTTTATTTTGAATAAGCATATAGAAGAAACATGGGTGTCTGTCTGTGAACTGGTTTAGGATTCACACACAGAGGCTTAAACAAATCAATCAAGACAACAATGTGATTTAATTCTTAAACAGTGCACTAAACTGGAGCTACTGAGTATCACTAGCCACTTGTGACACAGAAGAGTTGTTTTTTGGGGGTTTTGTTTTTTGTTTTGTTTTGTTTTGTTTGGTTTGGTTGTTTTGGGGTTTTGTGTTTTTTTGTTTGTTTGTTTGTTTTGTTTTGTTTTGTTTGTTTTGAGGTTTTTTTTGTTTGGTATTTTTTCTTTGGTTGTTGGATTGGATTGTTTTCTCCACAAACTGTAGTCAATATTTAAAGATACTACCTTGTAATACTACCTGCAAATATTTCAGCTTTTACCAGGAACCTACATTCAAATTTTATGTGATCCTCTTGATTAATGATTTAAATAAAAACAAACTTAGAAAGAGTCAGTCTAAATTGTCAGTTTTCTTTAAGTATGAAAACTATTCCTTGTTCTTGGAAAGAATCATGTCATTATGTTTTCATGCAATGTAGATAGAAAACTGAGAAACTATTTCTTCCAAATAAAGTGGAAAATGAGACTTGCTAGTGCTCTTTTAGACATGTAAAGTTTTTCTAAGAAGGAAATATGGACTGGAAATTCTGAATTCATCACTGATATTCTCTGACACAGTCCAGCTCACAGTAATGTTTAGTATCACAATAAACCCTTGTGATATAGGCATGTGATAGGCAAAAGCAATTTTTGTTAACATTTATCTGAGCTATCAGTATTTGTGGACATACAGCTCTGATTTATTGAATGTATGGCCTTTCAGTCAATGTGCCATAGTTTTTACCTGCTGAATTACCTCAATTCATTATTGAGAGACTAATTAGGAGCACTGATGTGGCATTAAATATCAAATAATGCTATACTAAGCAATTTCACCAATTTCATACATGAACAACTGCATTGTTTATTTATTTTTAGGCTGTCAACCTTTCTTTTTTTAGTTGGTCTTTTTTTTGTTTGTTTTTTGTTTGTTTGGGGTTGTATGGTTTTGGCAGCTTTATTTGTATGACTGCTACTGCTTGTAGGAGGGAAGGGAAAGAAAGTGAAAAACCATTCCTGGTTCATATTACTTAAAACTCTCTAGGCCACTGCCCAATCCTCTTCATTTTTTTTTTTTTTTCAGTCAGAAGAGTCCTCCTCTGTTCAGATGTTTTATACTTCTTCCAAAGTCATCCTTTTCCATAAAAAAATCCTGTACCCAGAAACACAACAGCTATACAAGAATATAAAAATTCCAGAAACAAAGTTGTTAATTGAAAATATGGAGTTTATCAAATAATGTGGCTAATAATCTAATTATTCACTTCTCATGCAGAGACTATCCTGTACATTAAATCAGCCTGGTAGCTCTTCTCTGAAATATTTCTTTTGCTGGGGAAGGAGATAAGAAAATGAATGCCATGCTTTGCATTTGAGATACAGGTGCACTGTGGTTTTATAGAGATACTGTGGGGATTTTTCCCAATGATTTCTAATATTCAGTTTGTTCATTGGATTGTTTCCAAGCACTTAACTGATGCAGTTTTATCTCAGAGATCATAGAACCTCACAATCCTTTTAATGAGTGGTAACTATCAACAGAGTTAAAACTACTCAGCTCAGTTGCTGCTCATGTGCCTCATTCTGTCTTTATTGAATTTCAGTCATTCTTGGATGATCTTTCTGAGGGACTTCATTATGATTAGTCCTTCCCTTTTTCTTCTCAGCTTCATATAATTAATAAAGTTTATCACCTAGCTATTCACTCTGCTTCCCACAAATAGCTTAAAATGCTAAGTAGTATTGCTTTTCCCCATGTGTAAATTTGGGGGATTTTTTTGAGATGGTTTTTTGTTTGTTTACTGTGTTTGTTGCTATAACTGCCCACTTTGGTCCTCAGATACCAAAGTAGTTTTATATATCTATATACCAAAGTTATTTGTTTAGGTATTTCTTCCTGGATTACTGCAGCAGGTATGTGTGATAATTGCTATTCATTTGTTGATTTCTTTCATAATCTCTTTCCCAGTGCCTTGATTTGAGACTTCACCTTTGAGACATTCCTCATAAAATAACTGTTCAAGGTCTCCTGCAGCAAAGAGATCAAAAATCATTCCCTTAGCATTCCTGTAACAGTCTTGTTTTGCCCTCTTGGGCGTTTCATGTCCTGGAAGTGTCTTTTGTTACAGCAGCCCGTTTCTGTTACAGATCCTCGTGTTTCTAAAGAATATTTTATTGCCATTTTTTCCTCAAAGTCACTTTAATGGGTTATTTTGCTTTACAATTAACATTTAAGATTTCTCAATCGTTCATATTTCTCTCATTTGGAAACAGGCTTCTATTAAAGGCTCTGCCTTTATTTGCCCTCACTACTGTATGATTTGGTCAATCCAACCTCCAATAGCCCTTCATATCTTTGTTGGGTATTTTGCATTTGCTTCATGTGTTACTTAAGTTTAGATTTAGTTCCTCTTTTTCAGATTGATGACTAGATAACTTATGAGGCTGACATTTTTATGCTTAGAGCTTTTTGATATTAGGGTTCAAGCTCAATGTAAAATTCAACCTGTGTTCCAGGGAGTGAGTGAAATCTCCCATCATTGCTGCAATATGCCTATCTTAGAATCTATATGAACACACTCAACACATCATCAGCAACTTTGTTATTTCAGTCAGTGGGATAATGATGATGTTCTCATAGTTTTAATATTACATCTGAAACATCCATACAGATGTTAGATGCTTTGATTTGTTGAAAGTTACGTTGCCATGATTTCACCCAAGGTATTCAGATAGAATGTATTCATATATCTAGAGTGTGCAAACATTGCTTCTGCAATACTTCCAAATCAAAAATTACACTTCTTTAGGCCAATACTGACTTTTAAAATTAAGATTTATAATTAATACTAAGTAATTATACATATATATATATATAGCAATAAACCTTTATTAAAAACTTAGTAAAAAAAAAAAGAAAAAATGGACCATGCATTTAAAAATGGATTATATTTATATTAGTTATAAACATTGCTATTTAGTTGCAAAAATATACAGAAACTCTTTCCTGAACAGGCTTTCTTAATGTAAAGGAGGGGGCTTGTTTGTTGGAGACCATCTCTTTTATCAGGATCACAAGAATGTCTCAAGTGGGACCTTTGAATGTTATGAAAAGATCTCTTCATTAGAACTGTAATTATCAGTATGTCTTTCATATGAAACTTTGAAAAGCTGTCTTTTTCATACTGATAGCTTAAGTATCAATTATTATAATTCACAGGAAGACAATAAAACAAATATACTTTGGCAACAGTTAAGGTTATATATATCTGACAGCAAAACAGACAAGAACATGCAATGCTCTCATACCACACAAATTAATTATACACTAAGCCTGACTTAAATCCAATGTGTAAATTTATGAATGAAAAAATGATTGGAATTTTTGTTTGTTTGTAATCTGATGAAAAATTTTTAAATATTGTAAGAGGAAAAATGAAGACCTGATACAAATGTTCCAGTATAGGACAGCTACACCACTATTTTTCAATGACAGACTTAAGACAAGCTCTTCTGGTGAGTTTATTCCCCAAGCCCTTTAATAATAACTTTTTGCAGAGAGACATTTCTGTAACAGTTCTATCTCCTGTCTTGAACAGCTCCATACAGGCAACCTGTGTTTTAGAAAACCTCAAGAAAATTCTGGAGAGAATTGACTTTTTAGCAAATGGGCCTAAAATCACAGAAATACAAAGATGACTCTAAAATTATTTTGCTCTAATCTCAGATGTAAATATTTATCCCTGCTCAGGTTCTTGACTGTAAACCATTGTGCATAATCTGAATGAAGATATCACCTCTGTACTTTCTTTCCAAACAAAGATGCTTGTGCTCTTCTTGTTGTTATTTAAAGTATGTCTAAATTGCAGATGATAAACTTGAGGGAATAACTATTTAAATAAGAACTAACTGCTTGCCAAGAACCAACCAGAGCTAATCCAGCTAGGCAGAAAAAAAAACCCCACAAACAAAAAAAAACCCATTCTGAAATAATGCTTTCATGTTTTTACAGGCTGGAGTTTTCCACTACAATAAGGAAAAACCCTTGTGTATTTTAGAAATTAAACATTTACAAAGGCATTTCATCTCAACATTCATCAATATGATTTTAATTTCATAGACTGCGTTATATGATTAGAAATGGCAGAGAACTTTTAGATTTAAACCTTAGTTCTCCTGCTTTACTTGTATTGTTCCACATATTTTTATTGCCATTAATGCATTAAAAATGTGCATATGTTCTAGGCCACACAAAAAAATATTACAATTTGGGCATTAGATATAAATTTTTTATGAGACTGGAAAGATAACATCTAGTCAATGTAATTTTCAGGCAAAGAAGCAATTGCTGAGAAAGCATCACATTCAAAATCAGCAAATCTGAGTAATTATTTTTACAACTGTATGGAACATGGTACACAAATCACCTTTGGCTGCCTCCACTGAGTCTAGGAATATTGCAGGCTTATATTCACCTTCTTCTCAGACATTTTGAGAGTAATTAATAAACTACTCAACCTGAAATTCTTACTCTGTTATAGCATCTTCACCTTAGAAAAGTAGGCCAGAAAAGCATGTTATGCATGGTTTCATTTGTCACATTGATCTAGATGAAAAAAGACCTAATTTTGATGTTCATTTTACTTCACCTTTTTTAAACTTTTGCAGCTTGTTATACAGTAAATGAAATTATTTAGACTATAGGTTGAATCATTCAGCAGAAATGTTCCTGTCAGTGTTTTAACAAGTCATGTCCAGATAACATTTCATTTTACAAATAAATCCTGATTTTTGATTGATTTGTTATCAATCCTGAATAAGTTGATAAACTATATTTAATAGCAAAATGGTGCAGCAGAATCTTTTAAAAGACAGCAAGGCATGTGAGTGCTGAAAGTTACACAGACAATGAACATGAATGAGCACCTCTTAAAATAAGATGCTTGAGAAGTAACTGCCATGATAATTCACACTTGAGCATCAGCACACCTTCAGCTTCATTACCTATTGATTTACAATTAGATGGCAAATATCTTTAAAAAACAAAGTTACTAAATTCAGGATCAAGATAAAATATGCAGAATTATCTTTGTTTCCTCATTGCTATATCTGATGGATGTAATTTGTGCAACAACTCTTTTTTATGTTTTTGTTTATTTTTCTGTTTTTTTCTGGGATTTTTGTTTGTTTGTTTGTTTGTTTTCTGGGTTTTTTTCAACAGACATCAATTATATGGCCATTTTACAAAGTTTTCATATAAAGACTCTCAGAGGCTAAGAGGTTTTGCATTCAGAGTATGGCATAAGTTAGATGTAATGACAGAGCAGGCATGTTGTGGTGGGTCAGCTTCGTGGTGAGTCAGTCTTGACTGGCTCCTGAACACCAACTCAGCTGCTCTCTCAGTCTTCTTAAGATCACAGGGGAAGAAAATGACAGGAAGCTAAGTTCATAGGTTGGGGAAAAAAAAGAGAGGTCACTGACTAGTCACTATAACACATTTAACATGAGGGAATTGAATTCAATTTCTTGGCAATTAAAAGAGTTGGATGTTGAAGGAAAAAATTGCAAAAAATTAGAAACAACTTCCCCTCACACCGGACTTTTTCCCAAGTTCACCTTCAGTCCTGACTGCCCTTTCTCTTCTCCCTTAGGGACAAAGGCAATTGGGGAATAGGGGTCTGCGGTCAGCCCACAGTAGCTCCTCTCTGCATCCTCTCTCCTCACACTTCCCTCCTCCAGCGTGAGTCCTTCCCGGTGGCCGCAAGCACAGCCGTGTCCCGCCGGGGTCTCTGGCTGGCAGCAGGCAGCCCTGATACAGCCCTGGTACTGATCCAGTACAGAAGCGGTACTGCCCCGGTACTGATCCGGTACAGAACCGGTACAGCCCTGGCACTGATGCGGTACAGCCCTGGTACTGCCCCGGTACTGATCTGGGACTGATCTGGTACAGCCTCAGCGCTAGTGCTTCAATATATTAAACAAATTAGTGATCAAAATAAGAAAAAAAAATAAAAAAAAAAATAAAGGAGAGAGCAAGGCTAGGCAGGAACAAGGCCGGATTTCCTCTCAAAAAATTACTGCTAAACCGTTTAAGTGAGAAATGGCAGATCCACACAAAAGATGTTGGTTTCATCAATGTCATTGTTCTGTGTAAAGAAGATGTAAAAGTCATGGAACCTGGATGCCGGTGTAGCAAATTCACAAAAGGATAAGAAGTAAAATAAATATATAGTAATAAATAAAAAATAAATAAGTAGCTAAATAAATAAATAAAACTTTGTTCAGAGTTCTTCAGTCCATAGTAACTTCAGGGAAGATTAGATCACCTTGACAAAATTATTTTGAACCATTAATTTAAATAACAGTCTCCACATAGAGAGCTGATGTTCTGCAATATAGAACTGACAGACTCTATAAAGCTTCCCTACAAAAACAGTTATTACTTTGACATACTAGATTTAATGTAGCTGTTTTGACATAAAAGAGCCAGTTTCTTTTTGGTGGAGTTTCATGTTGACTTAAATGAAGTTAAACAAGGTGAACACTTTATCCTATGTCTTTGGACTAGGACTGAACTTCAATATGTTCATTCTTTTCTGTTTTTTTTGGTTAGTCTGTCAAGACAAAATGCCCCTGTCAGTGCTATGCTTCAGGAAACCTCAGCTATAGCTGGACACACTAGAAGAAAGTCAGAATGATCAGGCTGATGAAAACTCTCTCTTCTCTTAAATCTGATTTTCCCCCAAATAACCTTTGCATATTTAGAGATTCTGCTTTAAAAAACCAAAACCAATAGTGTAAAAGTAAACAGCATTTTATGACTTGTAGTATGTCCTCAACGTTTTAATGTGAAACCAAATTACATTTATCAAATGAAGGTAGGAGGCATCAAAGTTGTCTGTGCAAACAGAATTCAGGACAAAACAATTACATATGCATGATTTTTTATTTGGGAAAGCTTTGGGAATTCTGGGTTAGATTTTTTGTAAAAATTACAATAGAAAAGAAAATTCTATAGGGCCACATAATGTTGTGCTATGCTGATGTCAGTTTATTCTTCATGTTCTTGCTAGTACATTTTCCCTAGGTATAGAGGAAAATTATTTTATATAAATACATTATTTGTGAAGCTAGTAACCTAAAAGGTAGAAAGTGAGATGCACGTTATTTGCAAAATTGCTTTTGTTGCTGATGCCATTGTCTGTCCTCTTACAGAGGCATGAAAATGGCTAACAAATCATGTGCAAAATATTATACTATGTCATCTACACTTTCCTTTTAATTTTCTCTACTACAAAATAAAACTCCTTTTTATCAAAATAAATTTTGGAACTATTTGCTAGTGATAAAGATGCTGAAACATCTGATATACCTTATGTAAACCTCTAAAATTTAATAAAAGTGTTTTAATTGTTAAACTTCAATTTTGTTTCTTCTTCGGAACTTATTCTAAAACATATATAATGTTCCCTTACTGTCCTTAAATCAGAGATGGAAAATTCTCTTGACATGGTCACGGAAGATTAGATTCACCCTCTTGTATTAGAAATAACTTATTGCAATGACATGTCACATATTACTTTGAAAAAAAAAAATTTAATCATAAGTCTGTTTTGCTGTATTTATGTTTTCAAGAATAAAATTATATATTAAAATAATTACTATCTGGTATATCCAATATAACACCTGGGATTGCTTTCCTAATCTAACTTTCAGTACAAACATTTCAAGACATATTAAAAATTGTTACCTTCTTCTCCTCTTTCCTGTATTCACACTCATTTCCAAATGTTCCATACTTCCTTATCTCCTACATCAACATCAATCTGAAACTGTTTTTGCAGTACAGGTAAAGATGTAAGAATTAAGTAAGGCGCCACCCTCCAAATTAGGGAAGAAAAAAGCAGTTAAAAACCATCACAGATCTGAATATCTGAAGAGTCATTCCTATTTACTCTTCAGAAGATGTCTGCAGTGGATTAAGAAGTATATGTTTGGTATTTCAGAGATCCAAAGGGTTCACAGATAAATTGTCAGTCTTGTGCATCATATTCCTTTGCTATTCAGTCTTAATAGCATGACTCACTCAGCCCCAAATCCACAGTGATCTTTGTTTTATTACTGCTTATTTACTTCCTTCTCCAAAGTAAAAGCACAGCAAATGTGTAGTTATTACTTGCTTCCAGTGCAACTGATTTTTAGAAATATCATTTTTAGAAGGAACAGACCCTCTGGAGACAGAGGTGTGAGGGTCCAAACTGAAGAATGTTATGGACTGAAACATGTAGTCTGCTTTACTTCTTTCCTAAAATTCTCTATTTGCTATTTTTTCCAAATGTTGAGACATGAGTTATCTAACCTAGAAACATGCAGAAAATGCAAGAGAAATGTAAATTATATCAGCCATGACAACTGAGAAACATAAAAGCTTGCAGTACTAGCCCAAGTTTTTCTAGATTTCCGCAGAAAAATCTTCATTCCTCTGAGCTGGTGCAGTAGGTAACTGATTCATCATAGTGCATTCACTAACCCTGTCCCTTTCTGCATTCGTGGCTATTCTTTCATTAGAATAATTTACATCAGAGATACACAAAAGACAAGAAGTCTCATATAACTGAAAGGTCAGTCTGTGCATTCAAGTTACTTATCTGAGAAAAGGATATTTAATCTTCCTTACTCAATTTTTCACAGATTCTGCATTGCAAGGACACCCACACAGACACATAGACACACATACTTGCACCTGCAGGTGAATAGTCTCTCTTAACTAACATTTCCAGACACCACTTATTATTCAGAAGTTTTCCAAAAACCATCCACATATAATTAATAATTTTGGTAAAAGAAATGCAAATACAATACTTTTTTAAATACAGAACTATTTTTTTTGATTCTTTCATCAGCGAAACATACCCTGAAACGCTGAAGACTTGCCCCAAGTGCAACAGCAGGGAATCAGCTCAATAATCTGAGAACTAGAAACAATATCTACAAAAAGGATAATTTTTCATTTCTACAAGCATATTTTTCCAGGACCTGTGCCTCACCATGTTCCTAGAAAAACCTTGTGAGTATGGTTAATAGAGATTAATTCTATACAGATTTCAACTCTCCAAATGACATTTTCTTAGAGAAAAGGAATAACGACTGAGGAATGGGGGTATTCTTGATATTAAAATATAATGATAATTTGTTGTCCTAACACTGTTTTTATGATGATGACAGTGAATTAATCCATCCCCCTGACAGTCACTTCACACTAAGAATGAGAAAGCTCATAATTTTCATTGCAGGCCTACTCTATTCTTGTCCTCACTGTGAATTTCCATGACAATGACTGTGAACATTATAACATCATTGTACATAATGACTCTGCTTTCTGTGATGTTATTCCCAAATTGGGTGTGAAATATGTGAAAGTACAGATCTCAAATGGCAAAACTCTCACCAGTGGAGTAGTCTACAGGATTAATAATTGACAGAATTGACAGCATGCTGCCACCCAACAGAAGCCTGGAATTAAAGGGTACTGACTTCCTTTATAACTGAGGGACTTTGAGCAAAAATTAAAGGCACTTAAAATGAGACCTTAATGAGGTGTGTACAATTAAATGCAACATTAGTAAAAAATCACTTTTTCAAAAATATCTGTTTTTCGTGTTAAATGACCACTACTGAAAATTTGCAAATTACTAATATTATGACAGGTTTATAATATTATGAGCCTGTCATAATATAACCTCAGCCAGATCCCCCCTCCTTCCCCCTCTTTTATTTTTTTTTAATTAAAAGTATATGCCTGAGCTAATATAATTGATCTTTTCTTCAAGTCAGGTCATCAGAATAACCACACCAAATGGAAAATAGAGTATAGTTGCTTTTAAGTTCCACAAAGCTTTTACAAAGTAATGTTGTGAAGCACTCACAGTAGAAAATTATGGGCACCAGAGGGAATTATTTGAGGAAAATGGGAGAAAAATTTGTAAGTGCAGAGGGAGAAATGTCCTCAAACAAGGCATGCAATCACATTTTGACCACAAAGGATTGAAAGAAATTCTATTCATTGATCTCTGCAAATGTGGCATTAATAGAGTGGTCAGAGGATGAAAGGAAATATATAATAGCATCATAAGAACATAAAATTGAAAGGGACCATGCTTTAGCTCACTGAATGCAGGCTCCTGTTCTGGCATGCAATCATGTCTATAAATGTTTTCATAAAGACAATTATGCTGTACTTTGAAACCCCTTCAGTTTTTGTTTTCTGTCTTCCTGTTAGAAGCCTTAGACTTACTCTTGTTTTCAATCTAAATTTACTCATGGCCACCAAAACCTTATTTTTTCAAATAAAATTGCAATCAACTTAAATAGCTTTTATTTTTAATTTCTTCTGAGGTGTATTTGTAGAATATTATGTGCCCTCCCCTATCATTTATGGATAGAATTAAACAAACAAAAAATTTATTCTCTGTTACTATCACAGCCATAATGTTTAATTCTTCCTGCACAACTTCACATATAAATCCATTTTTCTTGGCCAAAAGTAACCAGAATAAAAAATAAATTAACATTATTTTCCAGAACAGCTTCAGTACCCTTTATCCCTGTTTTTTATATATCAGCTTTTGCAGCTTAGTATCATATTCACCTTCGTTAAGGCATGATATTAGATGTGTATTCCTGAGGTTTACTCTTCATTTCTATATCCAAATCATATTCATAATATCTAGCCCTTCCAGATAATGTTTTGATTCTCCTGCATAGCTTTGCATCAACGATATTTTTGCAAAATTTGTTTCTATTCCAAAATCACTTACAAAATTGTTAATCAGTGTAAAGTGGTCTGAAGGCATATCTCCTCATCCCCTTACCCAATTTAAAAGCTTCTCTTTCAATGCAAACCACTACCTCCACTTAGAAAGGTCCTTTCTCAGTTTATATTTCCTTCATATATCTCAATATTTTTGGCATTCTGAAATGCTTAGTATTTTACTAAGTTTGGTATAACAGAATGTTTTTTTATCAGCATTTGTTTTAAGAGTCTCTTAAATACAGTTGTTCCACTTCCTATTTTTAGTTCAGATGATACTGCTCAAATTTAGAAGCCCTCACTACCAGACATCTGTGATTTAAGAAGCTACTGGTTTCCTTGCATATCTTTCTACAATATAATTTTCAGAATTCCCAATTTCAAGGGAAACTAAAATTAAATAATTCTTTTTCCATGCCCTCTTCTCCATTAACCATCTTTTGTTACCCCTCATATTCTATGAATTTCTCTGATTTCATTAAGGAAATTAAGACTCATGTAGATTACCTAATAATAATTCTATCATAATTCAGCAAGACAGTCTTCAGGGAGAGTAAAACTTCTGTCATATATCATGGGTTAAAGCTATATATAAGAGTTTTGTGTTATTTTACACAAAGTTAAAACCCAAGCTCTACAGACAACATTACATACGATGAATCAGACTTCAGCTGGCCAGGCTTCAGTTCAATCACATTAGTCTGACCTTTATGTCTGAAGCTTACTCTATACTAGAACATAAATGCAAGGCTTGTTCTCACTGACTTCTGAGGAACTCTAACAAGTAACACACCTTGTGTGTCCTTGTATGAAAAAAGCCACAGAGGATTTCCTTTTGGAGGAGACCTTTTCCACCCTACATTACATACCCTAATGAATGGAATGAATACCCTATGGTTCTTAGACTGCATTTGTGATATTCCCTGAAGCAGACCTGAATATAATTCTGAAATAGTCTTGAAAAGCCATTAGCAGTGACCCCATGCATTTAGGGTTCTGGAAATTGATGTAACAGAATCAACTGCACTCACTCTGTGTTTAGCTGAGCTCAGAAGAAAAATCTATTTTATCATCTTTTAGTATCTTAATCCTACATACTTTTATTTATGTTTTTGATAATAAACACAGTATACACAGGCAACTTGCAAGTTCACTGTAAATATATGCAGCAATTCAAGAGGTGTCTTCCTTTAAAAGAAGAGGTGCCATCTAATGAGATAAATGACCTGCCTCTTATCAGTGCCACCTTTCAGGGGATGGAAAAAACAAACCAAAGCCAAAAGAAAAACAACTGCCTTACCTTTCCTACATACTGAGGATCTGGTCCCATGTGTTCTTCTAAAACAAAGAACTGATTCCACACCCATCCACGCTTTGGACGATGATGCACTTCTGTTTCGCCTTCTATGTGTTTGGTTTGATTTCTGGTCACCTTGATGGAGCCATGGTGAGCAGCTCCATAACACCTCTGCACAAAACAGAGACAAACTAGGACAGGGCAGATACAAGATGTACTTGTAATTCTCATTGTAGAATAAGATTCCTGTTCCAAGTTTTCTTTCTCTTGTCCTTTTCAGCTGTAATCCTTCAATAAGGTCCCGAGAGAGAAGGTGAAGTCTGCTTCAGAAATAGAGTCCAAATTGGGTTTTTCTGCTTGCTCATGGTTTAGCCGCCCATTTGGGAAAGCTCAAAATATATTTACATTATGAAAAGCTGACTGGAAAAACTGGTATTTCTTCTGAGGTCTTCACAATAGACTTCCACAGTCGACCATTTTCTATCTATTATGAAAAGGAAAGAGAGAGACTTACTTATCACTAAACCCAGCATTTTTCAGGTTTCTGACCTTAGATCACACTCAGAGTTATACTAAGCAGTTAGTCAAAGACTGTCACTGGAATGAAAATTTCTTTTCAGTCTTTCCTGTAAAAGCATTTCCTGATTATTTGTGTTAAAATACAGTAAGACTTAGCATGCTCCCATAAGCTCTGAAAACACTCATACCATTAAAAATTGGATGATTCAGAACAGTTCCTTTGGCTTTTACAAATCACTGGTCTGGCAGTAGAAAAAAATCACTGTTACAGTGTCACTAAATAATGATCGCTAAATCATTTTGCATGAGTTTTTGATGTTCTATACATCACACAGATATGCAGTTTGATGAAAAATATCTAGTCTATAATGGGTTTTGAAGGTATGCCACCAAAATGGGCTTTGAAAACTCTGAGTCAATACTAGAGCATATTGACAGGAATCTTCAGTCAAAACGTTCATTTTTATACCTTGTGCTTTACAGAAATTCCAGCCAATATCATCTGGGACATCATAAAATTGTGTCATACTGACAGGAAGTTCATATTGTTTTGATATCAATATTTTGAAAATATTGACAATATTTTCTCAAAAACCAAAAAATTAACCTTTTATACTACAATAGAAAAATTTGAATATATGCAGAAGTTGATGTAGCACTTAAAGCCAAGTATTTTAAAAGTAAAATATTTCTTCAACCTTAGAGAAACAGCTACATTACAGTAACCATTTGTTAGTTATCTGATGATGTTTAAGATTATCTCTATATCAGTCAGTCCATCAGGAGTCTGAAAACAAGCAATTGAAGCTATAAAAATTGGAATCTTCCAATATTAGCTTTCTTTGAGTATCATAAAGCTACATAAACAGAAACAAAGTTAAACTAATTTTGTTACTAGTTTTCATAGGAATCCAACAGAATAAATTCAAAATCCCTAAAGAAGAACTGAACAAGAATTTAGAAATCAGACAAAAAATACTGCAGTGGAAGAAAATTTATTAGGTATCTTTTAGCTGCAATTTTTTTGAAACTATCTTTCTCTCAAGTCTGTAATAATAATGGAAACCAAAACCTCTTAGCAGAGAACAATTCCTCATCAGAACAATGGAAGAATACTTCAAGACTAATGCACATTAGAAATAAACAGAAAAGACATACTTTCCATTGCTAGTAATCAGTTCAGGGCAGTGGGTTTTGCTGAAGTAAAGAAAGAACTTCAGTCTCTTGTGGTTGTGCAGAAGCTCAAAAAGAAACTCTGTATGACATTTTCAACTGAAGAAATAAATTTTTTGACATTTATCCTATTTCTTGTTTCCCTAGCACTGCAGTCTCCCCTCAGTCCCTATGAAGTCCAAGACAGACACCATTCCTTTAAAATCTTGGTATTCCATCTCAGAAAAGATTGATACAACATGAAGAATTTTTCTCTCTTATAAGTTGAAATGTGATTTATTAGATTTTTTTTTAGTTAAAAGTTGTATGATGTCTAAGTTTTAGATCAGGCACACAATCCAGCCTTTCTGGGTTTTACATTTATTTCTAAGTATATAATGCTTCTTAGTTTCCTTGCCTTTCTGCATTCTTTGCTAAATCTTGTTGGAAATAATTTTTACCTTCAGGCATGCAGTTTCCTTGTATAGATTTCTATATATACAGATGAGCTATTCAAATAGATTACTCATCGTTATACTTTAGAGGTACATTAAAATTAAGAAGTATCTCATAAAATATTAAGGCTTTAGTTTTATCCATCCAAGTATTATTTTTCTTCCATTTGTTTCTGTCCTGAGAAATTCCTGGGAGCCATTCACAGGACCACAAGCAGCAGGTAATAACTTAAAAATGGTATGTTAAGTGCATTGAGATTTCTCAGAATCAACACATTTAAAATGTATTTCAGATTATTACTACTAAACTTTCTTTTACAAAAACTGTGGGGATAGCTGTCATGGAAAATTCTTGCCTCATAAAAATGTATATATGAGTGCAGAAGCTACCAAAAAATCAAGATTTACTAAACAGATCTTTGCTTCTCTTCCCTCTCTGAAGTCACCCATAGGAAAAAAAACAAAACAACACAAAACGAAGCCTGCAAACTGTTATGTCACCGTCACATAAGAGCCAGAACAAATATTAATATTATATTATATGTATATATACATGTGTGTATACATGTATAATATATATTATGAATAATAGACATTTATATTATAATAATAAACATAACATTCAAATATATTAGAACAAATAATATAAAAAAGCATAGCAAAATATGAAGGGCTCTTTCATCTTAAAAAAGATCTGTTGATCTTAGCATTAACTAGGAGGCAATACATTTTTATTTAATAAAACCACTATTTTATTAAATTCAATTACGAGATTTCATTCTAAGCACCTGAACCCAAAATTAAAGTTTTAAAATCCTTTATTCTGAATAAATATACTTAGTACTACTACTAACAATAACAATAATAATACCAATAATAATAACAAAGACAGCAGCATGGGAAAAACATTACAATGATATCTACTTCCTGCTATAATCATACTTAGAAGTTCATGCCTTCAACATGAACTGAATTGTACATGAAGCCTAAAGAATCATTTCCACAAATTCAGATAAATTCAGCAATTAGAAGAGGAGGGGTTTAAAGTGAAGATTCTTTGAAGCGTAACGCCTCTGGTAAACAGCTTTAAAGCCAAAGCCTAATTAATGCTCAGTACAAAGGTCCTCATTCAGCTGTCTGCTACTAAAGGTCTAGAATAGCACTTAATGAAAACCTGACACCCCCCCAAAAGAAACCTCAATTCTACCTTGAAAAGAGCAGAGTGTGTCTACAGGGGAAAGTTCAATGGAAACACCTCCCACAGTTAACACAGAAGGGACTGTAAAAGAAAGACTAGACAAGCAAAGTGTGAATAAAGGAATAAAAATAATGAAATTAACTTTCTGAAATCCCTTGAATTGAAGCTAACATACTGAAATGTTGCCTGCTCATTGCTCTTGTCTGCAGCTTCAGAGTAAGTGTCCTGATTTATGGCTTTTGTTATAAGGATGCATGCAACTGCAGAGTAGATTTGTGTTATAGCCATCTCCTGGGAGCCCTTATGAAAATGAGTTGTGTAGCTCAAGAGACTGTCAGAGTGAGTTAAAATTAAAATAAATAATTAAATAAGATGAGGTGGGAAAGTTCCACCAGCACTGCTGAAAATCATTACAGCACAGTAGTTACTGCTTAGTGTAGGACACTTTAATGAATACTCAAGAAACTAATAGGAACATAGTGATGCAAAATGTGTGTGTTTCACCACCACGAGGAGATTAATGCTTTGTAATGGGTACTTGCCCTGAATCAGTGTCCCCTATCTTCCATCAAATTGATCCACATTTGAATTCTTCTGAATGATTGAGTTTTGCAAATGCACATTTAGCACAGTTCAACTTATCTTTTATACATCCCTTTTCACTTCCATGTCACAGAGTGACAATTGGCTATGGAGCTTGTCATAAATTACATTGGTCATATGCTTTCTGACTTCTCTCTCTGCCCTCTGCCCTGTAAATCTCCTCCTATCAGGAAAAAAAAAAAAAAAAAAAAAA
>VXBI01009448.1:94758-156738 GCA_013397375.1 Toxostoma redivivum
CTTTTAACAGGTAAGGTTTTTTTTTTTTTTTTTTTTTTTTTTTTTTTTAATAAAATACATTGTTGTGTACCAAGGTCTTAAAATAGCAGATTTAATAGGAGTTTGAGGAATTTATAACAACCAATGTGAACTCATGATCAGGGTACTTTCTTCTGGTACTGTGCATAACTTATCACTAAACACAAGCTTTAATGGATGTCTTAATGGATAGCATCAACTGAAGCACCTCTCACAAAAAATTAAAACCAGTCACGTTACACTAGACAATCCAGCACCTTATATGGCCAAAGAGATTCATACTAAATGGTTCAAATATGGATTCTAGGCACACTGGCTTCCAATATGATACAACATGTAAAAAAAAAAAACCCAAAAAACGAACAAATAAAAAACAAAAGCAAAAAACCCAAACAAACAAACAAAAGAAACCCACACAGAACCCTCTAACTATTTAAAAAATGTTATTCAAAGGTTTTTTTTCAATCAACAACAATAAAATTTAAAAGAAAAAAATTTCAGAGGGGGGACCTATTCTTTTTTATATACATAAGTATTCAATTTTTATATACAAATCATCAGTGTCACATAACAAAACTATATCAGCCCTTGAAATTCACATTAGAAGAGGGATTATCATTGCCAGAATACAAACAGATGTGTCACATAAGATCCTCACCAGCCGAAAATTTATCAGAACCACTATGCAATCAAAGTTTTGTCATCACAGCAGGATTTTTAAAAGTTTATCTGATTGATGCTTTGGGTAGATGATGTGCAAGATGGGCTCTGTTCTGTTATGCTGTCTTTTACACTAAATGTGAGTGTTTAACTGTAGAGATGACTTAAGACTCTTTGATTTTTGAAAAAAACGTTGAAGATGATTATTAGAAGGCATTCTTATATTCATAAATAGGTACAGGAAATATTAAACACTACAAACCAGTAGATTTGGTACCCTGTTGACCAAAGATATTTTATGAAAGAGGGTTAAATGAGTTATGAAACAGATCTTTCTTGAACAAAAAGGGATCTGAAAAGTTTGCAAAAAAGAAAAAGTTCTTAATCTGCAAACAGCACTGCATGTACACAGGCAATCAATGCCACAATGAACAGATAATCTAAACATGACATTAAAACAAGATTAAGGAATTCAGTGCCATCCTCAGTTGACATACAAAATTATTTTGCCTGCGATAAGCAGGGATATGGAAACTACAGGATAAGACAAATGAAATGACATAAACCAACAACTGAAAAAATATTTTTGCAACTATACCCATATGATTTGCACAGAGATTGACTGTCAGAAGCACAACACAGTAACAACACAATTAGTCAGATAAAATCTAGCCACTGTTTCTGTAAATATAATTGCACACACTGTCATGCTAGCCATTACCTGCTGTGAAAGGAACAACTGTGAAACACAGAGAGATGATTCATTAATCTGACTCATGTCTCTCTCTTTTCCTCAACCAGAGAGGAAATCTACATTTATATCTGAGGTCCATGTAGCTAGTCAAGGGTAATACAGGTATGCAAGGCAGTGCAAAGGTCCTTTAATATTTCCAAAGCAGCAGAGGCTTATCTTCTGTGCTATTTCTCTTCCCAAGGAACTTGCTAGCAGAATAAAGATCGCACTGATTTCTTGAGTCATTCCTCTCATATATTAAGGTCAGGTCACCCAATCAGGGAACAAAGCAAATACATGAGACACTGATGAGCAATTACTTAGTTTAAATAGAAAGAACTTGCCATAGTCCACTTGTGTATAATCCACATGTACTGTTTGTCCTAACAAATTATTTCTCAAAAATGAATAGCAAGAGCTCCACTGAGCAGTATGGTAGCATCCCACTGACTAGCAAAAAACAAAGAAATGGAAGAGAGATCTAATGCAGACGTTTGAGGCTTCAGAAGCAGTTAAAGACATTTATCTCTTGTTCTTTGCTAGCACTGCACTTTAAACTCCATAAAATCATGTATGCTATTAATAATATTATTGTTACAGAAATCTTAATAATACATAATATACAGGATTTCTATATTTTTTGGGTTTCTAGGCTGCACACAACTGTTTAACTGTACAGAAACTTGTTACCTGAGTCAGGCTAACTGAATATGTGTTCAAAAACCACCAAATATGGCAAAACAACAGGCAACAGAGAAGTTAGAGATCCATAAGGAATAGCTCAACTTCACAGACAACTGTGAGAGAAGCAGCTGAATTCCACAGATCATTCCACAAGCATACAGGGGCTCTTTTGGAGAGTCAAGTCTTGCAAAGTCCACACTGCCCAGATGACTGAGTACTACTCTTTAAAGCTGAGACTACCTAGGTAATGCTACCAGAGGCACTGAGCCTGGGTGTACTTGTAGAAAAACTAAGACAAATAAGGCAAATGTAACTATGGGCAGTGATTATCACATCACACTTTAACTCAAATGTCTTTAAATCTATGATTGCTCTTGTGACATTTCTTTGTCCAAACATACAAGAATCACTGTTAACCACACAACCTCACTACTGTGATGTCTCCATGTAGATATGCATATTGTATGTGTGTAATTATGTGAACAAAACTTCTACAAGCTCCCATCTTTCAGTAGTTGCACTGGTCTGTTTAAATTTATAACTAAATCTTCCCCGATTAATTATTTTTTGCCCAGTTTTCAATTTCCAGTACTAAAAGTTATGGACAAAAAAAAACCCAAAACAAACAAACAAACAAACAAACAAACCAACCAACAAACCTCTCCAAGACAAAAAAAAAAAAAAAAATTAAAAACTCTTTATAGGTACTATCAACAAATTTCAGGTAACAACTGAACTCAAATTTCTTTAATCTTAATAATCTGAATATGAGGAAGAACTTCTTTACTGTGAGAGTGACTAATCACTGGAATGGATTGCCCTCTTCCTCCCTGGAGATATTCAAGAACCATCTGGACACAATCCTGTGCAGTGTGCTCTTCGATGACCCTGCTTGAGCTGGGAGGCTGGAGCAGATGACCCAGTGTGGTTCCTTCCAACCTGGCCCAGTCTGTGGTTCTGTAATCTTACATTTTTTTCTATCAGAAAGCAAAAATTCTCTTGCAAGACTGCTGATTTGCATTGTATTTGTATATGCATACTTTTTCTATCTTTAAGGGGAGGGGAATCCATAAACAGAATGAGTGGAATGTTTTTTCTGTCTTAAGAAACTGTGCATTACACAACATGGTATTTGTAAAACAGGTAAAAATAACTATAAAAATAACAGTGTTCTAGTTATATAACAATGTTCAGTTATCAGTGGAAGTCAATATTGAGGAAGATGGTGACATTTTCTTGTGTTTGTCTGACTATTTGATATCTTGTTTTTTCTAACATCCATGTATATTATCACCACTTTTATTGTCAGGATAGCAAAAGTACACCAATACAACAACAACAACAACAAATTCAACTCTTTCAATTTTGATTCATGTAACAGTATCTTTGAACACATAATATTTCATTATAATAATTAATGAATTTTGGTATAATAAAGTAATTTTTTAAAAATAGTTTTGTGCTAATACTAAAACACATAAAGTCATGCTCATTCTCACTCATCTTTTCAGAGCAGAAAGATTTATTTTCATGTTTTCATTTCAGATTGTTCTTTACTGTTTTTCCTAAGCTCCTTTTTCTGAGGAAGAAAGCAAGAAAGACTGTTCCTCATTCCAGCCAAGGTAGGCTTTTATAACTCTTATGTTACTCCTCCATTTGTTTTTTTTCTTTTTTTTGTCTAGATATAAGTTACCTCAGTCATTCCTTGAGAAGTTCTCTGTTATTCTAGAATAGTGATTTTTAATTTAAACCAAAGTCAGACCTTACTAACAGTCTAAAGATTAATTTGAGTTTCATATAGTGGACAATTTTCAAAAATATAGTTCGCTTTAAGATTTAAATAGAAAACTATGTTAAATATACTAATCCCACTGAATTGACTCAGACTTTGTATATGAAACTTCATTTCATGCTTGTGAAAATTGCAGCTTTCATTCTTGTCCTGACAACTTCACAGGAACATATAAACAGGTAGATAAACAGAGATTTAATGCTCAAGCCATAGCACCAGCAAATCCACAGAAATAGAAGGGGAAGGAGAATCTAGGTTAATCAGTAGGATCATGTCTTAGGCTCTGATTGAGCAAACAAAAAAAGACTTACTTAACTTTAGGCCTATTAAAGAAAAGCTCATTTACATTAATTGGATTGTCTGACTAAAACTTAGCTTAAAACATTTTAAATATCATGTATTTAGTGTTTTTTAAATGGTGCTAGAAGAACAGCTTCTATACACAGATAATATTATATGTACAATATCACCAGGAAAACTTAAGAATGCAGAATTCAAGTTTCAGAATATGTTTGCCTTCTATTATCTCAACACTAGTCTAATGACAAGTGAAATCTTGTAAGATCATTTTGATATAGTTCATAAATAAAAGGCATGCTATGTTATACAAGACTCTCTACTGTGGGTTGAAGATTTTCAAGAAATCATTCACCTTGTGCCTAATAGATAAAAAAAAAAGAGAGAGAGAGAGAAAAAGTATTCTTTGCATCCATAGAGAGTCTCAAACTGTAACTTATATGTTTTCTAGAGTTAGTTCTGCTTCTGCAAGTGAGTGAGATGAGGGTTTAGTGATGTTGAGCATCACTAAAAGAGCACCAGAAAAAGAACTGAAGGACTAGCAAAATTGCACTCTCACTTTAGGGTGAAAAACATTTCACAGCAAGGATCCATATCTGAATAAGGATTGTATCTCATTCTAATTTTGAATCTTATTTGACAGTTCTTACACTGTGTTCAGAGTACTCTATTCAAGCAAGTCATTAAAATTGTACACTAAGATACCTAAATAAACATGGAAAGTATCTTTGAACTACTTGAAATAAGTTATATCCTACTTAGGAAAGCAGTCATTCTACAGAGTTACTAGAGAGATAATAATTTAAGGAGTGATAGAACAATGAAAAAGAAATTTTAAAGTGCAACAGCTTCCAGGTTTGGTTTTGATTTTGGTGGGATTTCTTTGTTTTTGTTTTTGTTGTTGTTGTTTTGGTTTTTTGGGGTTTTTGGTTTTTTGTGTTTTTTTTTTTTTAATTAGGCTAGGAATATATATTATTAAAACAATCAAGACAAATAATAAAATTGTGTAACTGTAATTTCATCTGTAACCTGCTACTTTTGGTTAGAGTAAATAAGGCCTTTGAGAGTAAAAAGGATGCAGTTATCAACAAGCAACAATCTTCAGCAGAAAACAGATCATTATATAAAAACCCAAACAAACAAACAAACAAACAAAACAAAACAAAGCCCGAAAAACCCAAACAAAAAACTACCCATAGTGATTAGAAAAGCTTAAAAAGCTAATAAAAGTTCATAATCCTTATCTGATGAAGATTTAATAGCATTAGGGAAGCTTTAGGCTTCTTTTTTCTTCATAGAGAAATTGTTTGCACAGGAGGCTGAGGCAATTTAGCAAATAGGAGACTAAGGGGCTGCTTTTTAACCCCAGATGATCTTTAGTCCCAAGTGATGGCTGATGGAATAAGAGCTTGTATAGCAACTATGTTATATCCCAAACCTCATCCTATCCTGGAGAAACAGCAGTGAAATATTTTGTTTGTTTGTTTGTTTGTTTTCTGAGGTGATATTGCTTTTCAAGGAGCAGAACAAAGCTGCATTTTCTTTCATGGTTATGAAATCACCTCCTACACACCATCATCAGCATCATCATCATGCCTCTCTCTGTAACTTTAAAACTTGAATATAATTTTTTGTTTCTAAAACTCTGAATTTTATTATTGGGTTTATACACAACTTGAGACTGAACAAAGTCTGTAAAAGATACCTGTATCAGATTTAAGCAACACTGACAGGCATTAAAAATTTGTGCCTGCCCCTTGCATGAAAATTTATTATTATGATTTTTTTTATGATGAGCTTTTATTATGGTTGTTGCAATAATGAAGATGCACGCAGGAGAAGGAAAAGAGAAATATTAAAAGATACATACACAGAACAAAATATCCAGTAAAGAATGTCGCATTCAGTGCTTAATCCAAAGGTAATGAAAATAAATAATACGGAAGAATTAACACAGTTCTGAATTGACACTGATAACTTATTGGAGTAACATGTGATCAAGAGGCAGAGTTCAACCCTGTACATTTCAGCATGCATTCAAACAAATGTCTGAGAAATATGGCCTACTATGAGGAAATAAGTGCTTTAATGCACAAGCAAGGGCATTTGGTATGTAGTTTTCTCATTTAAAAGAGATTATTAAAGGATAAGAATATGCTATATATACACTGTAAGATGCCCTTAACATACCTTGGATAGAAGATCATCCAAATATGCAATCTTCATAGACTACCTAAACCAACAATTAACTTATTTTAGCTAATAGATAAAAACAAATGCAAAGCACTGATATGTCTCAATAATATTTGGTCCTAAACACAATCTGGCCACAATTTCTTGCAGTAAATATCCTATTAATTTTTACCATACCTTTCAAGTCTTTTGCCTTATACACATGAAATAAAGCCAATTCTCTACCATCAGTAACTAATTTTTGTCAAAATCCCAATTATATGGCTAAACATAACAATCTTGTGGATTGTAGTGAGGTTTCTTTTCCCCCTTTTATCCTCTGCCCTTCACTATTTTTATTATGTGGACTGTAACAAATCAAAATATTTTCTTTATGCAATCTGGTTATATACATGCACTATCTTATTCTAAACACAAGCATTCTAAATGAAGGGAAAAAAATCTCTCTGCCCTTTTAAAATTCACTTTCTGCTGCACATCTATCTTTTCTTTATAGAAAAGAAAAGAAAAAAAAACCCAAAAACAAACCCCCAGAAAAAGTTTCTTCATAACCAATATTTTAGAATAAAAAAGTATAGACAGGTGGAGTTCCATCTCATATACTACAGCTGCTTTTAGCAATAGTGTTATGAAAGTAACACACTAGAGACCACACTTTTCCCTAATTCATTTTTTACTGCATTTTCACCAGGGAGAAAGGAAATGGGACTCCAGGGAAGCTGACTACACATGCTATTGGTAAGACATAGCCTACAAGATGTGAATCGTTCAATATGTACAAAAATAAATGACTGAAAGCAAACAATTTATGAGACAGTTGTACTTTTATCTATTTCGACACTCAACCATAAAATCCAATGCATCAAAAATTTACCTGTCAAAATAGCATGAACCACCAGAATAACATCAGCACACTTAAAAATCCAGCTCATTTTAGTTTATCAGTATTTCTTAAATAAACACAGTAACAGCTATGTACTACTGATGTCAATATACTCCCACTCTGCACAATTACAGACCATCAGAACAACTGTTCATCACTGACTGAGCACTCTCACTAATCATGAACCTTCTCATATGCACAGACAAGGCCCTGAACAGCTAATGTCAAAGTAATCAGTCTTTATCCCTGTCACAAACGCACTCATACGTGTTGCAGTTGTGTCCTGAAAAACAGTCTTTAGGGAAATACAGGAGAAAATATTATACAGGCCCATAACACAAGCACTTTGTCCCATCTCTTCAATTAAATTCTTTAATTAAGAGCACAATTAGTGCCAGGTGCGTAGAAAAACTCTTAGGTAGCAACCCCTCTCATCTTGCTAGACTCGGCAAGATTTTTACAAGTAAACTAGGATCAGAATCTTGTTTCTGAAAATAAAATCATCAGCTATTCACTGCTCACAAAATTCAGGTAAAGGGGTTATAAGTCTTGTAGTCTTCATCATTCTCTCCAATATCTTACTCAAATCTTTTGGTTTCACTTCTATGGATACTTGCAATTCAGTGACTGGTGTCTACCACACAGCCTTGACATTGATTACTAATACAGTATTGCAGCTACATCCCCATGGCAACTCATTTTCAGATAATTTCTCAAGCCATATTTCTACCAGGCACATGAGATGTCCTATAATATCATGGCCATTCCTAAAATATGCAGTATTTATTAAAAAACAAAGCAAAACAAACCACCTATTGTTAGATTAAAATCCCAGAAACCCTTTTAGTTTGTGTAATTTATTAATTTTCTCACTTTTTCAGTTCTGCTCTTCCTCTCTAGCAAGCCAGGAGTCATTACTCAGGAGCTGTAGTTAGCTTCTATCCAAAACCCAAGGAGACAGCAGAGGAAGGTGTGCAATCCCTTCGAGGCAGGAGTTTCAAAACTAAATTTTGTAGATGGAAGAAGTTTGTGGCTATGCAAAAGAGATTATTCTTTTCAACACTCTGAAGCTATTGAAATTTGTGGTCCAGTCCACCGGTTTTCCTCTCATTTCCTGCCATCTCACTCCAATCTTGCTCACTTAATGGACAGAAAACCCTTCATCTTTTTGGCTGAATCAGTCTTTCTCTGGCTATTGTGCTGCATCTGACTTCCCAAGGAAATAAATGAGCATCAGACATGATACAAAAATGAGAGGGAAAACACAGATGATAGCCATATATACACTAGGAGTGAACAAGAATATTGATTTGACTGGTCTAATCTGTGTCCTAGGTACATCCCCATTAAAAAAATATACCCCATGAGCCTTCCAGCTAGTCCTATTCTGCTAAAACATGACACAGGTCTTTCACTTTTCTATTTGCTATTTGCTGCTCTAAAAGATCAGTAGTCTGTGTATTCAAAAAGATGCAGAGAGAAGCTTGTTCTACTGTCAGGGAGGTCTTATGGCATTCTCCTTCCCTGAACTTGTGTATAAACAAAATACAACAGAGTATATTAAAGCCATTTTCATATTTCCTAAGCTAACAAAAGTATAACATAGTATTGTGAACTTCTGCCTCAGCCGCTGTAATATTTTTAGTAGCAAGAGAAGCAAAAATTTTATTTTAAACTAATTTGTTAAAGTAATCAAAATTTTAACATATTATATATTAGGTGCAGAGTTTAAATATCTTTCTTTTGTGACTCTCCTTGAACAACAGTTAAGTGTATAATACACTCACAAATATGCCTAAACACTTCTAAGGCTGAGCTTCATATATTAGTGTTCCAGCTCAGCTTCTCACATCCAAATCTATTCGGTAATATTCATTATTATATCATGCTTTTTGCTACAGAGATATTTTCTACTGTGAAGAAATTGAAAGCAGTTAACACCTGCATTTTGAAATTGAAATTTTAATTTGACGTGAATCAAAAAAGCATTAGCTTTAACAGACAAGCATACTGCAAACAAAGCTGACAGTCATTTTTAGTATAAAACAGAGCAGCGTTTTTAATAGCATGCAAATACTGTTGACAGGCATGTCTTTATTCAATTAGTTCCTAGTTTCCAAGGGCAGAGTTGTGTGCACACATCCAAACTGCGTCTTCCAATTTTAGAGTCTTTGTATATTGAATATTTAAAACTACTTAGTATCTGAATCAATTTAACAGAATGTCACTTAAGGTACTTTTCAGTTTTGCCTTTAAATAATTTACATTGTATACCTCAACACTGCTCATGACCTGATCCATAATTGCATCCAAGCAGATCTCTTGGCCTTCTTTTTTAAGTATTTCAGAGTAGTTATACTTCTACGTGTGTACATTTTTGTATGCCACTCAGTATTATAAAAGTTGCATGCCAATCCGTCTGCATATCCTATTTACTTCCATGGCTAAAATAGCACGTAAAAGTGGCACTTACTGTTCAGTGGTTACAGGGCACTTCTCTACTCGTCCTTTTCCAAATTACTTGCCAAATCAAACCTACTGCCTCTTTAGCTGCTGGGAAACAAAAACAGAAAGCCTACACACATGTCAGAATTCAAGGAACTGAGAGAGAGGGCATTTTGCTAAAAAAGCTCTTTCAGGGAAAGTAAAGATCAGTGTAATGGTGGTATTAACACTTCAACTTTTTCTCATAAGAGCTAACAAGAATTTCTGAACAAGAAATCCCTTCTCAGGAGTGCTGTGATGGGACAAAGACAGACAACAAGAACCAAAGAAAACACCAGAAAAAAAATTATAATAAAAATATAAAAATAAACATGAAACCAGCTCAACTGTTTATCTTTTTACCAAATTGTGAACCATCAATAGTTCAATAATGAATTATATTTTTCTAATGTATTCTCCACTGGTCAACTGTATTAAAGGATTAGCCAAGATTTGTCTACCACCATATTAGTTTCTTTTTTTTTTTTTTNTATTTAAATAAAACCTGCCAATTTTCACTGGAGAAAATGCAATTTAAAAAAGTCAACTGTAAAAAAAGTATTTTCTTAAGTACCTGAAAGCTGCCGATTTCTTAGCATTTCCCAAAGGTGTCAGCAAGCAATGCAGTGTTAACATCGGCTATTCAACAGATTTATTAATAGCTGTGATTCTAGCACAAATAAAATGTGCTGGAATTATTCCTATAACACTGGTGTGATGAAACACCTACAATTTACAGTAAGCCTCATTTACAAGACACCAGAGAGCATCTTAAAAAATTAAAGTTTAAATAGTCCTTTCAAACCTAATATATATTAGACATGCTAGTGCGTTGAGTACAATCCTGTTTCACAAAGTATGCAAAATTCATGATGACTTAAAACATGAAATATGAACAGTTTGCTTTCTAAAAGTCAGCATCATTCTCACACCCTTTGTCAAGACCAGACACAGCTTTTAAATGACCACCACCAGCTACAAAATGTTTTTCTATTCACAGCAGCTGGTGGCAATACTGAGAGACAACATGAAGACCCCTGTTGCACTACTCAATCATTCCTCAGACACTGCAAGGAAACAGCCCCTCTACTGCATAGGTGGAAATGTATTAAAAGATGTATTTTTTAAGACAAACCTTTTTTGAATGAAAAGGGCTACTATTTTCATGTTACAGACAGAAATTAGGCAAGTTTCATGGTGTTCCAAGCAGCACTCAGATAAAATGAGATCTGAACATCTGCCCACTCTTCTTGAGTAACTTTGCACAGGACAGAAATACAGATGAGCTGCTACCAACTTCTTATCCTTGGAAGGCTACAATTCAATTTTTATCAAGAAAATAAATTTTTATTTATTTTTCATTGGGAGTAATATTTTTTTCAACTTTCTGTTATTCACATTTGTATTCATGCACTGCAGGAAACCTGAATTTAGAGATGAGAGATCCTGTAAAAAAAAAATCCTCTTTTCTGAAGATAGAGTACTTAATCAAGGTCTTAATTAATTTGCTTTCCTCACCTATTTCAATTTAATGTCATCATTTTCATCACCAGGATGACACCTGCCAGTACAGCTGTTTTACTTGGTATTTCTGTGTGTACTCAAGTCCTGAAAAATTAAAAAAGAGTTGGAGTCGGGACACAATGGAGGGGCATAAATCAGGACATTATTGGGATTGTTCCACGTTCTGCTTCCCAAGACTAATCCAGGAAAAATAAAATATTATTGATACAGTATTGCAGAAGATACTTGGGAGAAAATGCCAAGGAATAGAAAGATCAAAATGCTTTCCTATCTTCTTTTTTAGAACTCCTAGAGAGAAAAAGGTGACGGAAATTGCAAATCCCCAACAGAAAAGCAAAGAGGCAAAGTAAGGCCATGGGGCTACCAACCAGTTTTGCCATTAGATCACAGGGAAAAGCTCAAGTGAGATATGCTGCAAGACTGTACATAATATAGGGTGATTATAAGAAAGGTGGTGACAAATCTTTTACTAGGGCCTGTTGATATATGACAAGGGATCATGACTTTAAACTGAAAGAAGGTAGATTTAGACTGGATGAAAGGAAGAAGCTTTTTGCAATAACATGGTGAAACACTAGAATAGGTTGGTCAGAGAGGTTGTGGATGTCCTACTCCTGGAAACATTCAAGGTCAGGTTGGATGGGAGTCTGACCAACTGCATTTAGTTGAAGATGTCCCTGCTCATTGCATGGAAGTTGGACTAGATGACCTTTAAAGATTCTTTCTAACCCAAACCATTCTACGATTTTATGATTCCATGATCTCTGTGGAAGCAACTGTTTACCCTTAAGGGAAAACTTGGCTAAGGGACTGGCTCAGGATACGGGGAAAAAAAAAAAAAAAAAAAGTCATCAGAAGAATTATCAAGGAGATCAGCATCATGTAAAGCAGTGAAGCAGCAGGACATTAGAGAGTCTCAACAGATTTAGATGGCCAAGACAAATTGTTTAAACGATAAACTGTAAAAGAACAATCTGAAAAGGCTCTCTTTGGCATTTTAGTATTTTCTTCTTGTTTTATATCACCAAATGATGGAAACAGAATGGGCAAAGCAATCTAGCCAATACAACCAAGCTCTTAACACTCAATCTCCAGTGGCTTGGACTCAACCACCTACATTTCTGCCTCGCTCTGTATTCCAAATAGTGGTGTGTGCATTTTGCAGTAAGAGGCCCCTGAATGAATATTAGTAAGCAATTTTTAAACTGCATAACCTGTTCTTCTTTCAGCTTTTCAGTACAAAATATTATAAGGTTTATTTGGTGAATTATTTAAAAAAAAAACTAACATTGGAAAAATAGTAATAATTAAAAGAAATTATGTATTTATGTTCTTGAGCTCTAGTAAAATAAAGCATGCCTCATTCCATCAGTTACTGTAACTATGCTTATTTCAGTCAAATAGAGAAACATTCACCTTCTCAGTGACTGCAAGAGATAGAGTTTACTCTGTTTACAAACATTAAGGTAATTCCTGCAGGTTTTTTGGGTTGAGGTCAGTGATTTATCTGCTCTTTCTAAAATGAGAATGGGTTCTACAATTTCTACTAGACAATATTGCAACATCAAGCATAGTCTGTCTACTTATTAGAACAGCCCACCAACTTTGCTTATTTCTGTCTGTTCTCCAGCTTGCTTCCTCATCCTGCATGCTTTCTTTGTTTTGTAAGAGTTTACTGGTATTATAATCAAGACTAGAAACTTGCACTCCAAAAATGGCTTAGCTTTATCAGTGAAAATTTTATTTTTAATTATATTTAAGAAATAAAAAGCATATTACGTGATTTCAGATACCAATTACTTTATTTGAAAACTTTCATGCATGGTGTCTCTTAGAAGATACTGAATGCTCTGTATTCCTACAGATGTCCTTCATAATCTTGCAATTTGTGTAATTCTTAATGAAGAATATAGTTAGTATGAACTATCTATCTGCTTTGTATCATTATTAATATTTTCTCAACTGTTCTGTTGAAAATTACAGTGTAGCATCACAAATCCAGTTAAAATACACCTAATTATAAGCTCCGCTAACAGAATGATCCTAACTGATCCTCTGGAAATCTAAAATATTTATAAAATATGGGCACAGGAGAAAGAAAAACAGTTTAACTAACAGATGTATTTTCAGTGCTTGCAAAGGAAAGGCTATTTATATATTCGCCAGTCCTGCCAGTGACTGACAGAGGAAACTTTTAGGAAAAACTTCTGGGAACCAAATTAAACAGCTGAAATGCTGGTTTTTGAAAGGGTTATTTAAATTATTTCTTAAGTTACCCCTCCCACTATACAGAAGCTATTATTACTGGGGAGAAACAAACACTTTATGTGTTTATTTCTTTCACTTATGTTTAAAGAAAAAAACAAGTGTCTGAAACAATTTAGTACATCTTTTGACCAAGCGCTAGACAAAATAGGGTGCAATCAAAGCCTTGACTTGAACTGTGAAAGGCTTCATCCCTTGAGTAGCTCCAGTAATTGCAGTGGGCTTACTGGAGAAACAGGCTGAAGCTCATTGTACAAAGCAGAACACACAGCACTAAATTTTGTGGTCTGCTACACACCCCTGAGCAGAGCAAGGAGTTATGTTTTAACTCATATTTCAATTGTGCCAACAAAAAAGCTTCTGGCAGATTAAGAAAAGTAAAGTTCAACACTACCTTGAAGCATCTTGAAGAAAATACAAGATAAAGATAACAATTTAAAATAATAAGACACATATTATCAATTAAGTTTGAAGTGAAAAGACCAGGATTGTTTGTTTTTGTTTTTTTTTTATTTCTCTGTAATTCTTGCCTGAGATACACCAGACTAAGATCACTAAGATCATTTGCCTTGAGCAAAGCTTAAGGTTGGAAGCTTTCAGGTCTCTGTTAGGTGCATACATCCCCCAGTGTGATGTTCTTGTTTCTATACTTAGCTGGAATCCCACTGAGCAAATGGATTGCATGTGCAAGAGCAGAACAAAATCAGGCTCTTAGTGTGACAATTTTTCTCCCTACACAGGCTGGGAGAAAAGAAAGAATATTTGAAGTATAAAAGAATAAACATAAATCCTTTCAGGGAATCTATTTACCAGGCAAATGTGCAGCAGGTTTTAGAAAGCAATTATCTAAGGTTTACACATAAAAAACAATTAACTAAACACTTATATAATATAAAACCATTAAATTTCAAGAAGTACAGGAAATAAATAAGTCACAAACTAACTCAACTCTCTTTTCATTTTAGTTTAATCACAGTGAAAACAGAACAAATAAAATTAGCTACCATCTGACATTGGTATTTCCAAATTCTCAGAGCAAGGGACAAAAACAAAGTACATTGATGTAAAGTGCACTGTAATCTCCCAAACCTTCAGGCTGTTTTTGCATTCCATGTACAGAAGCACAGGAATCTTTAAACCTAGTGGCACTATGGTGCCTTATGCTCTGACACTGAGACATGAACACATGGTGTAGGCAGACTTCTAATTCCATGGATATAATGTCCACACAGCCTGGGAAACCTGTGACTTACAACACACTAATAGAAATTCATGCAATGGTTTACAAAAACTTTCTATGAAATGGCTCAAACCAAACGTATTTCTAGTAAAGTGTTTGTCTTGAGGTACTCAATGACTTCTGCACCTCAGCCTCTTTTGAACAACTAGTTTTCAGGAATCACAGGCCTCTTTGTCCAGTGGCAAAGTCTGGAGTAAGGAAGACATTGTTGGTGGAGGAGAATCATATTAGGTAAATTTTAAGTAATCCGAACATACGTAAGCCCATGATGCCTGACAGAAAGCACCCAGAAGTACTGTGGGAACTGACATAATTGTGTGGCTATCAGAAGAGGTTCTTGAAGACTGGAAGAAAGCAAATACCACTCCTTTATTCAAGAGGGACAAGAGGAAAGATCCAGGAATCTACAGGTTGATTAACCTCACCTCCACCACTGGGATGATGAATGGAGCATCTAATAGTGGAAAATATTTACAGAAACATGAAAGACAAGAAGATTATCAGGAGCAGTCAGCATGGATTTATGAAGTGGAAATTGTGGTTAACCAACCTGATTCCCCTCAATAATGAGGAGACTAGCTTGGTGGCTGAGGGAGGAGCAGTAGGTGCTGATTACCTCATCCTCATCAGGGAGGCTTTTGACACTCCTGTAACATCTTCACAGGCAAGCTGATGAAGTATGAGTCATGTAAGTGCAGTGAGGTGGATTTAAATCTGGCTGATGGGCCAAGCAGAGAGGGTTGTGGTAAGCAGTACAAAGCAAGAAGCCAGTGCTGTACCCCAGGTGCCAATTGTGGGGCCAGTGCTATTTACATCTTCATAAATGACCTGAAAAATGGAACACAGTCTGCTCTTCTGGGGATTGCAGATGATATAAAACCAGGGGTGGGTGGGGGCAGTGAGAGATGAACCAGATAGTTGTGCTGCCATTCAGTAGGATGTCAACAGGCAGGATAAATGGGTAGAGAGTAATGTCAGGAATTTCTTTAAGAAGAAATACAAAGTCCTGCAAATAGGGAGGAATATGTTCACACAAATGACAGATCATTCACAGAAAAAAAAAAAAAAAAGATATTTAATGCCCAATTCCGTGAGGTAGATGGATAGAACTGTGATGTATGCTAGAAGTATGCTAGATGGTCTCTTGTACAGTCAACAGTTATCATGCTTGAATTCAAACACAGGCAAGTAATCTTGGTTTCTGCTGTTCTGTGAGGTTTTCAAGTGACCAAAATCCCTCTGGCAATGAATGCTAATGAATGTAATGATTCATGTAATGACATGACTTAGCTTTACCCTTAAAGAGCCAGTGCTGCTCAGTCTACGGACCAAGCATATGCATTCTCTTGATACAGAAATTGTAAACTAAATGTGCAGCCTAGCAGGGAATTCCAGGGACTTGTCCACAGGTAAAATCTTCTACATAGCTCTGATGATGCAAACCCTTAGTGAAAAATAGGCTTTATGGCTGAACTGAATGATTTCCCTACATCAGAGGTTTTAGACCTTCAAGAAAATGTTGCACCAAGAAAGGGACAGGTGAACAGTAAACATCCTAACACAGTCCAGACAGGTATTCTCAGCAGCAATACCAATAAATAAGCAAATGGTAATTTATCAACTTTTTAGCACATTTTCGTATATCATGAACACTTGCTGCTGTTTCCTGTGCTACTGTTAGTTTACTTTGGCATTATTTTGAGGGAGGAGTGATTTCAGCATGTAATACATCTGGTCTCAATGAAATGTTATAATTCAGTTATTCTACAGAGATCTTTGTAGCACAGCTTTAAAGTATAGGTTGTTATACAGTGTTAACTCATAAAATGAAATATAAGAGGCCACCAAGTGTGCTTTGCAAGTTACCTTACAAAACCTTTTGAGCAAGTGTAATTTGAGTTTTAAGACAAGCAGAAACAGTGCAAGCCTGACTGCCATTTTGACAGTATAGATATAATTCAGCTCAAGGAGCGAGGAATAAATAATTTGATGCAAGGCTTGTGCAGCCAGGATAACTGCAACACCTCTCATTTTAGCTTAAGAGTGTTTTAAACTCTGTGTTCTAGACTGCTTTGAATGCTACAGACAGATGCTAGCACTTGAATTTAACCTAACCCTTGAGTGGCAACTGGATAAAAACCAGCCCTTACCTAGGTGCATCTAAAATCTACAAACTGGATCCTGGAAGAGCCTAACAAGAACACCCTGACACAGATTTCTTCCTGTTTCTCTGAGCTACAGTGAGGATGGATATAGAAAGTTGATACTACAGGGCCAATGGAAGCAGGAGCATTTCCTGGTGACTGCTGTTGACCTTAAGGAATCTCTGGGACACAGTAAGATTTTCAGGTACACACTTAAGCCTCTAGCTTTATAGAAGTATAACTGTGATGGATCTTGCATTGAGGTTTGACATCTAGGTGTTTTAGAGCAAATAACAGAATTATAAATGGCAGTAAAGGTTTAAATCAGCTGCAAATATTATTCTTTTACCCTAATCTCTACTTTCCTTAAAACAAGATTTAGTTCAAAGAATTCAGAAAAAGATAAGCAAAGACTTTTTAATGGGCATAGTGAAAGCTGGCTTTCTAAACTTCTTTCAATCTCAAATGCACAATTGTTCTGTTGAGAGTAGCATTTCTACAAAGTCAACCTGATACACAAAAATTAAATTTTATCATTTTTATCTATATAGCAGGAAATAATATTTTTTAAAAAATGTTCTTCAGTGGTGTGAAGTTCTCAAAGATCTTTGTTTAAACTCACAAACCATATAGTTACAATCTCAAAGTTCTTACATTCTATTTTCACAAAGGCTGCAATGCAGAAAGGACTATTCATATCAATAAGGCTTGAAAAATTAGAGGACAAGCTCTAAAATAATTCAAGATTATTTTAATAAAGATAACTAAGATAAAAACTAAATAGCATTATATAAGGTAGAGCTAAAAATGCTTTCCTGTTGCTAGAAAAGACCATCTGCAAGGATAGTTAACTCACAAGTGTAGTTAACTGGGATAGTTAATTAAACACAATTAGTCATTAAAAAGGTTTAGTTCTCTTAGCTCTGCTTTCTTTTTTTCCCTTATTATTTTATACTGTTGCACATTTTTCCATCAAACTGTAATTTTCATTAATTTTTCAGTGTTTTCCATGCAGTCCTAAAATCACATCAAAAATAAAGATCTGCAAGGGATATGGTTCAGTGACTTGATCCGGTGTTCTTCAATGGCTGTCACCATTCTAATCTTGTGGATGTGAAAATTCAAAAGCTCTCATTTTTGTGTTAGGAAACTGCCATTTCAAACAACAGATGAGATTCCTTATATATTCACTGTATAGCTTCCTTTTTCTTTGCTATGGACATGACACATCCTATTCCTATTTAAACAGTGTGCAAGTCAGATGGAGGAACCTGGTAATGAGTTTTCTTTTTAGCTGAACACAGAGTTGCAGTTGGGATGCAAACGAGATATCGGTTTGAATCCACACCTTGGAAGTTAACCCATCCTCCCTCGCAGTGTATATTCTAACACAGCAACAGCCCTCAGAAAAAGCACATGCTTTTGCTCAAGCAGTTTCCCAAATAGGGATCTTAAGACATAATAATTTAGATCAAAAAGAAAGGACAAAATGTTGATCAAAGACTTAAAGAGCCAGTAGCAATATATGTTGGGGAAGAAAATGCAAAAGAAGAAAATAGTTACTTTTTCCAATACAACAACTTCTGTGATGCTTAGAAGAGAGATCTATACCTAGGTACCCCTAATAATTAAGGTAAACAAAAAACAAAACAAACAAACAAACAAACAAAAAAGAAACAAAAAAAAACACTACCCTGCAAAATTTATTCATTTACCTCTACATTATGTAACAATTCACAATTCTTTAAATTCTTTAGTTGATTTTTAAGTTAAGAGGAAGGGACTACAGTTTACCCCCAAGCTTGAAAAAAACAAAACACACAAAGCTCACTCCAGCTTCTCTTTCCGTCTGGGTGGGTCTCTCCATAAAGTGATTCTCCATCACTGAAAATCATCATATATTCTATGTCAAGTCCCAGGATTTAGTCTTATAGCTCAACAGAGCAAAAAAATCTTCAAACCTAATTTCTCTCATAGGGCAGATTCTAAACGCATTCCCTGTTTCTACCAGAAATGTAATTCTCTCTGATCCAGAAAATCATTCTTTTCCCTCAGCTTACATCCCTCTCAGAGCCAGACATAACCACCTCTCAGTATAACTCAAAGATAAATGCCCTGGTATTGCACAGATTTTTGCATCTGTGACTGAAATTCCTCAAGAAAAGGATTTGACATTCTTTTCGCAAAAGCCAGAGAGGCTGCTGGTTCACACAGCATGAAGCTGACTTCAGCTCAATGAGAAAATCATCTGCCAATTTCAAAATCTTCTCAACCATCGACTAACTCCTCCTCTCCACCCCACCCTCAATGATTACTGCAAAGTAGTTGAGTCAGTCAATCAAGTTTAGTATTGTGAAACCACCATTTTGTAAGAAGTTATTAGAGGATTCTCAGGTATACCACACCCTGATTATCATGTCTGAAAGACATTAGCCTGCACTGCTTTAAGCAAAATAGTGCAAACTAAAAACTGTAGAATACATAAGAATAAAACTGTAAAAAATAATTATCACATGCTGCTTAATGTTAGAATAGTCCTTCAATATGTATAATTATAAGACTATGTCTTGTTTCATCTATGTTTAAATTATATTCATCCCATTGAGGGTATGTTCTAAGAAAATTTCCATCTACTCATGGAACTAAGTTTCATTGGCTTCAAAGTATTTATTTCCTCTCAACTATATCATTACTTTCATGTAACTGTCAACTGAATATGCTCAAATATGTAATTTTAGGCTGTACTATAAAGAAATCTATGAATAGGACATCTTCCCAGCAGATTTTAAACTGACAGCTAATGGGAAGTAAAATTATAGCTACAGTCTGATCCTCTGTCCTGCACAAAGTCTTACAATAAATCTCACAGAAGGGTCACCTCCCTCAGTCCATCACTAGGTAGAAAACAACACCACCACAGCTATTAACATGTCTCTGGCTATAATTTTGACACTTTTGACAGTCAAGCCTCCAAGGTTTATCAAGATGCTCTTAAAGTTGCAGTTAACAGCATAAAAAAATTATATCTCCATTACTTCAGTATCAATAATTATCAAGAAATTTCTATAAATACTTCTTTCTTTTAATTGGCATAAATAATGCTTATACTCCTTTACTGACATAATGTAAGTATATATGCATGCCCATGTACTTCAGGTACATTGAAAGAAATTAAGTTTTATTTACTAAACTGTTAAAGGCTGGAGACTAAGTACAGTACAATCACTACAGTTAAATAGAAACAGTTCCATTTTGTTCTTCATAGAGAAATAAACCTCTTGTTTGTGTTTTTTTTCTATTTGTGTATTTCCTTAGAGCCCAGAATTCTTGGCAAATTAACAGCAATGGAATATTTTGTCCAGATAAGAGTACATTACTCAGTTCAATGGATTAAAAAAAATAAAAACCACAACAAACCAAACCAAGCAAAAAACCTCAATGCCTCCATTAAAATACATGTCAGCCTTAATTACCACTGGGAGTTCATTTATTTATATCCTCAGATATTCAGATATTTTTACTAGAAGCGGAATACCCTTCTACTGCTGCTGGAAATATTAGTGAGTAATAATGCTAACTCCAAATTCACTTTCAGGTTAACCAGGAATATCTTTGTTACTTCTTTCAGTTTAAATAGCGCAGTGAAATGACAAAGTGATATTAAAGTCCTGGCCCTACTTCCAATAAAGTCATAAATTATTTTAATAAGAATACGGGAAATGGTTTTCACTTAATGATGTTCGACGTAAGAAGAATATTTGTCATACAAAAAGCTGTATTGATCTTTTAGCAACTGTGAAATATCAAAATATGGTCAAAACCCCAGAACTGCATGATTGGTTTTCATTCCACTTATTTGTGGACCCATCATAAATAGTTAACAAATGTTAAATTTTTTTTGACAGTAGAGTTCAATTCAGATAAATTCAGAACCATCTTCGGTGCCTATCTTGATACTTCTGTATACAGCCTTTTTCTGAAAGTCAGAAGGTAAAACTCAAGAGCTCCTAACAAGAGCTTTTCCATACACCTTTTGTTATTTGTGCCAGAAACAAACTGGCAATGCTGCATTTCAGTTTCTATCTGGTTTCTCAGAAATACAACAAAGCTTTACATTCAAACAACAAAGGAAACTTCAGGATTAAAAGTTTAGTACTTTAATTTTTTTTTTAATGATCTATCTTATTTTAAGCAGTGATTATAGAGCAGTAGAATTACATAGTCTCATGGGACCCCTTTTCAAAGTAAGGACAAGCATATTAGTTTATTCAGGTACATGTCCAGTCAAGTTTAGCATATCTTTAAGGTGGAGATTGCACACCACACTGGGAATCCCATTCTACTATTTGATTGTTCTCGTTATATTTATGTTTTTTTCTGACCAAAATTTCTCGTGCACCAGCTGTACCCATTGTATTTTGCTATATTGTCATGCACAATTAAGAATCCATCTCCATCTTCTCTGTAGGCTGTCATTTAGTAGCTGAAGAGAGCAGTAAGACCCTCCCCGCAGCTTATCTTCTTAGGACTACACAAACCCAGGTCTCTTAATCTCTCCTCATTCATCATGTACTCCAATCCCCCCACCATCTCAGTAGCTTCTTCAGTTTGCTCCATGACATCAATGCATTTTATGTAAATGGGGTGCTCAAAGTGCACACAATATTTCAGATACAGCCCCACAAGTGCTTAACAGAGGAGGAGATTTATTCCCCTCAGCCTACTGGCTTCTTTCTTACTAATATTCTGCAGAATGCAGTTGGCTTTCTTTTCTTGGCTTTCTTTACCAAGACCTGCTCATGACCTTCTCTGCAAAGATGTTTTCTGCCCTGCTGGCACCAAGCCCATACTGCTGCATGGCAAATTATTCCAACCTAGATGCAAGACTCAGCATTCACCTTTGTTCAAATTCATGAACTTTCTGTCAGCTTGACTTTTTTCATGTCCTTTGTCATTAAATCCTCAGCCCCACTGAGCAATGGGCTCAGTTTCCCTAGGCTGCCTTTTGCTGCCAATGTACTCTTAAAAGTCATCCTTGTTTCTTTTATAGTTCTTGATCCAACTGAGCTACTGCTTTCCTAATCTCACCTCTACATGCTTGGGCAATGCTTCTGTCAGAAATTACCAGGAAAGCCATCCCAAACTCTACTTCTGTGTGCATTCCAGTTTTGCTTATCTTCAATCAAGATTCTGCTGTTCACCATTGTGGGTCTTCTGCAATACCTGTGTGCCTTCTTTCTGCATACTGGCATAGAGCACTCTAACTGGTGACATTGTCCTTGAAGGTCAATCAACTCTCCATGGCACTTCTGTTCTCCAGTTCAGACTCTTATGGGATCCTGCCAAGAAGATTCCTGAACAAGGCAAAATTCTTTCTCCCCAAGTCGATGTGATTATATTCACCATGGTAATTGTTTTTTTGTCAGAATTTTAAACTTTACAGTCATGTGGTCACTGCAATTAAGGGACTTTCCTATCTTTAAATATGAATATACATGCATACATACATATACATATATATATATATATATACCCAGTCCTTCCCTTTTTTTTGGGTAAGTAACAGATCTGCAGAACATCTGCTCTAATTGGCCTATTGATTACTTGTGTCAAGAAATTGTCTTTAACACACAACAAGTATATCTTTCTTTGCTTGCACTCTCTCATGTTATGTTTCCCTTCCAGCAGACACTAACGTTGGTAAGATTTTCCATGATTATTCCAGTTATGACACTTCCTTAAGCTGGTCAGAGAATTTATCTGCTTTCTCTGTTTGGGCATGTGGTTTGTAGCAGATACCTTCTGCTATGTAACTGAAGGTGGTCTGTCCCATGTCCATTAGTGATGCCATGGGACAGCTCTTTACTGGTTTTTAACTGCACTAAGATGAAATTCTGTGAAATCAAGGTACTCCTTAGCACAGATGATTACAGTGACTGCTGTAAACATAAAATGTCACAGTGTTCATTCATTATAAAAAGACTATTCCTGCACTAATTAACTTGCCTTAACCTCAAAGACTGTTCTAGCTTCCAAGCACTTTTGCAACTCAAATAATTCATTTTAATCCTACAACTCTGTGGGAACAGTAACCTCAGGTGCTGAGTTTTTTCCTTCCTTTTGATCCACAGATTAAATACCATGATATCGCATAGATTTTTTTTTCTTATCTCTCAGTGGATAAAAATATCAAAAGTTTTAAACCTATTTCACGTATGATGTGACAGGTAACATTTTACTCAGAGGTGTGATAAGGTTACACACAAGTGACACAGTTGTATCCACTTCCATGTATGACTAAAAGATACAGAACCATTAATTTAATATAAACTGGTTTGTTAAATCCTACCAGATACATCACTTACCTGAACCAACCAGCTTTTTAAAATTTGTTATACCACTTTATTTTCTTTTATTCACTCACTCCCCTCAAGTGGCAGGCAGATGGCCAGCTAGAGAAATAAAAAAGATGATGGAGATTTAGTATACCCCATTGTATCTTTATATTGTCTCATACACTGCATGTGCAGATATTCTCCCATGAGAAATGCACATAGATACTTTTTCCTTTCAGCTTCTTGTCATTCCTTTTTGCACACTAATTTAAAAATACTGAGGCCTTTTGTCATAGAAATAAGGGTTATCAAGATAATGAGTTTTGTTTTGATGCCTCAAATTTTTTGTAACTCTGACAGAAGCTAAGCTAACTGAGAGCACTAAATTATCAGAGGTCAGCTTTGGCGGGGCAGGGGGGTGGAATATGTATATATATATAAATGTACAAACACATCAGTTCCTCCTTTCTTCTCATGGTTGCCTCATATTTAATTTGTTGTCCATTCACCTGTGCAGACTGGAATACATAGTCTCAGTCTTTGCTGTTTGTTTACATTCTGCCTTGGATGACCAAGATGCCCTGCATATGGATCTGCAGTTTGTTGCCATACAAATACTTGCTTTGTGGACTGGACTTTGCAATTAGCCTAATGATAGCGAGTGTGGCCACAGTTTTCACTGCACCCAAAATACATGTTTAGAACAGACAGGTCTACTCTGAATTCTGAATACAGAATAGGTGGATTTAGATCCATTACAATCCTCCCTGGGGTTTTCCAGCACCTTCAGAAGCACTGATAGGGGATAAGAAGCATGAAGATCACAGCTGAGGAAGCTGGATTGATTAAGCTCAAAAATGTTAACTAGGGAGAGAAGGATCATTACAGGTTAGCTCAAATACAGCTGGAGCTATAACCAAGAATAAAACAAATATTATTTTGCACAATATTCAGCGCACTTTTTTCTGCATCTGCTAAAGTCATAGCCATTAGCAAATCACCTCAGTCACTTTACTGAGTTCACAGATCACCCTGTCTATTTATAATGAACATAACTTGCATGACTTAAAATGTTCAGTTGAAAGTAGTGTAGTAGTGTAGTAGCAGTAGCAAGCTCACAGAAGAATATAAAATTTTCTCACATATACATTACTTGATGAAATACATTGACTTTTTTAAATAATAAGGAAGCTATTCAAATGTGAGATTCAAAGTGTAATAACCATGCAAATAGGTCAAATTATGTAAGCTTAGCCCTCTGTGTGTTTGTTTCTTTGGACTCACTCTAAATTACAGAAATAAAAATTAATAATTTATTGTAGCTATACAGGAATACAGGTTCTCATTCACTAAGCTAGCATGTACCTCTTGTGGTTTGCTTTATTTTGTAAAGATTTATAAAATATTGACAAAGGCATCAAAAGAAAATATAAAAATACCACTTTTATTTTTAGGTCTTTGATATACTCACTTGAAAACTCCACAATAAATAAAGGGTAATGCTAATAATGTTTTCCCTACTCAGAAAAGATCTACAGTGACTTGGGCATAATCACACCATATCAGTAAGAAAATCTTCTCTTCCTCTTTAAGCTCACTATTTAAGAAAATTTTAGGAAAACTAGTGTTCAAGGATTCTTTAAGAAAAACTTTCATAATCTGCTCCTGCCATAATTCCAGAAACAAGGTATATGTAAAACAAGAAATTTCATTCAAGAGGAAAATAATCAATTCTTTTTTGCTTTAACTTTATTTTTCCCCAGATTCCACCTGTAACAGAAATAAATATTTATTTTGTCATCATGGTATGTCTTTAACATCTAAATCTGCATAACAGCAAAGTAAATAACCATGCTGCAGGACAACACCCAAAAATACAGCACACAAGATTCTGTTCATGTATTAAATCTAGCTCACAAAACTGAGCTGAAGACAAAAAATAGCCTCCATCAGACGACCCATCCCCTCTCTGCAGCTTTTCTTATGTGTATTCATCATATATGACTTTAATTTGTGTGACAGCTGCTGTGAAATGAGGTTATTAGAGAAATATTCTCAGAAATGATGCTACTTACTGAGGGAAAACAGTGGGGTTTTTTTTGCTTATTTGGACAAAGCAAAGTACCTTGTGTGTGTAACACTAATTCATCAGTTACAAAACATAGATAAAAATAACTATTTGTCTGGATTAATGTTGATTACTTGAATGGGCTGAAAGAGTCCTTCAGATTTGGCTGTACAGAGAACATTGAATCAAACTAAAATTGGAATCTCTCTATGTACAACAGTACCTGTCTCCTTGTTGTATATACACATAATAGGGGAAAATATGGAACTGGGAAAAGGTCACAAGAGAAGGAAAAAGTGCACATTTTAATAAGCCACTTATTTATATCTGAACGTGCACAAGTTTCTATCCATCTGTGTGTATCCATGATATATTCTACATCCATTTATTCAGGTTTTGCCTTCAGACTTTATTTATATTCCTGCATATAAATAGCTTTTCTTTGCCTTAGAGTACTATTTTCAGTGGTCTCTCTCCCATTTCTTCCATTCAAATAGAGCAGAAAATATAGGGGCACTCTGCATTTGAATTGGAGGGCTCAGTTACAGGAATATGTAATTGAATTAAAGTTACACTTTTTCCAGCTAATTCTGATAAAGTGGTTCAGTTGGGACTGCAGCAGTGTGTTTCATCTACAGTGAGCCCTGCTGTACTTTTCTCAATGGAAGATTCAGGACAGGGTTCCTCCTGTTTCCTCAGAGAGTTGGGTCTTAAAATCGGAACCCTGGATCAAAAGTGGTTCCTTCCACTGAGATCCACTACATGTCATCTGAAACCTGTCCTTTGTTAATCATGTCAGGAAGCTGAATGAGCAACACAGATCCTTAACCAGCTTCACAGTGACCATTCCTGTGAGGGTGTGGGCGTCATTACTGCAAAGGCAGCATGGTGGGAACAGACCGAGGCACAGACCTCATACCCTAGTGCAGGAAAGGCTTTCTGATGTTCTTCTCTCTCCGTTAACACAAAACAAAGCCAGCTGTTTTCACACTGGTTTAAAAGCTGAATGGCCTTTGAAATACTATTTATTATTACTACAACTTCACTTTTTTTTTTTTCTCCTATGACTTAATGTTTTAAAATAATTAAAAACTTAGGATTCTTATTATACAAGTATACATCAAGGTCCAGTAGAAAAAGGTCTTTCTTCTCCTCAGGCTATTCAAACAAACCCTTCATGTGTGAAATGTAAATGCAATCAACAAATTCAAGCATAGGATCAGTCAGTATCTGACACTGTCCTTATGACAGAAGGATCAATATAAATCACATTCTATAAAAACATCTTTGATGACTTTGTGTATGGAAAGGTTTGGGGGTTTTGATTTTTGCTTCTTTAAATACCAAATCTAAAATACATTCAGATAATCATGTAGACAGCAGCTAATCCTTCAGTTTTCCCTGTTTACAAATATGCATTGTTGTTTGTCTATGGTCATGTAAAAAGTAGCAGAGAGAAGAAAAATGGCAATAAATACGGGTCTGTGAGACAGGTTTCTATACAACATCAAAAAGCCTCTTCATGCCTCAATATCAGAGAATCATAGAGTGGGTCAGGTTGGAAAGGACCACACTGGGTCATCTGGTCCAACCTCACTGCTCAAGCAGGGTCATCCTAAAGCGCAGAGCACAGGATTGTGTCCAGACAGTTCTTGAATATCTCCATAATTTCCATAGTTTTTTGGATGGAGTTGTGGAACTGCAAACTCTGGACAGTTAATTAAGTCAAAATAGGGTAAATAGAATCCCAGTGATGGTGCTGCCAAAAGAGACAAGTATCTTTTTAATGAAGGGGAAAAGCAATCACAGATGCACTGAGGGGGCAGCTGGGTTTTGATGCCTATATTACAGGAGCAAAAAGTCTTTTTGGGACAGTTAGTTTACAGGGTGTTTGTTTGCCTAATCATTGTAACCGGCATGATTTAGGAAATATCTTCTTTCATCTTTTTTCTATATACCCTTTAGCTCCAAAGAACTCAAGAAATTTTTCTATTAATATTATAGTAACCATGTTATAAAAAGAGAAAAAATAAATTAATTTGAATTTGATGAGTTGGTGGAGAAAGCCAGGAGCAAATGCTTGTCACATCTTAATCAGTTTGCTTGCTATGATTGGCTTCAATAACATTAACTTAACATCCCTGTTTCCTGCAAGTTTTGTGTTTTCTTCCTCCCTCATACAAATTCTGAAGAAATAGCTCACAGCTTTTTAATAAATGGAGCGGAAAACACACATCACAACAAAATAAGTGATTTGGTTCATAAAATCCTTGATTCCTTGGAGAAAAAAAAGGCATGCAGATGAGAACTGCTTCCTTTGTACTAGTCACTGTGGAAGAAATTTTGTGTGTGAAACTCAGAAAACATAGCATAAGTGCAAATATCCAGTGAAGTCCTACATATTTCATGGATATAAAAGGAACAATTTTTGAGATTTTACACAGGTGAAATCCCTGCTTTCTCTTTCAGTCATGCTCACACTTCCAGGTGGTCTGAGGAGTGAATAGGAATGGGAGGGAGGGAAGAGTAAAACTCCTTATCTGCAAAAAACCCCATATGATACATGGTTCCTCAAGGTTCTAGGTTAAAGAAAACTGTCCCTGTGATGCCAGGAATCATGGCTGAATGTCCATCGATCTCAGGAATTTTGGAAATTACTCTTGGTTGACAAATAAAAAGGAGCAAAACCCAAACCTCACTGTAACCAAATATTCTCTTCATATTAACTAAGAGGGCAACCTGCCTATATGTTTTCTTCTATAACAGGTCCTGAAACTGCTTTATCACACTATGTGTGATTTCAAGAAGAAAAAGAGGAAATGTTCAATGAAGCCTACTCTAGTGAGCTCAAAGCACATGCATAAAAGTGAGCTGAGCAGATGGAATTTCAGCTCTTGGCTGAAGACAACATTTCAATTCAATGGTCCTGTGTTCTTCAAATGTTAATCTATAATATTTACTCTTGTGGTTCCCTGAATTGCAAAGAAGGTAACTTATAACTCCCCAACATGGAGAGAATTTCTGCACACACACATTAACACACACATTATGTAACAGTAGTTCATTACTTTTTAATTGTATTGTACCTTCTATTTTACTCTTAACTGCCTTGAAATATTTCTGATTCAATCTGAATTATAAGGACACAAAATCCAAAAGAGAAGCTCAAAGCATTGCTAGGTAAAACAGCAAAAAGTACTTACCTTCAAGACAAAAAACTGTTTCATTTTGAACTTCTGTTCACCCTTTCAACTGCCTCATTCCTCACTAAACCATCCACACTATTCTAAAATTAAAGACTGTTTTTTTAAAAAGAATGAAAAAAAAAGGGGGTGAGTAACATACATTTATATCATCAGCAGTTTTATCATTCCATTATGTTGACCTCTGTCATATTCTCTAATAATAAAAAATTATTTTAGTATTAAGTGGAGGCAACTCTTTCTGTTGTCCACTCACATAGCCACCAGTTGAATCAGGTCAGAATGTTTTTGTTGTAGAATGCTTAAATTCTGTAGAAAATTGCTGTTGCATCTACATTAGAATGTTACTATCTTATTTTCAATTTTTTTTTCCAAAATATTTGAAAATATGTTTTAGTAGTCATACTTTAAGCAAAAGAAATCAATCATTTGATGATTTCAATGACTTGAAGCTAAGTTTTCCAGAAGTTATCATTTTGTTCTAAAACAATATTTTACCATTTTGACTATCGAAAACAGAAGAAAAAAATTAAAAATCCAAAGGTTTTAGTACCATGCATAAAAATTCAGACTACAGATTTGAAAAATGATAATGAAAAGAAAAAATCAGAAATACTAAATTATAGAAAAAAATTCTCTAAAATATTTCAAAACCCTTATGCTTGGAAAGATCTTCCTCATTCAAGTCTTATAATACCAAGTAGTTCTTTTGTCACACACTAGCAGGAAGGTAGTATTTATTTATTTAGTAAAGCAGAAGAAAGTTCATTATTTTTCAAAATAAATAGTTGTATTATGTTAGACCATTGAAAGTCAAAGAATAAAGGCAATATAATAATGTAAAGTGGGATATATATACTCCATTGTAGAAAAAGTTATTGCTGCATAACAAAACTCAATTATTAGGAGATGAATAATCAAAGAAAAAACAAAAAATACTATCTATTTACTTTGTTGTTTGTATTTGAAGCAAATATTTTACAGACATATATAAACTTTGAAAAATAAATTATGTTCAAATATTTTTCCTATTCAGAGCTGGGATGTAACATTATAAGATATTTTCTAATCATATTCCTGTTCTGATAAGAGAGAATGTTGGCTTCCATATGAAAATGATGCAGCTGTGGGTTCTTGCCAGGTTACAGGAAAACATCTGCTTTTTCCATGAGTGACTCTAACATTGACATTAAGCCCCTCTACTACAGATTGGGATTTTGATGGTGTTCAGAGCAGCCTACCAGAACCCACACTTCTCCATGCCCCAGAAGAAGTGGCCCAGCTGGATAAGTGCCCAGAGCTTAAGGTATCTGTTTTCTATCTTCATGATTAGTGACAAGGCATAAATTGAATACTTAAAGGAGTGCAAATGTTCTCAGGCTGACTCTTAGTATGCAAAAATCATCCTACTAAATTATCTTCTTGGCTGACATTGTGAAATGTGTGATCTGGCAGAAGGTACAGCTCTAGCTTTGCTTAAATGAATGCATCAACTTTCACAATGTTGTAGGGATGGAATTATGATATTCTGTGATGGCTCTGAAGATAAAGTGTGTCAATGTCACCATGAGTTATTTCATGCATAGGATGAAAAGAAAAGAACAAGGCATTTGTACAAAATACTCAGTTAATTGCAGAAAAAGCCCACTCTTCAAAATAGGACAGATTATTTAGTATGTTTATTGAGGAGGAAGATCAATTTTACTGCTGTGATGTATTCCACGTTTTCTCAAATAATAATTTTATAAAGGCATTATGCATGTTCCCACCCTCCCATTTTGCTTTGGAAGGAACCATGCACTTCCTACGGCATACTAACAGTCATAGTAAATAATCAACTCAGCTACAGATAAAATTGAGTTGCACAATGAAGAGTTCACTTACAGTACTAAATGCATAGCCCAAACTATAACTTTGTTTAAACTTGAGAAAAGATTCAGATCTAGCATGTCTTTACAAATAAATATATACATTAAAAACCAAAACAAAAACAGCAAAAAACCAAACCAAACCCAAAACAGCTAGTAATCTGGGAATCTTGGAGAGCATGAAATGCTGGCTACTCTCTGCAGATATTGTGGGTGAGAAGCCTTTATAAAAGCCTGAGAGAATGTGATAAAAGTGATAACTACAAGTTTTCCCCTCATATTTATGAAAATATGTGATATATAACATTTAACAAAAAATCCACTCAGAAAACTATCCCCTTGTTGATATCTATCTTTCATTTAAGAGTTTCCACTGCCACTACAAAATACATCATGCAGATTACATTTTTGACTTAGTGTTAACTTGGCTACCTTGTCACTCATGAGAGCAAAAGTAAATTGATGACAGGGGCTTTTCAAAATTTGGTTGAAGGGCTACAAGTGATGGCAAAGTAGTTGATGATCTCAAAAAATGAACCTGAAACACTCCTTGTACTTAATTCTCCTCTCTTTTCTATGTTTGATACCACATTTCATGCAATACAGGACGAGTACCATGAACTCTCTCTTGAATCTTCTTTTCTCTCACCTTCAGTATCAAGGACAATAACTCACAGAAGCAGGAATCATTTTCTCTTTCTACAATCCTGATAGTATTACAAGAAGTACTCAGGAAATTAATCTGTTTGGAATACAAAAAAAATACTATTTTTTTTTTATATATGTGCATTTTATAGAAAACCATGTTCATAGCAAGTATTTGGAATATGAGGATTTCTCTTACTTTTCTTTCTTTACTAAATGGAAAATAATTGAATTTGACCTTACAAGTTAAACTCACGAGATACAATTACCTAAGACATCCTGCAGGTAAACATTTGTTTTTACTGGTTACTATGAAAATTAAGTAGCAGGTTCATTACCTAGTCCTTTCTGTTTGTTTGTTTGTTTTTTCTTCTTAATAAGAGATTTTGCCATAAATCACAATCATTCTGCAAGCTATATTTTTTTGCATGGCGACAACTTCTGGCTGACAGATAGAACTTGCCTATTTCCTTGTTTCAATATGTCCTTTTAGATATGCTGGACAAAAAAAACCCAGCATATCCAGGACTATTCTTATACTTATTTTTCTGAATACTAATATTGTTGTTTCCTAGAAAGAAATATCTGACAAGACTAATACTCATACATATTCTCCTATCATACTCACTTGCTAAATCAGAAGTTTCTACTTATCCCCTTTTTCTTACCCACTAAGACTTCAAAGTAGCTATCACTAATCTATCGTTAACATAGCGAGCAAGTACAAATTCAACATCTATTTCTCACCTCCTGAAAAGGAATCAATGCTACTATTCAGTCTGGTCAAGTAGAACTATAAGTTATTTAATAATGGCAACGGAAGGAAACTGGGAGCTTTATAATACTTTGAAATGATGAGGAGAAAGAAACAGTCCAAGATTTACAAAAAATTACCTTGTTTTCTGTAGAACAAGGAAGAGTCTCATAAGACCTCTGATGGCTATGGATACACAAACAATTTTTTGATCAAGGGAAACACTTGCTTAAAACTCCTTTCCTGTAACACCTTGCAGTCCATTGCAAATTTGCAGGTCACAGTGTCAATAGTCTCAATAACAGGAGCTTAAACTTTGTGAGGCAGCGCTGTAGGATCCAGAAAGTATTTCACACGTAGATTCAAGTAGAAATGTATTTTGATTAATGATAGCTGGATATTATTCTGAAAGATTGGGAAATCACACATACATAATAATGCCTAACAGTCATAATGCTGTTTTGTTTATAAATATATACCTAAATAAATATGAAAAGCACAGTCACAACAAGTTGTTTCAGGGCCCCTTACAAAGCAAACCAAAAATGTAATTTACATAAACCTATTTTCTTTCCTGAGACATAGAATATGAGGATTGAAAGCATGGCAAGTCTACTAAACCTAAATAATTTCCAAGAGCCTTAAATACATCTGTTAAACACATCAGTAGAGTGATAATGAGCACTCTGGTGAAAGCTCAGTAAGTCTGTCAGACCCTACTGAGACAGATTGGAGCTTTCAATTGAAGTGTACCTACTACCAAGAATTCTGTTTATCTTATATTCTCCAAGCACTTGTATCACGTTTGTCAAAGCTATTTAATGTAAATCAACTCTTCAGGAGCCAAAAGCGCAACCAGATAAAATCTATAACTATACAGGCAGCAATAGAGTTACACAGCTACTACCTCAGTATTTGTAAGTCAAAGTTGTAAGGAAAGATTTAAAAATTAATTTGAAGATATTGCTGTTGCTACATCTGTAGTAAGAAGAAAAATATGCAGCAATACAGAGATTTACTGAACAAATAAACTCATGGAAAACCAAGTTCCTAAGGTAAGCCTGACAGAAAATTTATTCTGTCCAATGCTTTGTACATTAAACTAATTATTTTCTCCATAGCAGATTACCCCAATTGCAGAGGCTACTCCACCTTTTACAATGCAGTAAGCTCTTAACGCATAAGGAGTAGCACTAATAGGCAACAGGCAAAAAATATGAACTACAGGTCCTTATCCAACTATTTATCTCACAGAAAAAGCTAAGGGTTATCACTATTTATATTCTAGGGGAAAAAAACAACAACAAACAAACAACAACAAAAAAAACCCACAAACCAAACCAAACAACAAAAAAAAAAAAAAAAAAAAAAGCCAAAAAAAAAACCCAAAAAAAAAAAAAAAAAAAAAAAAGCCAAAAAAAAACCCCAAAAAACAAAACAAAAAAAAAAACAACAAAGATACTCTGCATGAAAAGTATTTGTATATAGGGTGTGGTAAGATTGACTTAAGTCTCAACAATGTCACTGATGGCCAAAAAGGTCACTCCTGTCCTGAGGGGCATTGAGCATGATAGAGCTGACCAGCTGAAGGAAGGGATTGCTGTGCTCTACTCTGCATTGGCATGACCTCACCTCAGCACTGTGTGCAGGTCAGGGCTCCACAATAAAAAAAAAAGGATAAAAAAAAATCAGAATTTGTTCAAAGGAGGGCAATAAAGATGGTGAAAGGCCTAGAAGGTATGATTTAAGAGATTAGCTGTACTCTCCTTAGAGAAGACTGAGGGATGCCTCGTCCCCCTGCTGCGAGGGGGAATAGAGATGGATTTGGTGATCTCTTCTCTCTGTTGTCTGGTGATCCAGTGTGAGGGAATGGCTTAAAGCTGCATCATGGAATGTTCAGATTGGATATCAGGAAAAAGTTCTTTACTGAGATGGTGGTCAAGCACTGGAACAATGTCCCCAGGAAAGCAGTCATGGCCCCAGGCCTGTAAGTATTTAAGAAAGAGTTGGAAAAACCTTGTAGGTATGTGGTTTAAGTTTTTGGCTGCCAGCAATATTTTCTGTTTAGAGTCAGGAGCTGGACTTAATAGTGTCTTCCAACTCAGGATATATCCTGATTCTGTGCAACATAATGATTTTAAAACCTTATACTTCCTTTTCTAAAATGCCTCATGTAAAATTTTGTGCCCTTAAGACCTTAGGTTGTTTTTTCCCAGATATAGTTTTTATTGAAGACTTTTGAAAAGGATATTATTTCACATGAGTAGAAAGCAAGATATTTTCATGTGATAAAACATCTTAATTATTTATGTAAACCTCCTGAATAACCAGTGCTGATACATTTGATTAGATGGTTCAACAATTGTAGTTAAAGCAATATTCTCAGATGCTAAAATGTTTTACCAATATTTTTTTTTGTTTATTTACCTAAATATACAGTTCAGGATTAGAAAAGAAAGCAGGCAAGTGTTCCATTTCTATTCAGACTGAAGTGATATCATTATGCAGCGATCTAGTTGGAGATTTTAATGAAAAATTTCTAACATTCTAATGAAAAGCAATTCCCAAAACAGAGAAATAAAATGTATGATCACAAGGACATTTTTTATTCAAGATTTTTGCTCCCTCAAAAACAAACCACTTATGACCAAAGAAAGAAGTAGCTGTTGTCAAGTACAGTGAAAAATCAAAATGGAAAAGTTTCTAGGCATTTATATACAAAATGAGCAGAGAATCCACTTACAGAAAGTGCTGGCTTATTGAAACTAGTTACAACAGAATCAACACCAACTGACCATTCACCAAAAAATTTAAAATTTCATTAGAGAGTATTTCCTGGTTATATAATTTAGGTACAAAATCATGAATAACCATGAAATTTTACACTGAAAGGGAAACTTTCAAATTTCTGCCCTAGTTAGGAAGACAAATAAATAAATAAATATAGTGTTAATACTGGTAAGATCACATACGTGAAATTAGTGGTGGAAGATGTTTTTAAGAATGTCAAAACTAACTAAGTCATTAAGTCATGCTTTCAAAAAAAAAAGTAGCTTAATTATTATAAATTATAATTTCAGACCTATAAATTTTTCCAAGGTCTGATATTCTTTACTTCAAGCCCAAATTCAGATCAATGCTTTGCAAGTATTTATATGCTGAAATAATAGTAAATCAATGTCTTTTATAGGACAAAATTCCAGCTCTTGGAGTCTGATTTTCTGCTATTTTCATCAATACTTGTGTTCAGGCATAGAAAAATAATACATTCACTCAATCCTAACCTCATGCAAAATCTATTAATTTTTCATTCTCTATCCAAAATGTGACCGTTTCAGAGCTTGATTCTGTATCTGAGTCCTTCTTTACAGTCTGTGAAACATAGTGTGGAGGATCCCCCAACTTCTTCTTAAGCATAATCTGTCACTGAAGTGTTGAACAAACTACTACTTAAACTAAGCTATCTGTAACTTGGAGGCTACCCATAGTTGGTCTCTACGAAGTGTCTATTAGATAAAGTTTTCCATTCAATGTTTTAGCATTAATATATTTTGGTGATAGTGCTTATGCATGCTATCGAGACATTGTTAAATAACTCTTGCCTGTATTAAGACAGAATATTTATAACTCATTCTACTGAACAACAGAACACCTTTTGTTTGTATCTAAGAAAAAAAGATGAATTATTTTTAAAGCAGTAACTCTGTAAATAATATGTTTTAAATAAGTACTTGACTACAAAGTGGTGTTTAACATGATGCAAATTTTTCCTAACATTATCCATAAAGTGTTAAAATTCTTATTTTAACAGTCCATAAATTCTCATACTTCTGACAGATTCATTCTCCTATGTCCATATTCACGCCCTTTACCTGATAATCAAAGATTAAAGCATTTCTTCTTTTGCTCAATATATGATTTGTTTTCTGTATTTAAAGCATATTTTCTTATTATGTTCTCATATTGAAACGTTCTAAAAACTTTATAGGTCTAGAATTAGATTTTAGTTAATAGGTATTCCATTAAGAATTATATTTTACTTCAGCTTCTGGATGATATTTTCTAATTCATTCAAATTGTAATTCTAAAAGTTGGTGCATAGCTTTTCAGCTACTTCTAATGTATAAACATACTGTAAGAGTAGAAGAAAATAATCACAAGAATACTCCAGAAGTTTCAACAAAGTCCAATAAAGGAAGTAACAAAACCTCCTTTCATATATACTGGCATAATTGAGGAATAACTTAACCATTTTGTGGAAGCACTCTAGTATAACACTGAATGGCTTCAGGAATTAATAAGAAAGAAAATTCCTTGCACAATTTTTCACTGGTATATTTAAAAAAAAAACCAAACCCCAAAATACGAGATATTTATAAAATAAATATATTATGTTTATATATATATTTATAAAATCATATTTTTACAGAAGAAATAGCAAAAATGCATCATTTGAAGTCCTTTTTAATTGCCAACCATCTTAACTTTGAAGACTGTCCATTTGTGATGCAATTAGCACCTTGTTTAACAGCAGACTTGGAAAGATCAGAACTACATAGCTATATCATAATATATAGCTAAATCAAAATAACTCAAGTATTTTCACGATTGTGAGATATTTAGCGGAACGTGTTATCACACAGCAATCTTTTCTCTTTGAAGCAGTACTTATTTTTGCAAAATTGATAGGATATTTTACATCTTTGAGCCTTCTAGCCATCTGTGAAACTTGGCAAGAACTGGCCAATGGTTTAAAAAGTTGTTAGTAGTGGAGGAGGGCAGGATAACAGATAGACATACAGACAGTATATATTATTAGATTAGGTGTTAGACCATACCTGAATTAGACCATGTGTGTTAGCAATGGTTTTATTTCTTGAGACTTTTCCATGTCTGTTAGGAATCATCTCCATATGCCAATAAAAAGTTATTTTCATTAAAATGCAGATTACATCTCTTGCATCTGAGTGTCATTGTACATGTGGTTCCCCTCCTTACAGAAGAAGATCAAAATAAAAGCTGTAAAAGTAATCTAATAGTATTAAATTATCTCAACTCAGATATCAACCAAACACATGGAGCATGCAGCTGAACCAAAATTAAGGTAAGGTCTTTTGTATGCATTCCCTTCACTGATAAAACACCCTCCTGTGCACAACTAACTACTGTCTGATCATTACAAGTGCAAAATAATCAGAGTATTGCTAAGAACTGCAATACTCAATGAGCACCAAGGATATCTGGTACCTAAAGCAGTCTGTTACCTATCCTGTAAAGGACCTAATTATGATCTTTATTATGCACAAGCTGCTTTTAATAAGTGACATTTGGAAATGGGATTATCTAGGAAATTTATAATCAGGTCCTTGCCAAGAAACAGGTTCTGCTGGTAGAAGAAACATCATCTGAAATCATATTTCAATACTGCAAAATAGTCAAACAACTGATAATACTATCTGCCTCACTTTGTTCATTAGCAAGTACAAACCTCATAAATCTTATACAGTTATTTGAGCAATCAGAACACACTATCTCAAGTCATAATTACCCACCAGATATTAGAAGTTTCTCTGTTCCAGGCAATTTAATTGGTTGAATAATGTTGGGTCTCCTGCATAGTAAGGATTCACAAAATTTCATCAAAATACACTAAGACAAACTCTGTTGTTCTTTAATTTCCAGGACAAAATGTAAGAACAAAGTGTAAGGGGATTACCATTTTTCTATTTCTTGGGATTAACATATAGAAACATATTGTACATTCATGACACCATATTACTGACAGCACTTTTTTTTCTTTTTTTACTAAGAAATCATAAAAGTGTAAATGGAATATTTTAAAAGTTATTAAGGAGGGTTAAGTATGTAAGGTGTTCCTCATAATTCAAGTCAATATAAAGATGTACAACTAAGTGGCCTGGTATGCGTTACAGAAGTTAGCCTTGAGAGAGAAAAGAGGAAGAAAGACAATCCATGCTGTATGGTTAGTCCAACAGTTCAGGTGCATAACCCCAATACAGATTTACACACACAACTATACTCCAATAAACTTTTTATGAGCTATGGAAAAGCAGTGTTATAAAAGAAAATAGGTTTTTCAAGGGTGTCAGGATATGCCTAGCCTTCAAAATTTCTCAATACAAAGATATGTTGAATCCCAAGGTTCTGTAGGGGTCAGGAACACTGACTTCAACGAGTATCTGGAAAAGGCATTAAACTTCCCTCTCAAATGCCATTTCAACAATATTTTCTATCTACTCTCAATGAGAAAATATTGTTTGAAATAAACACTGTAGAGGATCATATATAAAAACTTTGCAGAAATAGCAGCTACAGCAGAGCTCAGTAAATAAATTGGATGTTCCTCACACTGTAAATGATTTTAAGTTTACACTTTCATTTCCCACCTCTGGAAACTGACATAATTTGCAAATTTCATCTGCCAGAGAGCCTGTGGTGCAACTCTTTTCATATAGCAGCATTTGTCACAATCACAAGCTTTTCAGGCAAAAAAAAAAAAAAAAAAAATCCCACCAACAAAACCAAACTCCATTTTGCGTCACAAATAGCAGGATATTTCATATGAAAAATGTTTTGCAAATCACTTCCTTCCTAGATCTGATGACTCACAAGACACAACAAAAAACATTTTCCCAAGCATAGGGGACACAGCAAATGGAGAATAGTAACTTTGAAAAGGTGCAAATTAAGTGTTTTCATTAAGAACTGCTCATCAGAAGTAGCACAGTACTAAATAGTAACTAATAGTAAATAGATTCTACATATCATTCAATACATACTCAGTGTTTTTCATAGCACACCAGTCTCTTTTTGAAGGTAACCAACAATAGGACAAGAGAATATAGGTTTAGGACACACCAGAGGTGGTTTAGACTGGATAGCAGATAAAAGTTCCTCACTGAAATGGTAGTCAGACATTGTAACAGGCTGCTCAGGGAAGTGGTGGAGTCATCATCCCTGGAGGTTTTAAGCAGACCTGTAGATGTGACATTCAGGGAGATGGTTTGATGGTGGACTTGGCAGTGTTAGTTGGTGTTAATGTTAATGGTTAGTGTTAATGGTTGGACTCGATGACCTTTTGAAGGTCTTTTCCTCCAAAAATGACACTTTGACCTTTCAAGCCTTTCTCTCAGAAGCTACACATGTACTGTCTGTGACCAGAGGCAACACAGTGAAGAAATATTTTCTATTAAACAAAATAAAAAAACAAACAATTTTGCACCATCATCTCAGCTAATTCTTCCATTCACATTACAAAATTCTCTAAGGTCTGCATGAAGTGGCCAACCCTTCCAGAGATACCTCTATCCCTAGATCAGTAAAAGGTAGCCTGACAAAAAAAAGCTAGCTCCTTTCCTTTCACCTAAATTTTCATTTTACTACCATGCTAAGAGTGGCACCCTAAGGCATCATGCTGACAAATACATTTTATTTTCTGTTACTCCTGATTCCATTGCTAAACATTTTTTTCCCACACCAACTATTATGCAGGTGATTTGTTCTCACTCATAAATTTTCTTTCAAACTCACAAGAATTACAATTTTGATTCATTTGATCTCTGTGCTGTAATTATGCAATAATATCAAGGCCAAATGAAAGCATTAACAAAAGGAAATGAATGGAATTTTAAGATTTCAATTGCATTTTATCTTCCTAGCAAAAGAAAAACTAGCAAATAATGATGCAGTGTGGCACACAGGAATTAAATTATCAAAAAGCCAATATATGGCTTTCTGTAAGTCATTTTACAAAGAGTATGTTGGAAACTTGCAGAGTTCTTATTAGCAGTAATGTGGCTGTTTATGAATATTGACATTATAAGCCATTCATTAGTCTCAGTACTAGGAGGGTGTGAGATCAAATTACCTATAAACTTACTTAGACTGCAAAATTTTGCTAAGAATTTTGCATTAATTAATTCTAAGTGGTGTCTTTCACAGCTTTATAAAAGAAATTATCTTCTTTTTTAGCTCCATTAAAACATATTTACTGAGTTATGGACTCCACAGCATGAAAAATTTAGCTGATTGAGGGAGTTCAAATTACTAACTATTGATTTCTCTTGACTTTGAAAACATGGTGATATCTGTGGGCAGACATTTCCAGCTTGGTAATATTTAAAGTGGCCCTGGAAAAGGAAAGGCAAAACCTTCTAATATCACATCCCGGTTACAGCTATGTCATTGTGCTGCCAGTAACAAAGAAAAAGATGAAAGTGGAACTGTTCAGCTTAGAGAAGAAAGATGCTCAGAGAAGAAAATGCTCAGGTTGGATCTTACCAAGGAGTATAAATATGAAGGAAAAGAATTAATAAGAGGGAAACAGACTATTCTGAGTGCTGCACAGTGACAGGGCAAGAAGGAACAGGCACAAACTGGAAATTCCAAATGAACACAAGAAAAGAAATCTTCACTGCAGTAAGGTAGCCTGTGCAGTGAGGTCATAAAGTCTTCCGTGAAAATATTCACCATCCAACTGGACATGTTCCTGGGCAAGATGCTGTAGCTGACCATGCTTGAGCTGGGGGAGCAGACTAGATGATCTCAAGAGGTCCTTCCAACTCACGTGATTCTTTGACTCCCTAAATTGAAAAGGTCTTATATCAAAGGTATTTCCAGGCAACCATGCATAACAACACCACACTAGGAATTATATTTGAATAACAAATGCTCTAAAGAACTATGAGACACAGCAATTCCAACAAAGGCATTTTAATTTTAATTCCATCAGTATATTACCCCTCTCCATGAATTATACTAGCAAGGGCCTCTAGGTGGTATCATAGTGCAAACAATGTATACAAGAAAATATTAATGGCCATAAGGTGAAATATTAAAAAAAAGTAAAATTAATGTCTTGGTCAGTTTACCATCTGCCTGTGAATGTATACAGGCAAAAGTGTATGAATGTAAGTTTTTACGTTGTTTGAGTTTTCTAATTTTTTAAGAACATCTCTATAAATATCCAAGCAATAATGATTCAATTATTATGAACATGCAGTATAGTAAAAGAAAATAATCTTAAAATTTCTTCAGTATCATCAGAATACAGGTGAGATTTCTCTAAGTTTGGTTGGCATGTGTCAGAAGTCTTTCAAGCCTCACAGACAAGGTTTAGAAGGACACTTCTGCACAATACTTAACTGTAGAACAGATAAAGAAAGCATCAACAACAGCTCCTTACTGTGAGCTCCAGGCAATTAATTAGCTCGTGTCTTTGGTATAATTAGCCTGTTAGACATTAAAGAGCAGTTGCACTAAGACTGGTGCATACTATCCCAGCCTAACAGAAAAGGGATAATCATTCTGAGAAACCTGACTCTTAAGACAAAAAAACATTCCTGATGTAAAATAAAGCCTACAGCCCCAAAGAATCTGTACATTTAACAGTTTGACATAATTTTTTCCCCAGATAATCTCCTAGATTTCAGGCTCACACTTGCAACTGTACTCCTACTTCTCTAGAGGAAGACCTAGATCTCACTTTAATCAAGTGACTATAAAGTCCTATCTGTAGTTTGGGCAGTAAGTGATATAACAAAAGAGAACAACATTTAAAATAAAGTGGGCATACAGTGAAGATGGTGAGAATTGTCTGAGATGTCTAGATATGTCTGAGATCTTTTGTGACTAAACAAACTTTTTTTTAGCATAAGTATGTCTCTGTACATTAACATTTCCATATTTGAAATTCCATGTAGTCATTGACATAATTTAACACTCTTTTTTGTGGTACCAATCAAAAAAAAGACAAGAGGTTCAGAAGTTGACTCAGGAATCTATGTAAATATTTTACTCTTGAACTGGATAAATCTAATCTCAGACATTTTTGATCATGAACATACCCACTGTTTTCCAATTAAAGTTTTACTAAACAGGAGGGCTAAAAAAAGTCCACATAATTGCCATAACTACACTTTCAATCATGTGAATCTATAATTAAGGTTGTATGTTTATGTAGCTTTCTTTTAAAGCCACTTCAAACATGAGTAGGTTTTCGTCTTTGGTGGGGAAAAAGGATCAATCAAGTAAAACAGACAATTTACTTAGGTTACCACTTCTACCCACACTTGGCACAAAGGCCACTTGCTGAATTATTAGAATAGTGCAAGATACGTGCTTATTTTCTGTCTTTTTATGTGTACACAAACACTGCACGTCAGACACCATTTTGTGACAAAAACAGATAAGGGATGACATGAGGTGTCAACAGCTTTCCATATGGTATTTACCAAAATAAGATATGCTTTATATATATATGGAAAATATATCACATATACACAGACTAAATTGTTCTTCAGCACCAGCAATCAATAGGGCTGAGAAAATCTATGCACTTTACATGTGCATGCCATCTTAATCAGTAGTAAGAAAAAGATGTTGCTGACATCATATAACTGGGCAATAAGAAGAATGCAAATTATATTAAAAAATAAAAGTTTTAAGGCATAATAAAATGTGCTTCAAAAGCCAAAACATGTAAACAAAAGTAGAGTGATTAACAGAGATGACATTGAACATTGGGTATGGACTGCAACATTTTGCACCAACAAAGCACAAAGTTCTAATCTTAGTTTTTACATTAAAATACACCCTTTTTTTTAAATCTTACTGTTTATGTTAACTCAAAAACATACTGTTTGCAACTTTAAAAAGAAAAAAATTATGTCAGATATATGAACACATCATTGCACTTTTGAGAAGACATAGACAATTGTGAAATTGTTAATGTGCTCTACAAGTTGGGTAAGAACGTACTAACAAACCATAGAAGTGGTTAATAAGCAACAGACTGAATTTAGATAGACATCCTTTCCAAGTGTCAACTAATAAATCACCTCAGGATATAATATATAGTATGTTTTTCACTCAGAAAATGAAAGCAAGGTGCACTTTTGGAATGTCTGTGTTTGGCTGTACAGCATGTAATTCAAAAGAACTATACTTATGATCTACGTTCAAGCAGAGAGGTAGGAAAACATCATAAACCATCACAATTCACAGTAGTATGTATCAAACATCTGATTAACTTCATTACATAAATGCTGACTGCTTTTCTTTCAATTTTCTGTTCATTTACATGATGGAGTAAATCCATACAATGAGTAAACACCACATAAGATTACAGAAGTGTTGACATATGCTACTGAATTGCATCAGAGCTGTGTGACACCAACACCTGAGAGTGTTAAGCTAGGTGCTTGACTCCTGTATAAAAATGCTCCTCTGATTTGCAAATCAAAATGTTCCCTTCTATAGTAAAAGGTGAAATCCCTTATTTAGATGTACCTAACTCATTTAGTATTAAATTAGCCTTCTTTATTATCATAGTGAGAAATTTTTTTAAGATTTTTAAAACAATGGTGTGTTCTAGTTACTCAAAAATATAGTTTGAAGATTTTTGAAAAAAATAAAGAAATGGTTGGGCTTAATCTCCCAGTTCTAGATTCTAAGATTCTATCTAACACATTTCTAACAGTGAAATGGTCTGACTAACCAGCACAAAAAAAAAAAAAGAAGAGATATTTAAATGAAGAATTATCCTTGTAATACTGAAATGTGTAATCAGATAATTTATCATTAATATAAAATATTATTGCCTTTTTTCTTTTTTTGACCATTAAAGAGTTATTTGGGGGATTTTTTTGGTGATTTTACTTTTGTTAAACACAAGAAGTGTTTCACAGAGTTATGAGAAAATAAATTATACATTGGTATTTCCCCTGTAAGTGCCTTGCACAGCAAGTCCTAAGGCCTACTCTAAGACTGTAACTAATATACTACAATGTCATATCAAAATTTTATTCCTTCTGACATAGGGTATTTTTGATAAAACAAAAATAAATGACAAATATACTGCAGCCAAACCCTGAAATAATTACTTATTTTAAAATACTGTGAAAAGAATTCTTCCATGTATTAAATTGCTTTTATGCAGTAGTGAGAGAATACAACAAGGTTCATTTTTCTTCCTTTGTTTTTCTGATTACTTTGCTGCTCTTACTGACACAGTATAATATATACTATATTAATGACCTAACCAAGAAATTTTTTCTAGATTATTAGTTATTTTCAGATTTTGAGACATGCTTATCTTTTTTTTTTTTTTGCTCCTTACACAGCATTAAGTTTCAAGAATCTTGGGAATTTGAATTTCCTTCAGTGCAAATCTTAACCAAGACATTTGTTTTTCTTCAAAATATCCTATATCACAAGACAGGGAAGTGTACCCTAGACAACCTATGTCCTAATGCAGTGAGTCACATTCCTTTCTTTTGGTCCACTTTGACCTAAAAATTAAGAAACTGCTAAATGGATATTTGTTTAAAATTCAAAGATTCTACAGAAATGTCAACACCTCTTCCTATGTCCTGAATACTCACACAAGTTGTTGCATATTTTGCACATACTTAGGTAGCCTCTTAACAATCACTGCAAGATTTTTTCCCCTGCTAATGGTTTCATACAAATTCTGAAAGCAGTCTATGTGAAGTTTTTTTACCTTTGAAAACTCTAGAGATATCCCTTCTTGTGGAAATCTACAATCCTGAGCCACACATAACAAATTCAGCTTCTTTTTTGGTTTTACTTTTTCGGATAAACCAAAACACAACAAACCCAACAAACCAGTAACAGTAAAACTAATTGTACATTGTACTTGTAAAAGAAAAAATGCTCAACCTCTTTATGATGAGGATAAATCTGTACTACAGCTGACTTGCTTTAGGCACTTCTTGCATTGATGGTTGTATTTGTCAGACAAAACCCTGTCGCTGTATAAGCACTGCTAGTTTTCACAGCCAAACTGTATTTTCGACTTAGGTCCAACGGACCTAATTTCTTTCCCTTTCAATAAGTACTCTTGAAAATAGCTCCTAACCTATCCAGAAGACATGCTTGACATCTTGACATTTTTCACTCTTTGGCATTCCTTTGAGCATTGTTTCACCTCTTCAGATGTGACTTTGTTAGACAAGGTTATCCTACAATAATAATCAGCCACTTCAGGATTTGTGATAATAGAAAAGGAAAAGAAAAACCCTTCTTCTAAAAGATATAACAACAAAAAGATCTCCCACGGAGGAAAAAAAAAAGGCAAGATTTAAAAAAACATATTTTTTCCACAAGTTTTAGTTGCTAAACCACCTATAGTCAAGGAACCATCCTTTTGAGAAGAAAATATGACCTTCCACTCTGTTCCTTTTATCTTGGTCATGCTTTGTGGGTATTTTTATAGATCTAACAACTGAACTTTTCCATTTCATGTCAACTGTGTCACATAAATTCTAAAGAAAGAAGCTACAACATTGAGTCTTAGATGCTCTTTTAGCCTTTGTCACCTACTAGCCAGCAGGTCATCCAATTCTAATTCTCTGCAGCTTTATCTGGATGTCCAGCATTATAGACTGACTTAGTCCCGCACTGGAGCAGAATTAGACACACTACATAAAGTTAAGGATCCGTTAAAGTAGAGATCAATGCCAGATCTTTCTCTCTTTATGATTTTTAGGAAGTCTGTAACACTAAACAAGTATGATCAGTAATCACTTTTACAAAGGAAATCTCTTAGATCTCTGGTCAGAAATTAAACTTGATCTGTATACTAAACTTTCTGTGATTACAATAATTGCATAATATTTGTGTTCTGAAAAATGATAACCTGAGAGCAAAGATAAACACCGCTGTAGCTAACTAAGGCATAAAACAGATCTGAGTCAGTAATCTCCTATGATTTTATCAGCTTTAACCAGTTACCTCTATCTACTGTTAAAATAAGTGAAATTTTAACACTCTCTCAAAAGTCCACTTTTTAAACCTATAACCTTTTTTTTCTCTTTCCTTTATTAACTAGGCTGGTACATCTAGCTACAAAACCTTTTTCATTATTTAATGGTCAGCTCTACACCCATTAGAACATGGGAACTATGCATACAAATTTAGTGAATGTAATTTAAAGAATTCTTGAAATTATTAAAAATAACAAAAATATGGTGAGATAAAGACACTACTGCACCTATGCTGTTCCACATAATTTTTTGTGAGAATTTATCAGAAAGTCAGCCTTCATATGAACACATACAAGCATATGTCCACCTAGGTTTATACTCCCTTTTATCTTCCAAAGTATGCGTGCATTTCTAAAAGACATGCCAAAGAACATTTAACCATATTGCCACCACAACAGCTGTGGAAGCAACCATGACCAATGCCTCATAACTTCCAGGGTAATATTTGACTAGATAATTTTTTGAGGAGAAAAAAATGTAAATCTTTAGACTCAAATAAAATTATTTCAACTGCACTCTGACCTACAGACGCAACAATGACCTTTGAAAATTATGCAGAATTTCAGGTAACACCAGAAACTACCAGAAAGAATAAAAAAAATATTCTGAAGAGAGATTTCTTACTGAATTTACAAGCTATTTCAAAGTTACATTCTATGCAGCTGTTTTAACTTCACTGATGTGGCATCAGGAATTAATCAGCAAAATTTCTGGCTCATTATCTTCAGAGTTAATTTTTGGGAGACCTGTTCATTAAGCAAGGTTCTTTCCTCAGTTCTCTATATTTATTGAAAATAAAAACTAATATAATGTTGAAGCATCCCTACCCACTTGCTCAAGAGATAAAAATATAATGTTACAAGGAAGAAAACTTTCATTTGGATCCTACCACAGCAAGGAAAAAAGCAAAAAAGGAAATCTAGAAAGAAATATTTTTATCATCAAATCTATGACATATTTTGCTAGTTTTCCACACATCTTTTCCCATTTCTAGAGCTACACAGTTTTTCCTAGCTTTCTTTTTGGCTGACAGTGAGTTAAGTCAAAAAGCAAAAAGTTACCATCCCCATCATGCCTCAGTTGCTCATTAGCATCTTTCTTCTCATGGTGCTGCTGCCCCTCAGGTCCACTAGCTTAACTTCATGCACAGTCAGAGCTGGTGCTTATCAAAACGTTTAGTGTCAGATTAAACTTTTCTTTTAAGTGCAAGATATTTGACAGACACATGGTAAGGAGATGCAATTCTACTGTCAGACAGGTGGCTATAATAATTTCTGGCAGGATGTAGTGAAGAGCTGAGGTATATTTGGAGCTGTAATCTTTCCACCAAGCTCAACTGCAACCAAATCAGCATTTCAGACCACAGCCTCAAAGTTTTGGAGACAGATGAGAGGAAGAAGTGGCAGATTACCCCAGACAGAACACTAAACTCTGAGATTGCTATGGCTTTAAGAAAAAAAAAAAACCTCTGTCTTATGGAGCTAAAAAATGAGAACAAAACTCCTCAGATTTCTATTCTAGCTTGTGTTTATGTAATAACCAAAACCAGTAAAAATATGAAACCGAGAGAATTCTCACAATTCTCACGTGTGGCAGCACGTAAGGAAACTATATACTTACAAGATAAGATTTTTTACAGGACTGACTACATTATTACAATGCTACAGGAAGTAGCTGATGTGAAGCGTTTACTGAACCCAGCAGTATATAAAATTCACTATGCAATTCTTCCCCTTCCTTGGTCATCCTATGATTACAAAAGCTGGCTCCAGAGCTTATGCATTGGGTACATGTAAACCCTGTCTCTGGGAACCCAGTTGTTGCCAATTCCCACAGACCCTGGGTAAAAGTTAGGCAGTGGTTCAGCCTCTTGGGATATTTATCTAACCAAAACCAATCATTAAACACAAGTAAATGTTGACTGCTACACAAGTTAAAAATTGCTCTCTTGCAAGTAAGGAAATAGCAAATTCAGCTTCTTCTTTGGCTCCAGACCCATGGTGTAGCCAAAAGTATGTGCTTCCTCTCTGCTTACTTCAAATAAAACTTATTCTCTGCTCATTTCATAACACCTAGAAATAAAATAAGGAGATCTTACTGAGACAGCATTGGAAATACTAATTTAACATAGTCACTTTCCAGAAACTGGATTAGGAGTTGTTTGTAGTCCTGGTACTCTACAAGAGATCATAAATTTCAGATGGGAATATCAAAGGCACTTGCAAAACAATGTTACTAATGTTAACTCAGTTATATTTCTCAGCCATGTTAACCATGTTAAGTTATTCTAATAGCCATGTTATGTTAACTCAGCCATGTTTCCTTTCTCTATGGTCAGCAGTCTGTAGTAAGTTCAAAAAGATAACCCACAGCTTCCATGGAAAAGAAAGAAAAGGATAGAGCGAAGCTTTTACAACTTCTGTCTGGATAGAATACACTCCAATTTCTATGCTGGGAAGTAAACAAAAATTTGAATTACCTTTCTCATTAAAAAAAAAAAGCAGAAAAGAAGTTAGGTGTTTCTAAGAGGCACTACAACAGCAAAAATTACATACTGTGTGTGCTGCTTCCAAGAAATAGAAACATTTTATTATTTTGAAGTAGCTGACCACAGTTGGCAGTTGAACTCAGTTATGATTCTATCAGGTGCCAGCTAATACATTCAATATTGTTTGAGAGAAGATGAAATATAGTAGTCAATGCAAATCAGAATGGAAAGTCCTCTGACTAAGCTGATGCTGAGCTACACTTTGCCCATGAATAGGTCGCACATTCAAGATAAAGCAATCTAATGCATTAAAACTAAAGGATAAAATCAACTTAGCAGTAAAATATAAAAAAACTTTTGTTTCACAAACACACTCCTGCAGAACTTAAAGCAGAAAATCATATAACATGCTATTATTCTCTTCGTAAAAGTTCACAAATTATTAAAAAAAGATTATATTAATGCAATGTCTGCATTGTTTTCTGTGTCCATCTGCAAGAGACCTATTTTCTCTACACTATTTAGCATATGCTGGGAAGAGATAATAAAAAGGTTGTTTGAGATTTCACCAAAGATTGCACAATGCTCTACACATGTAACATTTATTTAGGATTATCAAAATATGCAGTGAAAATTAGGAAATTATTAAACATATACAGAAATGGAACAGTAGAGTTAGTCCTTTAGGGTGGCTGATGCTTCCCTATGCTTAATGCCAGCAAGGCCCCAACTGAATAAGAAAAGCACTATGAAAAAATTAGTGTTTTCTGCCAGGCCATGCTGTAAATTAACTCTCTTAATTGTACTGGCATGGTGCTCAAGGGGAAAACTAATTCTAAACTCAGAGAAATCAGAAGAAGGACTTTAATTCTGCTCTACTAAGCAAGAGGGTTATGTTCGAAATTAAGGAAATATTTTAAGCACACAAAGAATGTTTCTGACATCATTATTTTCTAGAATGATCTGTTGTCCATTGAGCAATTTTGTTTCACAAGCTTAAACTTCTTTCCTTCAGATAGCACTCCAGTGCCAAACTTTGGTTCTCCAGGTCATCATTTTTTTTTTGTAGCTTACCCCAAGATGACATAAATATTTTGTTTCACCTCCACACGTTTATCTTTTCCTTTGGCCTTAAAGATTTAAAACTCTATAAATCAATTCTGCTCTTGCCATCGTGACAAACAAGTTACTTACCCTTCTGTTCTCCAAGTCTTGAATTTTTTCATTCATTTATGTTCTTGTCTCTCCAGGAATACTCTTACCTATCTCAAGACTATGTATTTTTTGAAGAAGGGTACTTGATTTAGTAATCAGTGCATGTAAAAAAAAGTACCCTTTAAAAATGGGTCTATCTCTCTCTCTCTCTCTGGTTTCTCCAATTACTGAAGTTTGAAGTGGGTGTTCGCATCCAAAGTGACTAGAAATTAGTACTTTATAGATGCAATACATTCCTAAGTCAGCAAAATATACATTCCCAAGTCATCTGAAGATTTAGAACTGAATTTATCCCTGTGAAATCACAAATAGCTCCACAGAATTCTACAGATCTCTATTTCTAAAAAATAGCAAATGATAAAGTCAACGCTTACTGCAAATAGGACTGCAGAGTGAGCAATAAGAGTAAAAATGAAAGATGAAAGGCCTTTTGGAGATCCAAAAAGTCCAGATTCCTCCCCAAGGCATGGCTACTTCTAACTTTTGTTGGTTTGCTTTGGGGCCAAGTCCAGACGAATTTTAAAAACTTCTAAGTCTGGAGGTCTCTCTCTAAGCACCTTGTACAGTGCTTAACCTTGCTCCCTGTGAAAAGTGACCTCTTCAAATTCAACAGGAGTCTCCTTCATTGGCACTTGTGGCGTCCCCTGCCCTGCTGCTGTGCATCTCCCAGGGAAGCCTGGCTCTGACTCCTCCACTGCTGCAACCAGCTCCCTGCAGTGCCCTTTTTCTTGTCTCCTGGCAATGCAGCCTCCAGAACCTCTAGGCTTCCCACTCATCACTATATTTTCTTGACCTCCTTCTTGTTTTGGAGCACCACAAATTTGGCACAGCTGTTCCACTGCAATGGAAGAGGAGAATTCTGTGTCCCAGCCCTGCTGCTATGCCTGCTCTTCCTTGCTGTAAGGGCAGTTTCCACCTGTAATTCATGGCCCACCAGATCACCACGCCCCTTTCCATGTGACTATTGGCAGCCAGGCTGCATCACTGCACTGGGTAATCCCAAATCAGATGCAGAACTTCTGCTGAGCTGTCTATGTGAAGCATATTTATATAGAGTTTTAAGACAGACACTCCTGTCCTAAGAAACCTAAGCCTAAACAATGCGAGACAAGTAGATGAGACAGGATAAAAAATAACAGTTCAAGAAAGACGAGTCATTAAAAAGAAGGCCAGTTAAAAGTTTTGAGACAGATTCAGAGGGACCATGAAGACAAATGAAATTCAGGAGCTTCTGTTCAAAGTGGGGGAGACAGATAATTGAGAGACTCAAATGCAAAAATGGGTGATATAAATAAATAAAACAATAATATTAGGGGGCTACCTGACTGCAAGGCATGAGAATAAAAGAAAGATTGAAAGCAAAATAAGATTAAGTACAACCTTAGGCCTGCTGTTCATGTCTTCTTTCAGTTATTTATTTTTTCACTTCTGAGATTCCAATTAGGCAAACATCAAAGATACCACAAGCCATTTTAGGTACAAAAAGGTTTTCAAAAGGAAAAGTTGTACTGCAGTGTGTCTGTATTACCTGACAAGGAAGAGTTCAATAAATCTCTACGGCACTTGAACAATAAGGAGTGAAAAGTATAAACTTAAAATATAAGTGATGGAAAGAAATAAGCATGTGCCTGAAAGGAAATCTCAAATTCATCATCCTAAGCTTACAAACTTTAAGCAAAATGGAGAGAGCTGAAAATACCTATTCATTTTGCTTGTGAGAAAAAACAATCTCTCATGCCTTTAGGCAGTACAGAATTATGTGGTCTTTTGAACTGAAAAAGTGCAAACTGTAGAGGATCTGACTGAAGAAATGTTAAGATATCAGTCTCACAGGGCCTTTAGGGATCTACTCAATAACAGTATTTTTGAGATGTCAAACACAGGAATGGTGTATTTGTTGTAGTTATATACAACTTGCAGAGTAACCAAATAAAAATGAAAGGATGTGTATGCAACAAGGAATAGAGTCAAAGCCAAAGGAAATATCTGCATGGGAACATGTAACACTGTTGGGGGTTGAATCGTTCCCCTTTTCTTTCTGTGGAATTTTTCCCATTGTTATGCTAAGTATTTGTGGCTACAGCTCAGTAATAGTTTTCTCTCGAAGGGAGGTGGGGGGACAAAGGGAAAGTGGAAAAAGGAAGGATGGGGACAGGGCTGGGCTCTGGGGCTGGGGGCTCTCGCTGGCTCACACGTGGAGTTGCAGGAAGGCGGCCAGGGCTCCTGCCTGGCATCGTCCCCACAATCCCAACGCCGGAAGCCACATTCCCTGCTGTTGGACATCACAGTGCTGCCTTCCTGCTTCATCCTGCTGCCCAGCAGCACGGCCACACCGTGAGGAGGAGCGGCCCCGCCATCCCTCTCAGCCCTGGGCCGCCGCCGCCATCCCCCAGCCCCTTCAGCTGTGAGAGCTGCCCTGCCCACAGCACCGGGAACGGAGCGCAGGAGAGGGAGCCTGCATCCAAAACGGGCTGGGACTGAGCCGTACTGCCCTGTTTTGGTGTCAATTTCTAAAGCTGTTGTTGTTGTTTTCTGCTGTTTGCCTGGTTAGATATATTAGTAAAGAACTGTTATTCCTATCCCCATGTTTTCTGCCTGAAAGCGTCTGATTTCAAATTATAATAATTGGAAGGGTGTGGGTTACACTCTCCATCTCAGGAAAAGGGGTTCTTGCCTCTCCTTAGCAAATACCTGTCTTTCAAACCAAGACAAACACATATAAAAAGACCTATCATTTTAAGGTAAATTGTAAAGAAAGAAGGTAAAATAAACAAATAAAGAATAAAATCACAAACCACCCAAAAAACCCCCACACCAAACTGATAACTTTCAACTTAGCTATGCTATAGGAAACACTAAATGGATAAACATTAATCTCCTTCAAATGTTTAAAAGATGGTCTGATTAGTAGGGTTCTTTCTCCCAGTTTATGTAAAGATTTGACATGCAGAATGCATTTAGTCCTTATAGCAAGAAGAAATCTGATCATAAAAAAGGCAGGCACTAGCAACTGGATGAGGAACTGTTTCCTAAATCTGTAAAGTTTATTGCAGCACTACTGTTACAGCTATTGCAGTTGCATATAGGACAAGAGTTGTATCCTACATCCAAAAATGCAATGCATATATATGTCTGAAGAAGTCTTTTTGTATATGTCCTCATGTCAACTTTGTTGCAAAGACCTGCCTTCCTGAAGACAATTTTTTGGTGTGCTTTATTCAGGCTACAAGAATGGTAGAAGCCCTTTGGTCTCTATGGGAAGGTTAATACCAACAGAATCCATCTCCATTGCAGAAGTTCCTTCTGTGCTGTTAAGCAGAAGTATCAATAAAAAGCTGAGACCCTTGACTGAGGATCTCAGTATATCTCAAGGTTGAGATCCAACTCAATATGCAAATATATTTTGCCCTGGTGAGCCAAAATTAGGCAGAAGATAGGTATAATTTTCAACATCTAGTATATTGCTTAAAATATCATAAAAAGTATTTACAAACCCTGATTAATTGGTCTAAGCCTGTAATCCTCTTTAGGAGAAAGATATCTACTGCCTAAATACCTTCTTGAGGAGCAAAAAAATCAACTTCTTTATGTAGCAACCTGTAAAACTAACTACATCTTCCTTTGAAAAGAAAGAGATAAAAAGGCATAAAGGAGCTGACTCTAATTGACACCTTTCCTACAATAATCTGGAACAATACTTCAAGAAGAGCAAAAAACAAGTTTAGTCATGCTCTTCTTTTCTTGTATCATATGCCAAAAAAAGGTTTCAATCTCTTTCTTAAATGACATACTTTTACTTCCTTATTGAATTCTTTATTTCATCTCTTTTATCCTTTACTTTTTACCCTTTTTAATCAATTGCTAAAATTGCTCAGCAGAATTGCACATCAGGTACACAACACTTCCTTTTATTGGCATGACATACATGGGAGATAGGAGCTCAAAAAGCCAGTCGTTATGTGCAGACCATAAGCTATCATTTCCCGCAGACAATGTAGGTTCACAGTTATAGCAGTAATGAGGCCAAACTTAATTTAAATTATCCATTTGACATTCCTTGTTTCTGCAATTATTCAAAGTCCAATTTTGTTCCAAATATAATGTTCTCTAATGTCAGGACTCTATACAAAAATGAAGCAAAGAACTTGGACATTTAATGTAGCTACAGCTAAAATAAAGACAGAAGTGAAAATATAGAGTGGGCAGACATTAAAAAGTCATTAAAAAGTGTAAAGACATAAGGGAAAAAGTGAGGAACTGGGAAGACAAGAACTCAGCAGGAATAACAATTGCCCCATCCTCAGATGCCATGGAGGTTCACAATTACCTACCTGAGTGTTAGCTGCCTGGTGTTCAGGGACTCAACAGGATCTCATATTGAAATAATCAGGCATTATAACATTCTGCCTGGGAGCAGCTTACCTATCTAATGTTTCTATCAGAAAATAAATAATTGCTGTGTACTCAAAAATTCAGTAAATTTCTGCTTGCAAGTCTCTGGGGATGGTAAGAGTTGTTCAAATAAAAGTGACACAGTAGAGAAAGAGTATAGAAAAGAAAAGAATGGTTTGATTGAAGAGTTCTCTATCAGTTTGAATTTACTAACAGTGCAGTTTTTAGAATAAGAAAATGAAGTTGGCCTTCAGGATTTGCAAAAGATAAACAGCTTTGCCAATCCAGAAAATCAGTTCATATTTCTGAGTCTCAATGTTGATAAAACAGTATTTTTCAAACAGCTTCGTCATTTTGAATCTGACTTTCATGGTAATATCACAAAAGCATGGAGAAGAGCAAAATGTTTTCTTTAGGGTATGTGGATATTACAGAAATGTCATTACAAAAAGCTTTGGTGTCACTGCAAGATCACCACCAGTCTACAAAGATTGACTAGACAAACTAACAGGCTAAAGACCTTGTCTACAAGTCAATTTTTATGACATTCTTTTTCCAGTTCTCATTTTCCTGAATACAGTGTTTTTGCCTGAATGTTGACAATCTTCAGAAGACAAAAAATAATTCTATATTGATCTGCCTCTAATTACTTTGCAAATGCCATAAACCTACTTAAATATTGACTAATATTTTTCAAAAAAACATAAACCTGAATTTAAAGTGCAGATTTAGAGGGGCGGACCAAGTACCAAATGAAATTAATTCATGAACTTTCATTTTAATGAATTCATCAAAGTCCAAACAAAAAATTTACAAGCTTCCCTTTAATACAAGAGTGTTTTAATGAAACCACGCATCTTTCACCTGGTATAAAATATAAATGCTAAATATACAAGCATTTATGTGTTCAGATTTCTCCAAAGTTAAGAAAAATAATGTCATGCTTTTAAAAGCAAAATTATAGCTGTATGTTGCAAAAAAGTATGCGCTCACAAGTCCCAAAAATTGCAACAAATGCACTTAAATTAATCATGTGCATGGAGACACTCTTGAGTTTTGCTCTGCAGGGGAGTCACAACAGTCATTAAAACATATTAAGCTCCACAATAAATAGAGCAAGTGTTCATTATAATATAATGAGTAAATTATCACACAATGGTCCTGTGGAGGAAACTCACTGCATTTCAAGAATGTTATACTTCTTTTTCGTGAAAAAAAAAAAATCTAAACAAACATAAATGAGGAGATCTCCTGTATAGGTTCAGAACTAGAAAACTTATAGGTATGTTGACATGACATAGCAACACAGTACCATGATGTAACAACATAAGCCAAATAGTAGCACAGTAGTCATTAATAGCTTTAGGAAATCAGTCATCACCTGACCTATATGGCCTGAAAGAGCTCAAGTTCATTAGCCTTCAAGTCACAATGCAAGGCTACATAGTCAATTGTCTTCCTGCTGGCTTTATGGAGAAGTATTTATAAACCTCCTGAATAGGTTTAGGAGGCTACTTTTTAAAGGTTCTTACAAAGGAACATCCTTCTGGTCATCTTTTCCATTCATCTGCCTCATGGCTAAAGAAAGATTATCAAAATAATGGTGCTTTATTTTTTTTCCTTGCATCCAGTCTGTTGCTCCCCCAATAGATCCAGAACGTGAAAAACCTTACCATAAAATGGCATAGCTCTCTAATCCAGCAGAAAATTAACCCAGGAAAAACACCAGTCCTAGGGAAAAGCAGCAACTAGTTGGCTGAATGACTTTGCATACATTCTCCACAAGCCCCTTTATGCTCTCTGAGGATCAATTCTCTGGGAAAACATATCCATCTACCAACTTCTTAAGAAAGCATGAGGTCTCCAACATTATGTTTTTCCCTTATAATTTTAAACATGGTTGGTATTCGAGTGATGCAGCTGTTTGAGGGGGATTTGAGAAATATAAAGGCCTCCTCCAGGAAAATATTAATGCAATACTATCACTCCCCCTAAATCCTCTAAACCTAATGTCCAATTTATAGCACACAAGTGGCATGCACTGTCAAGCCAATGCATTTATGTCCCAGCAGCAAGCTGGGGACTGAACCACAGCACTTGGTCAGCTCTGGGGATCCCTCTCTATCTTAAAGTTGTGCACAGTCTGTATGCCTATGATGAGCCTGCTTAGCACCTGGGCAGAGGTACCTGCTGCTTGAAGGGACTTATGGCAGCAGGTCACACCAGGTGCAGTAACTATCTTCCCACTCTTCTGCTGCTGCTGCTTGGGACAATTCTGGTGCATCCACTGTTAATGCACAGGGAAGGAACGGTATGCCTTGGAGAGCTGTCCTGAGCATATACAAGACAAATAAATCCAGTTTAGGAAACACTAGACCTTGTACGAATCAACTGCTACTGTGAATACCCTGGCAGTCTTTACCTAACACTGAAAGAAGCTCAACTGACTGGAAATGATGAGTTCCACTTGAGAACACATTAGTTTGCTGGTTGTCTTGCCGTTTTCCAAAATTACTTAGAAAGGTTTCTAGTACAAAGCTTCACAGGATTTCAAAGTGTTCATTGTGAAATTATTGAAAATGAATGAGTATAGGAACAAACATTATTCTTTTTCACCAGTTTTCCAAAAGTTTTTTAGATGGTTCATAACTTAAAAAAAATACAAAAAACCAACTAAACATACAATGCTTAATCAACTGATTATTTTACACCTTCCCTCCTGCAAATAGAAAAATATTTAAGATCTCTCTAGCCTGAATAGTCAAGATAATAACTGAGCTCAAATTCACTAATATGAATGCAAGATTCATGCTTTAATGAACAGCAAATATATAACAAATTTTCTTCATCAGCAAAGTGTGTGGAAATTGCATGTAATAAATGATGCGTAACTTTTTTCTTGATTTTATTACTCCAGTAAGAAAGCTTATTATTTATTGAAAGACCAAATGTAAAACATACAAGAAATAGTGACTGAGGATTGTAATCCAGACATAAATTATTTTCCCAGTATTTTTAAATATTGGCAGCTGACATGAGCATAATGGCTAACACGCTACAATGCTCATATGCCCCAGTTTTATTTGACCTCTCCTGAAAGCCAAGATTTCACATTTAAAACAGTCAGCACTTCCCAGGTGCTAATACAATACATCAGTGTTAAAAATACCTTTTTACAGTCAAATTAAATCTTTCTCACTATTGAATGAACTGAAGGAGCTATCTCCCTTTTAGCAACTACTATTTCCTTCAAATATGCACAAACAACATGCATACGCACTCCAATACCCCGAAAATTAATAGCAGCATTATTAGCCTGATATCATGGCTTAGCTATTAATTTTTTTCACTAATTATAGGAAGATTCTCTACTGAAGGAGCACTTTTATTTTACATATGGAAGAGGAATCACTGAGACAGTCTCAAACCTGCATATGAGTATCTCAAATGCTTGCCTTGCAATTATAGAGATTGTATTCATGTTGCTATTTTTCAAAATTATTTGTTCTATCAATTGTCATATCATCAACATCAGAACATGACTGAAAGTTTGACTGAATACAAGCCCGAGAAATTTCACCCCAATATGAAGTGTCATCTTAAGCGTCCTTCAAACAGTTGCCCAATACATAAATGTTTACAAGTAAAAAAAACAACAAGATTATTTTCTCTGGGCAAATATAATTACTGAAAATGAAAGCGACCATAGTCTCTTGAACCAAAAGATTTTCCTTCACAGCTTTCATACCACTCAGCAAGAAGAAGATGTAAAATATACAGAATTCAAATCCAAATGTATGACTTTTGTAGAACAATATCTTACTGATATGCTAAAGTTGACTAATCATAGAATTCAAATAAATTATTTTATATAAAAAATACACATTCCCATCTGTGAATATAAGACAACTTGGACCAAAAAAAATGCTGTCAGTGCCACACAATGTTACCAGTAATTTTTACATGCTTTTAGAATACCAAACATTGCATTTTTAAAGTTAATATTAATTTCTTTGTATCTTCTCAAAGAATACGTGTATACACATATCATATGTGCACCCATAACTGTGCTGTAAGTGCTTAATGGCAATTAATTACCAAACAACATGGTGCATGATGGAGACACTATAACAGGCTGCCCAAGGAAAGTGTCAATGTCCTGAAAAGCAGGCTGGATTAGATGTTTTCCAAAGGTCCCTTTCAACCCAAAACATTTCATGATTCTATGATACATCTGGAAATACCAAAACGAGGAATCAACTAAATAAAGAGTTGGTTGTTTTCAGCAGGAATACTGCACAGGGAGAAGACATCTTAGGAAGTATTTAGACCACCTATACTGAAGCATGTACTTCTATATCACTAGCAGGGAGAGGCAGATTTCTACAAAGAATGGTTCAAAGCAATTGAAGTACATGAAAATCTTGAAGATATCTGATTTTCAAGTGTCTAGTTCATTGTCCCCATCTAAGAGAGGACCTGAAGGAGGAAAAGGCAGTTCCCACTTCTCCATCCAACAGAGTCTCCTAAGGAGAAGCCTGCTGGTCCCAGCACCTCACTCTGCTAAGTCAAGACAATGTGGCTGATCCCTCTTGTAAAGTAATTTCAGGGTTCAATATTACAGTAGACTGTGCAGTACTGCAAAGAACAAAAATCTCACAGATCCTCACTACAGTCCTATGGTAGAAATGCAGCTGGTACCTCAGCTAGCTTGGGTATTTTTACACCACACTTCACAAACAGCCTTGAAAATTTGTCCTTGTAAGTGCTGTATAAATTATACTGAAACCTAGGTAAGGTGAAATGAGAATGGAATAATTTGTCTGTGACCTAAATATACTCCCTTTTGCATGAAGATCTCTTTAAAAGAAGCAAGCAATTTCACAAGGAGTGGGGAGTAAAATAATGCTATGTCTTTTCTGTGATAACAAACCCAGCTGTAACTCTACTCAGGTTTGAACAAATTCCACAAAAATATACATGACAATTGCCATCAAGCTAAACTATATTTCTTACAGGCCTCAAGCAACTGCTGAATGCATTTTCATTATATAAAGACCGCAGATGTGCAAATGCTACCAAGTTGCTTGTTGGTTACTTATAAAGCTACATCCACAAGGACATTATTTGAAAAAAACAAAACAAACAAAAAAAACCCCAAAACTAACCCCTGAAACAAAAACTTCCTCCATATATAAACACAACCTCTAAATAGGAGATCAGCCTTATTCACTGCTTTCAAATCTCAAACTGGTTTATTGGTTTATTTTGAATTCTGTTGATTCTCTGTTGATTAAAATTAGTCACAAAAAAAAAAGTAATGGTACATTTTCAAAACCATGTTTTAAAATATTTCACTGTTAACCATTTTCTGATAAAAACTGGCTTTGGCGGACAAAAAAATCTTAGCCTGTCAATCTTTGTTCTCCCTTATATGATACATTATTTGTTTACCCCTCAATTCAGAAGCTTCTTAAAAATTCCACTTCCATTATTTGAATTTCCAAATTCCATGTACCTTCATTTGCTGGAAATGCTAAATTGCATATAATTTAAAGCTAAGGAATAGAGTAATAGAGACAATAACACTTCAGTATTTGTTTCTGCGGGGTTTTTTTTAACAGTATCATGCAATATTAATTCTTCATTCCATAATTATTGTGCAATGGTCATGTCACACATGAACTTATAGAGTGTTTTAGGGACTTGTCCAAGTCTGCTCATCAAGTAGATGATGAAGTTTAAGCACTTCACCCTGATTTATCAACAGACTATACACATACTATTTAAACTGCAGCTCTACTGATCATGGAAAATAAGTTTTCCACTATAATTAATGCTAGTGACATATATGTGCTGGATTACATAGACTCTTGTAGGCTATGCTGGGGTTTTCATATGGAGTTTCTTCTTTGTGCATGACCTTTGTGCATGTATCATCTTCCTCTAAGAGAAGATGGATAGAACCTCTTCTATGAATGCAATCACTTTATGCTGTTGCAGGAGATGTGCTATGTATTTTGTCCCCTTTCTGCTCTGTCAGTTGCCACTTTTATTTTGCATTTCTTATAAGCAATGAAACTGTGCCCCGTGGTGTCATGATGGCTGAATTAGGCCCCTTTGCAGGACAGGTCTGCCAAGGCTAACTAGGCTAACAAGGCTAACTGTTAGCTGTCCAAACAGGAGCTCATGTTCATCTGCATGGAACAGATGACTCACTGGTATTTAGCTGGTTTTACTCAATCTGATAAGACTGATAATTTTTAGCCCTAATTGTATTAACAGAAATGCAGCTCTTAACCAGGAGCAGGAGCTATAGTTAACGGAATTTTTCATACCTTTCAAGTTTCATTTATCTGCCAGAGATAAAGGTTGAAATCTTCCATATAACCATATTGAGAACTATTGCTCACGTTTTTAATGTTTAGAGCTCACATGTTAAATGTTTAGGAGTTCAGAGACAAAATTACTAGGAGAAAAAAAAAACAAAAAAAACACTTTTAAGTACAGATTATTCCCTGAAGGGAATTATGCAAATTTTATGCACCATAGGAATGTCAGTTCTGGTGGAGTAACAACCATGCCTCTCTGGTGGGCACACATGCACACTCATACACTAATTTTGGATGTTGAAAACATTAATCCCCAGTTGTTTTATAACTTTGCATATGTTCACCAGAACTACTACCATGAATTAGCACAGCATGCAGCAACAAAGTGGCTGAGTTACAGTCTCTGCATTGCAGGACAAAAACACTAAACATCATTTTTAATGTAGGTTGTAAAGAACAATGCTCTCAAATTAAGCTACTTGAGGAATTAAACTAGACAAAGTATAAAATATTTGACTGGCATTTTGTCTTAATAGCAGAGTCAACAATCCTATCCTAGGAAGTCTTACAGGATCTTCAGTACCTGCAAGTGGAAGGCATTTAGTTTTGGATCTCATCTGTAAATGGTTCAGTCAGCAGCACAGTGCCCCCTAAGTCATGCCTGTGCACTGGATTTGCTCCTATTTAAAGAAAAGTGCTGTCTGACACACTATTTCTCCAGTCAATTTTTAGAAGCAGGTAAAAGTGAATGTGTTGATTTGGTTGTTTTCTTGATTTGTTTTGTAGGGTTTTTGTTGGATTATTTGTTTATTTTCTGTTTGTTGACATTTTCTAAGCAGAAATGACAAGGTTATTTATTGTAGTCCTTAAGTAGGATGATTAGTAACTTTAACTACAAAAGAAAATTATTACATTGTTTCCATAGGTACACTTTAAAAAAAAAAAAAAGAGCCACACCTTAATTTGCATATAGGTAACTATACCATGCTATGTCTTCTTCAGAAAAGTATGAAATGAAATTAAATATTCTGTCAAAGGCAGTGAAGTAGGTTAGGGAAGCCTTTTGGTTATTTCTCTAAATCTTCTTACCTTTACAGTTAGGCAAAAAGCAAAACATGTACCAAACTTTTAAATAAATTTTATATTTGCCCTGAAGATAAACATTTACTATCACTCAGTAGAAGGACAATTTATGCAGAAGGAAGACTTCAGTGTTGTCAACAACTGTGTAAGGTTGACTGAAGCACAGAAATAAAGATTTGAAAGGAAGGAGCTATGCTTAGTGTCTCAGAATGAAAAATACATTATGTACCTTGAATATAGGCAGTGATTTTATCACCTGTGCTAACTGAAGTCATAATTTTACCTGTGTTTTCCATTGCATTTCTTTTGATCATGAAAAACTAATGGGGCATTGATGCACATGAAATTGAATTTATCCCAAGCCCTAATCTGAGTGATGAACTACATTAAAATATAAGAAATGCTCATACTGCTTTACAGAGATCCAGTCACAGAAATACATGCAGGCATCTACGTTTGCCACGTTTCATTGGCTTCTGTACCCTGTCCTCCTTGTATCTTGTCACTCATGTACACAAAACAGACTCACACACACACACACACACAGGTTCAGGACTATGTTGTTTTCAAATATACACATTAGCGAAGTCATCCTAAGGAACTCCTTGCTTGCCAAAACACTCAGCTTCAGATCACTGACAGTTCCATCAGTCAAAATGTGGTGTGAACTAAAGGCACATAGTAGTTTTTGTTCATTAGGAAAGGAACTGTTGGGGTGGGTTAGGAGGAAATGAAGAGAGTATTTATTTCTGCCTGTGCATTATTTACAGTGCCTTTTACACAAAGTAAAGTTTGGTGGCTGCTTAATCTTTAATAAGCAGCTAAAGGTAAATCTGCAGGTCTTCTTTTGCTGCAATTTCAATTCTCAGTTA
>VXBI01009448.1:158600-173597 GCA_013397375.1 Toxostoma redivivum
ATCCATCCATCCATCCATCCATCCATCCGTCCGTCCGTCCGTCCGTCCGTCCGTCCGTCCGTCCGTCCGTCCGTCCGTTCTCCCGTACCGTTACAGCCGGTGCGCTCGGGCACAGGGATATCTTTGTCCGGTAACTGCGCGGCGGCTGCGAACTCCCCCTCCCCTTTCGTGCTGGAGATGCAGAAGAAGGACGGCTCCAGCTTGGTGACAGCGAGCCCCTAATTTCGGTGCCGGGAAGGGGGGCCGGGAGCCGGGAGGGCTGGGCTGCCGAGCGGGGCGGGAGTGCACAGAAGGGGCGCACCACCGAAAGCGGGCAGTACGGCACTGCTGTGGCAAGCCGGCGATAAATTTTCCTATTTCTGTGCAAAGTCGTCACAGCCTGCTAAACATTCCACTGCCGGCTCGTTCATCAGCCGTCCACATGGTCCGGCTGTAAGATTCAGACTGAATGATGCTCGTTAATGCCTCCTTCCCATCCTGGTGGGGCACAGGAAGTGTCACATTAACAACCCATTCCCTACCCGATCAGCCCCACTCGTTTAAAGATTTCCTGGCATCTAATACCCCTATATTCATATCACTACACCAGTGATTGTAAGTTGGTGGATAATTTGTGTTCTTTGAGGCTTGTCTGGATTGAGGCAGGCTGGCTGATGCAAAAGTAATTCAAAAATCAAGACCTTGTATAACATCTTTACTCCAAACACACCTTATTCAGAATAAAGATTAATGGCATTCTCCTGATTCAGGTTTTCAGGAATGGGGCAGCCGTGTCAGACTCTGCTTACTCAACCTGCTAAAGCAGCATATTAAAAATTTCATTAACATATAAGTGAAAGCCCTGGCACATTCCCTGCTGGTGCAAAGGAACCTTGCTTCCAGACAGCAGGACATGTACCCTGGAGTGAGCCATGAAACCAGAGCGTGCTTGAGTCCCAAAGCTCTGGCAGGAAATGACAGGATGAAAGAAAAGAAAGCTACTGCCTTTCTTTCTTTCTTTTTTTTTTTTTCTTTTTTTTTTTTTTTTTTTTTTTTTTTTTGGGTTAAAATCACATTTTAATTTAAAAATAANGTTTTATGGGTCAGAAGCAGCATCTGAAGTATAAATGATAGGTACCCCATGTACAAATGATCTAGAATTGAAAAGCAGAGCTGAAAAGAGTAATTCTACAATTTAACATAACCGGAAGGAAAGCTGTTACACCAGATTAGATGGAAAGAACAACACTGCTCACTGAGATCACTTGGACTGCTGGATTTTGAGAACTTTTCAAACAAAATTGCTCTGAGCTGCTCAGCGATATACATTAAAAATGATTTTGCTAGCAGGATAGGGAATTGAAGGCAAGAAGCAGCTAGTTGTTTGAATTTGGGGGATGTAAGCTCTTGGAGGGAATGAAATAGAAGCTGTTTCAATTTGCTATTTATACGTCCTCTGGCTTGCAGCTGCAGCACATATGAATCAATGCTTTAATACACAGTCTTCAGAGTGTTCTCTCTCATGCAACTTCTGTTAGGTTGTGCATAGCTCCAGATTCCGACAGATCTCCTGATCTGGGGGATGGGCTGCTTATATCCAGATGCTTTCACTATTTTACTGCACTAGGCAGAAGCAAATTTTTAATCTCCTTGCCAGGGAAGTGGTCGTATTAGTAACAGAGGGGGGGGGGGGAAGGAGGAAAAAAAGGAGTTTCCTTTAATTCTCTTAAGGTCCAGACAATTTAACATGAAAACAAATCCATGTCAAACCATCCTCCAAAGATTCCCAGTGCATAAAGTGAAAGGGATAAAATATAGGGTTACCTTTCAGCCTATCTAACCTTGGATGAAATGCTGCTTATGTGTAACAACCCAGGGATATGGCTGAAAACAAAACAATTTATTTTAAGGTCTTTTCTCAGTAATTTCCAGTGAATGAGGCAGTATTATGAATATTCACCAGATACTCAAATCATATGTCATCAAATAATTTGTTTCTGCAATAAGATGTTTGACAAGCAGAGGGAAGTCTTGATGCTTCAGAAAAGCATTTAGAAGGTGAAAATCTGCAATTCTTTCTTCATACATATATATAAAATAAATACATGCACATGCATTTGTATTGACATATTTCAGGGACTTCTCACAGGCAGGAGTAAAGAATAACAGTTTAAAGAGATTATATCCAATATTTCAGGCTAATTTGATATACAATGATCGAAATTTTCTTAAGAATTCAAAATTATGCCATTTCAAGGAAAAAGCTGACAGTTTGAAAAAACTAGCCTCAATGAACCCTGGCATTTCTTTTAAGCCTACATTTTAAGACTAAGTACTGAGATTTGGTGTTATTGATGTTAGGTCAATCCTTTCATCAGTTTGAATGCTAAAACAATTTGAATTTGTCCTGTGGAAATAAAGTCCGATGAGAAAAACCTCAAAATGAAGTTACTGTCTGGATCTGCAGCACTATTCCTAAAGGAATTCCAGGGAAATTTGGATATAACCCTTGCAGTCATTGTATGCATGGCTCTTGTCTTAAAGAATCCAGCAAATTTACACAATTCTAGCAGCACATCAAAATGCAGAACTTTGTCAATCATGTTCGTAAGTTCCCTTCCTAGACTCAAGAGCTTGTGACTATGATTACAGGGGAAGAAGAAGGGGCTTTTTTTGTCCCTTCTAACTTGTGGACTTGCTATGTTTAAAAGCAATACTGAAAAGGACATAGACTAGTTATGAAGGAAATATATAGCTGTACCAAAAGTAAACTTGTTTCTACAGTTTAAAAGGAAAATATTGTTTTTCTGTTCTAGTTAATAAGTTACAGAACACTCTTACAAAATCTCTTTTTGGGGGCGCTTAATATTCTCAACATGAATTGATTGTCTTGCAGGTAACTGCTAGAGAACTAATCATCCAGCTAACATCCAACCAATTAGAAAAACACTAAGTGGTTCATTAATACATAAAGTAATGAAAATTCCAGGTCATTTATAGATTACAAAGTTCCTGTACACAAGATAGATAGATGAGGAATGGCTAAGATCATATTGGGATAAGGATTGCCAAGTTTAAGTCCAGCCCTTTCTTAAACATGTGTACTCTAATAGCTGCAGCTGAAGAAAATTAGCTCAGTCACTGCCAAGAACCTCTGCTCACACACCGAGAGCAATTGCACTGGAGATTTTCATGTTCTTGTTCCAAAGCACCAGGGAATAACATAGTAACCCCAACCTCCAGCAGCAACTTCTCAGTCTACAAAAATAATACAAACCCCTTCTCTTTTTCCTAAATTTGAAAGAGTGAAAACAAAGGATTCTACCATTTCCTGCCACAAATGTCACATTCACAAATCATTATTTTTCATCTCAGCTGCAGTGCCTAAGAACCAGTCCCAGCCATATGTTTGAGAACATATTTGACACTCCCCACCAATATCTGTTTCTTGTCTTAGCAGATGAACGTTTTTATTTGCTGAGTTATTAATAAATATTCCTCCGGCTATCAGTTTATGCAGAAATTAATTTTATTTGACGTTTGTATATGATTTACTAATGACAGTTATTTAGAAACTATCATCCAAAAATATATCAATAAGTGGAATTAAGAATTAGGCCTAGAGCTTAAAAGCGTAATATGTCAAGCTGAATATAAAAATAATGTATGTAGTTTGATGATGCATCACTATGGGACACAATTGACTCACCACACGCCATTTCTATTTCGAAGAGGACCTAAATGAAGTAAAATATAAAAATGCAAAAAAAAAATTGACATCAAATGCTTTTACAAGATTGTTACATTTCTATCTCTAGATAACTAACAGAAAATCATACCAAAATAGATCAAGGCAGTCAAAATTTTCATTTTCTGATACATAACAGTGGGACAGAAATTTTTAACTTGTCTAATAAATGAACACACAACTGAGCTATCTTCAAGTTCCTAATGAAGACTCTCTGGAGGTTTCTCATATCATGCCTCTATTTTTATTTTCATTTTAGTAATGTGCACAGATATTCAGAGGAAATAGGATTAAGACAATTTATTTTGCATATGATCTCTCTGAATATTCTGTAAGGCATGTATTTCCTCTAGAAAATTTAAATAGTTGATTAAAAAAGTAAAATTTTAATACAGGTTAGCAAATTCTACCCTATATTAATTTCAGAGGGAATGGCACTGCTGATATTTCCTTGGCTCCTTCTACACTAAGCATCACTGGAGTATTTTCTAATAAAACAACAACAGCTGTTCCTAGATATATGATGCCAATAATAGTTGCCAGTCACAAAAAACTTGTGATAATATAGTCACTTGCCTTTACTATTCCATGAAACAGCAGGCAAAATATACTAACAGAAGTTGGAGAAAACAACATAATGCCTGGCATTTTGCTACCTGTTACCATAAAACTCTGAGCTAATCAGTCCCTTTCTGAATGCAGAAAAAAAAATTATATATAAACGGCCACAAAAGAATAGGATGGTGTGTCAATCTTTCAGTCTTGGCATAGAAACAGACAAGAAAGAAGATTCAGTTGAAGGCAGTGAATTGATTAACTTAGACATTAGATCTTTCTGCCCATCCCATGAAATTTCACACTAACATTTATAATAGTTACCATTCAATCAAGAAACTTGCTTAATTGGGGTGTTTCCTAGGAAACTAATACAATTGAGTAATTGTAGTTCATGCACTGACCAATGTAAAATGGGATACGACCTGGTAACTGTACAATGTTCACATGTAATGGGTGGCATTTTTGTAAGTTTAAATTTATCACTGAAATTATCCTGATGTTTTTGAAATTAATGTAGACAAAAATAAACTTTTTCCATACACAGGCTGGTATTAAATCCTCACAAGTCAAGGTTCTCTGAATTGTTGCAAATGGTTATTCAGATACTCTATATAAAACATCAGGTACAAATATGTCCTGTTTCAAATTAAGAACATTACATTTGGTGGACTTTGGCTCTTACAGCTAGTAGTGAGATAGAACCTTCTTTTCCCCTGTAACAAGAGCTTTAATAAATTTTTGCTTAGAGGTAGAAAAATGCTAACAAGCAAAAGCTCCTGGGACAATATAAAGACAGATTTTCATAATATCATCCAAAAAGACATTATTTCTGGGGTATATTATGTATTTTTTCTCTTTACTAAGATAAAGAACTGCTTCTCATAGACTCAGCATTCAGTAGGCTAACAGCAGATCAAAAAAAAGGGAAATGTAAAATGTTACAAGATGATGATGCAACTGAAGCTGGAATATCCTTTTCATTGAATTCATAATGCTGAACGATGCTGAAGATATGTGAAGGAAAAATTGTGTAATTTTTGATGTAGAATCTTCACTGAAGCTTAGGAGTCCTTCTGTACTGTCTTACTCCCTGTACTATAGCTGTATTTTTTTTCCTGTTTTTCTTTTTTTAGCACTTCTTCCAATATGAAGATATTTACAGATCTTGTTTTGCTCCTTCCAAACAGGTACATGACCAACAACATATTTATATATAGCAATATGTGCTTATAGCTTCATGCCCAGTCAGTGGGCACCACTGAGAAGAGTCTGGTTTCCTCTTCCTTACCTCCCCTGCTTCATCAGGTATTTTTACATTTTGGTAAGACCTCCCCAGAGCCTTCTTGTCTCCTGGCTAAACAGCACCAGCTGTCTGCTTCACCTGATATGGTGGATGTTCTGATCTATGAATGAGGTACACAACTATTTGCTGCACTTGATCTGGTACATGCTCATGTGTTGGGTACTGGGGGGTTAAGAATGGGAGTCAGCACTCCAGATGGATCTCACCAGGCAATGGACAACTTCCCCTAAGCTGCTGGTAGTGCTCTTCTAATGCAGCCCAGGATTCTGCTGGCCTACTTTGTCACAAGGGGAAGAATTGGCACTATATTTCAGTGGTCATATTTTGTAATTATATCAAGCACTAATATAGGACCGAAGTTGAATTTTGAAATTTGCTGAGCTTTGTAGTAGAGCTCCTAGTTGTTGAACCACCTGTAATTTGCAGGACAACAGTGTTTAGTACAGGGCTGTAGAGTCAATGTCTAATCCCAGTGGTTCTTTTAACTGGAATAATCTTATTTCCAATTAGAGTAGGAAAAAGAATACATCTGTGTTGCTGAAAGAGGAAGAAACAGGGGAAGTGAAACAAAGGATAAACTTCTTAGTCACTTCCAAATTGTGAAAGCTTAGATTGACAGCATTTTTATTTAGAAGTGTCAAATGAGAAAACAAGGTTTAAGCCATATAATGCTGTCCACAGTGGCACCCTTCAGCACTTTATCTGATGGACGTTCTCCCTCATAAGGGCTAATGTGTAGGCATAGCATCCTTCCTGTTCTGCAGTGCCTAGCCTTGTGTGTCTATCCCCCTCCAGTGTGTTTAGCACAAGTGGTAGATCCTAAGATATTGTAGGAGGTTTAAAAATTCCAGTGGAGATAAGTCTCTAGCATCACCAAGGTAAAAGCCCCTCCATGCCTCCCCTCCCTTTCATTCCTCTAGCCAGGCAATAAGACAACTGAAGAAATAGAAATGAGAGTCGAGAAAAAAGTTGATCATTACTCTCTTTATCTTTACATAAAGAAATATTGCAGTTCCACAGGCCAACTACATGCTTCCATGTAGGTAATGTCATGGCTGCCATTTACTTAATAAAACCACCATCTACTGGAATGCTTCTCAGGATGTGCTTTTCTTTTGCCATTTGCTTACTAGTGCCCACTGTAATTAGTAAGAATTAAGAAAAATCAAGTTTATGACTAGTATGATCTTTTTAATAGGCCAAGTAAGCAACAAGAAATAACCTCATGTTAGATGGTGACAAACAACGAAGCAGAGACATATGTTTGTTCTGTTCCCCAAGCACAAACACAACACAGAGTTTCCCTGACTAATAAATTTACTTTCATTTTAATTAAAACAGAACATTTAGTTACATTTCCTCTGTTCTGTCAAAGAATTAAATAGATAAATGGCTAGCAGGAGAAAATATGACAACATTTTCTTTAGTGCTCCAACTGCACTCATAACCGATTACTACCCATCTGTTCACTAAAGGTGTAGGAAATGTGTATCATATTAAGCCTTTCTCCCTTTAAAAGGCTTGCTAAAATATTTTAGGTTTGATCCCATATCTTCCAAATTGAAAAAAGTTTTTCCAAAAGTAGAATTTGTCTGTTTTGGTATAACGTTAGGTAAGCTGTTGTCATTGTTTTATTCTTCTGATTCTTTCTACCATTAAATCAAAGCTCCTGGAGAGTGGCTTGTCTTGAGGAAATGATTGTCATGGCAATTCTATAGATTCTAGCCAAGAAGGAACCATTAAGTAAACAGTCACATGCAAGACAAAATAAAAGACTCTACTCACTTTCTCTGGTAGTATGCCTAACAACTGAGGTTTGATTGATATGTATAGTCCAGGAAGGTTCTAATTTTGCATTAAGAAAGTGCAGAACTCAATTATCAGCCATTTCCCTTGGTATTTTTATTTTCTAATGTTAATGGCTCCTGTATTTGTTAACTCAATTTACTTTCAGGAGTCTTTAGGAAAATATGTTCCATCTACTGATAAAATACCTCATTCTTCCAGTCATTTTAGAGGTGTGTAAGTAAACGGGAGAAATACAAAATGGGACAGGATACACCCAGCAGTATTGAGTGGAGTGACTGTCATCATTGGTGAGATACTCCCTGCTACAGAATAACTGAAAGGTTTGGGCTGGAAGAGACCTTTAAAGGTCATCTAGTTTAAACCCCCCTGACATGGGCAGGCACACCTTCTGCTAGATCATTTTCTTCAGAGCACCATCCAAGATGGACTTGAACACTCCCAGCATGGGCATTCACAACTTCTCTGAGGAACCTGTACCAGTGCCTCACCACCCTCCCAGTGAAGAATAAATCCAATCTAAATCTACCCTCTTTTATCTGAAAGCTGATATCCCTTGTCTTAGAGCTACATGACCTTGTCATAATTTGTAAGTGTCTTTACATACTGGAAGATTGCAGTAAATCTCTTTAAAGACTCCTCCTGGCTGAATGGCCCCATCTCTCTCAGCCTGTCTTCACAGGGGAGGCACTTCAGCCCTTTGATCACCTCCTCTGGACTTGCTCCAACAGGCCCATGTCCTTATTATGTTGGTGTGCCCAGAGCTGGACTCAGTATTCCAAGCAAGATCTCAAAAGGGCAGAGTAGAGGGGAAGAATCACCTTCCTAAACCTGCTTGTCATGTTTCCTTTGATGTAGTTCAGGATACAGTTGGCTGTCTGGGCTGCAGGTGTACACTGCTGCCTATTAAACAGCCAGAGAGATACTTTAGCAACTGAAAAATGGCAAATCATGTCCATCTTCCAAAAACAGTAAGAAGGAAAATCCACAGAACCACAAGGCTGGTCAACTTACTTGCAACTTACTTGCATCCCTATATAATTTATAGAGCAAGTCATCCCCAAAAAGCTTTTCATGACAGCAGCCTGACTTGGATTGGCAAGTATGGATTCACCAAGAGAAAATATTGCCTGACCAACTTGTCGTCTCTGATGAAACAACTGGATGTAAGAGAGCAGGCCAAATACCTTTCCTCGACCTAAGTAAAGTTTTTTACACATTCTCTCCCAATATCCCCATTGTCATACTAAAGACTATTGGTTGGATGGAACATAAGGTAGTGAAAGTCTGGCTGGACTGCAAGACTCTGAGAATCACATATATCAAGAGTTATTGCTCTAAACACTATTTAGCATCTTTGCCAACAATGTGAACAACAGGGCAGTATGCAAGTTGACAGATGAAACTGCATTGGAGGTTTCTTTGAAACTGCAAAACTAAGCTAGATATCTTAAAAACCAGACAAGTACTTCCTTTTTCCTTTCCTATATTGATGATAGCAAAAGTATTTTGCATGTTAGTCACCTATAATAGCTTTACATGCCAGTCACCCAATGAACTAGCCAGTCTCATATCTAATGTGGTAAGAAATTCTTAGTTGGCTGTGCTAAAAACCATCAAGTCAAATTCTTAGATTTATAGAATCTGCAGTGAGAAGGAAAAAAAAAAAAAAAAGAAAAAAAAAAAAAAAGGCAGAGATTGTGTATTACTTAAAAGGCTGGACTTACCTATACGGATGTAAATAACAGACTATGCAGGAAGAAAACAACTGGTTTTACAATATTCATTTTTATTGCAGCAGAAAAGCATGGTCTAAACACGTAATACTATTTTAAATTATGATTGATAAAGAAGAGTTAACCAATTGTTCCTTAAATAATTTTTAAGATAAAAATCTTCAACAAGATTTTCAAAGCTAAAAGTTTATTTACTCTCCCTTTCTGGTCCTTTCTAATATAGGGCTATAGATCACTGATCCTTTCTAATTCTTCTAAATGATTCAATAGAAGTGGAGCTTCATTGTTGTAAATGAAAACTCCGTGTACACTATGCATAAATTTATGCATATAACATTTCACTGCCTGTATTTTAACACAGTATTTTGACTATTGTATGTTCAGATGTTTTAAGCTTATACTAGGTAATATTAATTTCATTTAATACTAATTTGATTTTGACCTTACATTCTGTGTTGTACCACATCTAAAAATATTTTTATCAGTGTCATTTAATGGAATCAGTACATCACCATAACCTAAATGAATAGGCAAAAATCGATCTCCAGCACTGTTATTTTTGGTTCCAATGCAATATCAGTATTAATAAACAGACATTATTAAATTCCAACACAGACATTATTAAATTTAAGGTTTTATTTTCATATCCAAGACCAAAGTCCTTTAATACGCCTTTTAATTAATAATGTATTTTTTAATTTCTTTGTTTCTGCTGTAGTGGTTTTTTTAAGCCTATCTACTGTAAAAAGATTCATGAGTATCACCAAAGTTGGAAGATAAACCACTCTTAATCTAATGTTAGTTATTAATGTACCTCTATTAATTTTATGGAAACCTCAGTTCAAAAAGCCTGATACAGAACATGCATTTTCAAGACTAGTTAGGGAAAAAACTCACTTTTCTGCCTGGAAAGTGCAGAATTTCTCTGAAGTCCTCATATAACTAAGGGTAAAGAAGAAGGATCCAGAAGCAGAAACACTGCTTGAAAGCAACTGCAACCTTTCAAGGTTGTCCAAAACCTTTTCCAAGCCTAGAGGAGGAAGCCAGATGATGTATGAAGTGCATCAGCCATCTGCACTGATGTGATCCCCAGAGGAGCTGCACACCTGAGGGCAGCAAGGCACACAGCAATCACAGAGACTTTGGCACGGCATGCATTGCACCAGCCACCACAATCTAATCCAGGAGCAGATACACAAGGGAAAGACTCTTGAAAACCTATAGCCTATGTCACGGGCTTATACTTGCAAGACAATACATTGAAATTTTCTTCTACTTTTTTTTCTCCTTTTTTAAACTGGTCACACTTCTACTTTCCATAAGTAGGGTTAGTTTCTCATTTTTTACAATGGAAACAAACCTCTTAAAAACCTCAAGCTGGATTAGATTTACTCCGTGAATTCAGCAGTACAACAGAACAGGGAAACATGCAGCCCTTAGCATATTTAAAGGGTGAGCAAGCACTGGGGAGAGCTCTGGAAGGAGAACACATCAGAAGGCAAAATCATCTGGTTTTCAGACCAGCAAAAGCTAGCTCCACAACTGATAGATATACCAGATTTAAACTGCTGATAGCACGGAGAAGCATTCATAAAAATGGATGAATTAAAAATGTCTACAGTCAACTTAAAAAGCCTTGGTAGATCTTTTACAAGAGTTAGGAAAAGGGAATTTGACTTTTTTCTTTCACTACACTCTTCCCTCAAACAAAACCAGTGATATATATTGCGTATATAAAACCAAACACTAGTGCCTGATACAGATAAAATAACTATTTTATTATTAAAGCTACCATCATTTAAGCATTTAAAACATCTTAAATGCAACTAAAGCAAAGAAATAACTGTATAATAATCACACATAGATAGGAAATCAGCAAATAAAAATCCCCACTGAATAATTTTTTTTAAATTATTTGTTTTTCAACAAAAAATCACAGTAATACCTGAAAACCAGGTCTTCTTCTTAGCTGTACTTAAGACAAATCTTAGTTGTATTCTGCAATGGAAAGAAAGTCATTAATCTGTATGCTGAAATTGGTTCTGGTTTTGAATGTCTTGTATGTTACATGGTTTATCAAAATAGGATCCCATGTCTTCACTGCTGATGTGGTCTTGTGAGTTTTCAAAAAAAAATTTCATCAAATAGACCTAACTATGAAAAGAATGAGTAAGAAGTGATGTTTATTGATGCATAATATGCCAAAATTAGGACTGTTAAATTGATGACTCATGTCAGTCTACTGTGACTAAAAAATGTCAATTGACTTGTAAAATAGCTACTATTTCATAATGTCAAGGAAATACCAAGAACCAGTCATGACTGATAATTTTTAGAAATTCAAATCTTATTAGTGCCTCAGAGATACCACCGTTTTTGTGCACATTGAAGTTTCCTGCCATGCAGTTCTTAAGTGAACCCAAAACATTTCCTGAAAGACATTTCTGGCATACCTTTAAGTAGATAAAGTGTCTTTATAACATGCCGCAGGTATCAATATGCTTTAAGCACTAGGCTGTCTTTTCAGCTAGCACATTTTCTTGAAGACTAGCATGTTGAACTGATGTTTTGAGTGAGAGAGAGGCTCTAGAGACCAAACGAACAAAATGCTCTTCATTCAGAATCTTTCAAAGAACAAAACTGGAATGATTACAGAGATGACACTCCTGGCTTGCCTGAAAAGTTGGATATAACTGCCAGTAAAATAAAGTTTAGTCAGTGTCATGATGACATCCTCAAAATTGAAGACCTTCTCCCCCTTGTTTCATAGCTGCCTGATGAAAGATGCACCATCATCAACAATACACTTTTAGTTTTTCCTATTGAGATAGTCTTCATACAAATCCTGAAATCAGTTTCTTTATTTTCTCTGATTAAAGAAGCAGGCAAAACAGATGGAAAAGCCTCCAATTATGAAATTCTTATTTCTTCAGTACCTTTAGCTTCATTATGACCCTCTCCTTCTTTCACCCTTTCTTACCATTTGGTTTCTCAGAGTATCAGAATGTGGGAAAATGGCTGGGGGTAAAATCAGAGAAAAGTGAGAAATTATTTTCACACTCTAAGAGGAGTTAGTACAGAAATTTTAGGATGAAATGCAATTGCATTCCTGGATGAGATGCAGTCATCATGCCTGATTTCCCACCACAAGGTATGCTAAGGGAAATTAAATGGAGGGTGGAGTAGGGTGGAGTCCATGCAGCCAGGCTTTGATAAAATCCTTGCAAGGGAGGGACCTCAGTGGTACCTTGTAGCTGATAATCTGTATATCAGTTGTTAATCAAGGGAGAAAAAAGATGTCTTGCTGTTGAACCAGCAATCATGGTGAGATCACAGATGTCATACTGATGAACACCTCCATCCCAAAGCTACCCATCTCCAAGGTTACTACCATCCCGCACCGAGAAGCATTTTATATTTTATTGACTATATCTTAGAATTTTACACTGATCAGTGATGAACATATATACTACTGGAGCTACTCCAGCTCCACCTAGACATAAAGAAATAGTATAAAAGTAAGTTAAGAATGGGACAAAGTTAGAGAAGACTCCATTGTAATTTTTGGAATCAGTTGATGGGCTGAACCTGTCTTCCTCCACATAGGGACTCACATCAGGTAAGAACCATACTCTTATTCATGCTGAATGATTATCTCAAGCCAGCTTGTGTTAAGGATTAGAGCTTGTCAGTGTATTGCTTTGAATACATTTTTTCAGTCAGATACTATCACTGACAATCCACGAACCTTAACCTGTCATAATCTTATTATAAAGAGTGTTCTGTAAACTGTTAGTGTGAGTCCATCACAGGTGCTGGCAGTTGCTGTCTGCAGGTAATGTACTCAAATAAAGATGTGGAGACCTGGGAGGGGGTCTCTCTGTTGGTATGTGACCCTGACCAAGTCAGTCCAATCACTCTCTGATTCAGAAGACTGTTCAGTGAAGGGTCCCTAGGGTCTCCATAACTGGATGCTGACAAACTAGTTGGGCACAGGATCTCTGCTTTCTTGGGATGGTCTCTGTCTTTATCAACACAGAGGTTTAAGGGAACCCCTTTTCACATGACACAGTATCTTTGGTATCTCCTGTACTCTGTTGGTGAATAATAAATGAGAGCTTTGATATCAAGGAACACATGGTCTTTATTTTTATCACTTTGTAGAATTTTCTTTCTTTACATTCCACTGATTTCAGTGCTATCATACACCACTAAAGAGACACTGGTGCTTTATACAATTTTGTTTTTGTCATCATTACACTAGATTAGCCCCTGGATTCTAAAAAGGTTCATATGCATGGCCTAATTATTTTAGAGTGAGCAGTTTCCATGATTGCAATGACTTTCCATGTGCTTGCAGGATTTCTGCTGATCTCTGCTTGCAATAGTACATTTTTAGAATATTTATATCATTTAGATTTTACAAATATTATCACAAATGTCACATATCAATATTTCTTATTTCTTAATTAGTTGAAATAATGTTTTCATATTTAGCAGAGTCACTTGTGACAAACAAAAGTTTTTATTGGAATCTGTGTATTTCTTACAATACTAAAAGAAAAATCTCCAGCAACAAACTGGAGATCATTTTTCAGTGAACACTAGAGGTATACAAAAATAATTTATGTTAAATATTTTACAAACTCAAGATCAAGTCCAGTATGGTATTACACTGAGGAATCCCATAGCATATTCAATTCACTATTAACTTCAATGATTCTACAATAAGTGAGAGCTTGCCAACTCTTTACTTCTCAACCAAGATTTAAATCATCTACTTTGAACTGTGTCAACATGATTAATTACAGAAAGAACTCATTAGTGGAACCTCTTAAAAATACAGAGATTAATGGAATGGGAATTGGGAATTAAATTCTGCAACTGTTAACAAATTTCACTGTTGTTTCCACATGCCGTTTACAAATTTACGTTATAGTTGATGGCCATCTAGCAGTTGGATCACTATTGAAAAATAGAAATGTGTCAGCAGATTAACGATAGACAAAATGGCACTTATATCTTCAGTGTACTAATTAGAGATAAAATAATCCTACTATGGAAATTTATTTTCTGTATATGAAAAGTATTACAGTGTTCTTCATGTTCTAGGAGTAAACAACTGTCAGACAATGTAGCTCTACCAGGATGCATGTGTATACATCTGACTGCCAAGTCATGAAAAAGATACTTGGGGACCATACCATGATAAAATGAAGGTATTGAGATGTACTCACAAAAGTGACTCACTGAAATGATTCAAGGTAACTTCTCTCTATATCTGTCAAAGGATCTTATGCAATATAAAATATTTAAGGTTTTTTTCATTATTTCTAGGGTTGGAACAGAGATATATTTGTATTTTATTCCCTTGAAAAAAATATCTCATTCAATTCCCTACCTTTCTTATGCAGGTTACTTTTTGACAGAAATAGTAAAACCTCATTTTTAAGTCTTTTTGTTCCAGCTCTTGCTGGAATTTCAGTGAACTTTATATGCCCTTAGTATTAGGATTTCATCTTTATCTTTCAGTATTGATGTTTTTAATAGGTGTCAAATAAAGTTAGGTTCAGAGCTTTCAGGTATTATTTTTATTCATACTATATCCTCTTTTTAATGTCAATGTAATGTCCTATTTTTAATGTCAATGTAAAATTATTTGATTTTTCATCTCAATTGCTATTTTTCATTCTTTCCTGTTTGCATTTTTCCTCTTTGTTCTCAGTATAGGAAATGCAAACTTGAAAATATTTACTTTTTTTTTTTACCTCCGGTAGATATTTCTTTCATTTTGTCTCACATTTTGAAATTCACATAACTTCTTACATGCATTTGTATTACTGGCACATTTTTTACCTTTTTTTTTT
>VXBI01009448.1:177386-206263 GCA_013397375.1 Toxostoma redivivum
TTTGGTCTCATTCCTGCACATTTAGGGGCGAATTCAGGTTTGTTGTTTTTTTTGTTTTTTTTCACTTTGTCATATTAGGGTATTGAAACTTATTTTTGAGGCAATTTTCCATGATGATTCATTAGCAGTTTCCAGAGAGACCAATTTTCAGGAAAAAGAAAGTGTGCCATCATAAGAGAAGACTGGATCGTGAAAGAACTTAATTTTGGAGTATTAGATTGCCTTCTGTTGAATTGCTCTACTTTCATTAGGAGATAGATAAGAGGATCATTCTACTAGCTGTATCTTGCCTTTCTCATAATTTATTATATAACCAATATATTTTTCACCTCCATGCTCTCCCAATATTTATTTGACCGGCAACTTACCTATATAAAATGATGGACAAACCTTACTTACTTCTACTGAGCATTATAAAGTTGCCTTGATTCTTAAGTAGATATTTTTCTTTCCCCCCAAGTAATCCTGAAGTCACCCCTTTAATGAACTATTTTACAATTTCATTTTACAATTTCATTTTACAATTTCATTTTTGAATCTGACTAATATAAGATGATACATAAAAAGAGTTTTCTTAAATTAAACTACTGCTGATAAAGTAGACAATTTAGAGAATTTGAGTATGCTGTATGCCTAGAGAGGCTACCTGGAAGAGAGGCTAGACAGTGTTAAAAGAATAAAGCAGACATTTATTAAAAGGCCTTCAAAGGATGCACCTTGGGAAGTACAAGAGCCCAGCCGTGGCTCCACCCAAGATGGACCCTGGATCACGAGTTTTCACACTTTATAAGTTTTGGTCCATTTACATATTGGGGTTGATTTTCCAATTGCAGCTTCAGGTTATGAAGTCCCATCCTCCCAGATTGCTCCCCTCAATTCACTGTTGTTTATACTTTTTGGGCCTAAAGCTGCAACGATGTCCTTGGTTCTCAGGATGGAAAAGGATTGTTTTGTCTAACTAAACTGTGAAGAGAACTTGATAACACTTTATATGGAGTTCAAAGTTACATACTAATGCAGTACAGAATCTGGAAAATATGAAAGCTAAAACTTAAGGCAATATATGAACTCAAACCCATGTATCAATTAGATGTTTGACATGGATACCAGAATATCTTGTTTATAAACACATAATTTATGCAACTAAGGTGGGTTCACATTGATGACATGCAGTATTTCCTAAACTGTATTCTGACACTTTAATGATTTTCCAGGGATCTGCTTTAAACTAGCTAGTCTATACAGATCCCAAAGTTTTATCTTTTTCTATACTATCCCATCTTCTTCTAAGCATTCATCTTGTTCAAAAAATAATACTAGCAATCTAAAACGACTCAACACACTCTTGAAAGACATGTCATCACAAGTTTCTCATGGATTCCTGTTTGAATACCTTTAATTTCAGATAATGTTATCTTCCTTCACTGCAGATGAAACTCTTCAGTCTTTTGAGGAAGAGGGCATCTGTTCTTCTGTTCACATATGTTTCTGCCTAAAAGGATGAGCATGGGGAGTAGTCTACATCTGACTACACACTCTACATAACAATTGCAAAATCAGAGCAGATTCTGGGTTTCCCTGGGTCTGTCCAGTGTCAGTGTAGCAAAGCAAAAATTAATTCTGGCCTCAAGGCAGGGAAGAAGAGCAGCTGTCAGTACAGAGATGGAATAAGCATTTCTAAGTGGGAATCAGTTCCTCTTCTGCTTGAAGAAGGCTGCTGTAAAAATATCCTAGTCAAATATATTTCTGTTCCAAGAATATATGGTATAAATTTTAAAGAGTTATCATATGAAATTGAGAACGCAGTTTTTTACAAATATAAACAGGCAAGAAAATAATGTAATTAGAATATACGTTTAGGATAAATTTTATGAATGTTACATTTGTTTTCAAAGTATGTTGACACTTTGCATGTACAAAATACAAAATGGAATTATCCATATGTATAAAAGCTACATTTAGGTAAAATATACTTCAATCCAGAATTCACTGTATAAAGTGTTTCTTTCATAGACTCCTGAAGTAGTGCACAAGATGTAAGAAGCTGAAATGAAATTTACTGAAGTCAAAAGTCTTTTCCCATGCAAGTAACAGAAAACAAAATATTTTTAATCTGAAGATTTCTGACATTTTTTTGAAGCAGAATTCAATTCAGTCTTCAGTCAATCAAATTATGTTTAAAGGCAGGATATGCAGTAATTTTAAAATTATAATTAATTTCTACCTAATAAAGTTTGTATGTACCAGTTTTAAAAGAAATCAAATATTAATATTTGTCCTATAGCTACAAAAGTACTACAAAAACTGAATATGACAGACTGAACTATCATGGTTTCTCTTCTCCCTATTTGTCTCCTATAGGCCAATTTCTGCCTTCAGTATATAAAGCAACCACGTTCAAATAGTGATACATGGCAGAGATCTCAAGAAGAATGCTGACTTACATACTGCTAAGTACAGACTCAGTTCTTAGAGAAACTCAAACTTAAAAAAATATGTATAAACTTGGATTTTAACTACAGCTCTATTTTATTACACCAATTCTTAAGACCTATTAGTCTCATCCCATAATTATTTTCTTGATAATATCTCATATTTTAGCTTCAGAGTAATTTTGATATTCTGTGTCTTGTAAGGAATAGATACTTTCAGGCTAATTTGTTTTATTCAGTTTATTCCATTTGGTAATATATACCATTAACTGGAAGAAGGGAGTGGGTTCCTAATACTAACTGTTCAGTAGCTTGTGAGGTTTCTTTTGGTAGATTCAGCTCTGATTTTTATGATATTAAATATCTTTACCTTTAATACCTCTTTGGTGCCAGCATTTTTATTTCTATTTAAGAACAGAAAACACAGCTGTACTAGATGACTTTTTAGAGCTCTTTAAACCCAGTATTTTTTCATTGCACCAATCTAGTGGCTGAATGTTTATTATTATTATTAATACAAAAAAGCAATGGAGGGTAGGCTAATTACCTCTCAGCAAAGGTAAGGGTGGTTGTTATATATTGTTAAGCACTAGATGGTAGATGACTTTTATGTTTATAGCCGAGTGAGAAGTTATTAACAGGACTGATTCGCTAGGCAGCACAAGGTCTGTCTATCACTGCAGTGAATACCTTCAGACAAGAACTAACACTGATTCCAACTTTCCCATTTAGGTGGAAAAGAGAAAAGATATAATGAAATTTCCATAAGGTCTGCAGAATGCTTTTACTAAACTGTTCTGACCCAAGCAGAAAGAGATAAGGATATCTCATTGGGATTAAGAATAAAAAGAAAAAAAACAGGAAAAAAAAAAAAAGAAGAAGAGAAAGATTAAGTTCTTACCAACATAACACAGTCTTTCCAGTTCTACACTTCCCATTTAAAAATATGGCTGCTACTACTTTCTCACTTTTTTATAACTTGCCAGAGAAATACATTGTAAAAGGACGAGGATCCAAGTACTGAAATATTTCACACATGGCAGAGTGGTCAAAATACCAGTGGGCATCCATCATATCTGTCATGTACAAACCCAGTAGGCTTGCTAACATTCTTAATGTAAGTTTATTTCTTCTCTTTTTGTCCCAAATTCCTGGACGCTCTTCCTTCTGTTACCTTGTGTCTTGGTTTGAAAGACAGGTATTGGTTAAGGAGAAGCAAGAACCCCTTTCCTGAGATGGAGAGTGCAACCCCCTCCTTTCCAATCACTATAATTTGAAATCAGACACTTTCGGGCAGAAAATATGGGGATAGGAATAACAGTTCTTTACTAATATATCTAACCAGGCAAACAGCAGAAAACAACAACAACAGCTTTAGAAATTGACACCAAAACAGGGCAGTATGGCTCAGTCCCAGCCCGTTTTGGATGCAGGCTCCCTCTCCTGCGCTCCGTTCCCGGTGCTGTGGGCAGGGCAGCTCTCACAGCTGAAGGGGCTGGGGGATGGCGGCGGCGGCCCAGGGCTGAGAGGGATGGCGGGGCCGCTCCTCCTCACGGTGTGGCCGTGCTGCTGGGCAGCAGGATGAAGCAGGAAGGCAGCACTGTGATGTCCAACAGCAGGGAATGTGGCTTCCGGCGTTGGGATTGTGGGGACGATGCCAGGCAGGAGCCCTGGCCGTCTTCCTGCAACTCCACGTGTGAGCCAGCGAGAGCCCCCAGCCCCAGAGCCCAGCCCTGTCCCCACCCTTCCTTTTTCCACTTTCCCTTTGTCCCCCCACCTCCCTGCGAGAGAAAACTATTACTGAGCTGTAGCCACAAATACTTAGCATAACAATGGGAAAAATTCCACAGAAAGAAAAGGGAATGATTCAACCCCCAACACCTTGGAAATGTAGAAAGAAGTGAGGAAAGGGTATAACATGTCATCTCAAAGCAAGAATTGCTGCTAATGTAACAGCAGTAAACACATGGTAGTTTGGAGAAAGACAGGCATGTGTTGTTTTTGATTATACTACTCTGGATTAATTTAGATTGTGCTCTATGTCAAAAAACTGCTGAACAATGGAGCATAGGTTCTTTGGTTTTGATCAGTTAGTTACTAAAATGACAAAGGAAGGGCTTTGTTTGAAAAGCATTTTGATAGCACATTACAATTGTTACTCCCACTTTCTTATTATAAGCAAGATTTTTCTAATCTCCATCATCTCAGCAGATACTCTCTTGGAAACAGTCAAAATTAAAGCTGAGCCAAAGTGAATATGAGTTTAGAAATAAGTCCAAACAAAAAATTGTTTTTTGATTAAATGAATGTCTAAAATAATGTTCATTCTACTTTTAGGCAGAGAAACTGTATGATTTCTCTAAGTTCTGGCTAGAGAGACACTACACTGGTGGATACATCAAAAAATAAAAACTAAAACCAAAGACTTTTCAAGCTCTAAACCTCAGCTAAACAGCAGTAGCTCACAATTAAATAAAATAATTCAGCATATAACCCCAATTATCCAGACATCTGGAAAGACATAAGAAAACTTTAGCTAATTGGAGAAGTCTGTTGGCAGGCCTAAAAATTCCCTGATCCCAAACACAGAGTTCAAACTTGCTAACAGCCTCTTCTGGTGGTTGCCAAGGCTCAGTGAATGAAGTTGCATTTGACTCTGTAGTGTGTGCCTTGTAAGGAGGATCAAATTCTGATGTAATGACTTAACTACGCTATGGTCGTGTCTGACTAGTCCAGTCTTATGTTCTGGAATAAACCATGAAAACCTGATTTTCTTCCTACAGATTCTTAACATGCTGGAGATTAGGAATTTGAAGAGGTCAGGAAAATACAGAGTTTAGGAAAGCGAGACAGTGCCAACATAATACAGCCAAAATTACAGTGTCATTTAAGTTGATGTTTTTTCTGACACAAGCTGCAGTGAAACTGAGATTCCCTTCCTGGCTGTCCCTACCATAACTGATTAACTACAATTAGATTTCCAGATGTGTCAGATACCCACTCACATCAAACACATTGATGTGCACGTGATCCCTATTTCCATGTACTATCTACTATCCTTGGACTACTCCGTGTACCCTCATTTATACCAGACTCTTTCAGCCTACAAAGTTTTGCCTGTTCAATTCAGTCTGGATGGAACTAGTTGGCAGAGTGAAGGAAAGCAAAGCCCAAAGGTCAAAAATAAAACATAAGGAGATACTGTTCTATCAATCCCCCAGCAAGCCCACAACTCCCCAGATGTCCAGATTTTAGCAGAGAGTGCTTAGCACATCCTAAGGCAGATGGCTGCAGAAATGTTAGCTTAGACTTAAAGTTTCCTTTAAAGTATAACATTCCCAAGCACTAACTTTCTGTTCAGTTTGGTAAATGTCCTCCAAGTTTCAAAAAACCAGGCTCCTGCTAAAGAACAGAAGTCTGCAAGCAAATGTTCTCCCCTCCTGAAGAAAAGCCAGGGCTTTAGTGTTCCTCAGCTACTATCCAGAATTGATTTAACTTAAGCCTCCTTTGCTCTGTCTGAATGATAACTTTTGATTTCACTTGAAGAGAAAAAAGAAAAAAAGAAACAAAATGTGATTGAGTGATTGATAGTTATGTAGGTTATTTCATACCACTAAGTTAGGATGTGACTTTTAATCCTAATGATTTTATTGTATTCAAATACAAGGATGACAAGTTGTCATATGCACAGCGCATTCAGTAAATGAAATATCAGTGCATGCTAATCTGTGCTGCTCAGTGATGTAAATGTCAAAATTTACAAAATGCTTCCCTTCACATGATGAAGATGCAACCCCTATGCCTCGATACAGTTATGGTGTAGCTGAGGAGACAGGCTGCGTATGACATTTGGGATTGAGGAATTTAGAGAATGCCACTGAACTGTGGTGGGAATAAATGGCTGATAATGTTTAGCTCATAGGTAGAATCGGGAGGTTAAAATCCCTCTAATTCCTTCCTAAATTATCTTGTCCAGTAAAGGTACATCTGCATACAAGACCTCAAACATGAGAAAATGAAGAATAAATTAATATCATATTACCTAGGTTTGCTCCTAAACACTCCTGGGATCAACACCAGACAACTGCCATATCCTTTCCCGAAAGAGTAGCAGACTTCAGCAAATCGATCATGTACAACTTTAATCTCTGTTCCTTTCCCACAATTTTTTCTTGAAGTTACTGAAAGCCATAAACTATGCCTGAATAATGTGATTTTAGTAAGAGTTCAAAGAATTTAATAGAATTTTCTAAGGATCTGAATCTGAAAGATTGCAAGAATATTTTTCCATCCTCCTGCTATTTTCTCGCTATTTTCATAGTCCTGAAGTTGGTAGAAACAACCCACTTGATGTATTCATTGTGAAGCTCACACTCAGTATACTTGGGTACAACTAATAGTCAGAATTACCACTGCCAGAAGATATGAATCAAATAATAAAGAGCAGTATTTGCAAGATGTGATGTCTCTGCTTGCACAGAAACTTCCTCCCTGAACTGAGCCTGTCCCTGCTATCACTGGGGAGACCTGAAATTTAACCTGTGCCAAGTACTGGAGAGGACTACTTTAGCTTTTTTGAGGTAAACATTAAATACATTTTAAGATGCAAACTGTCAGAATCAAACCAGAAGCAATCATCTTTTTCTTCCTGCATGACTGGGTCACTGTCAGGGTTAAGTGAATTAAATGCATAATTTATTAAATGGTCTCTCTGAGTACTGAAATCTGTCAGAATTTAAAAGGATTCAGTTTGCCATGGTTATATCATAAGGAGAGGATAATTTTAATAATTTTCTCTCTTTTTCTGTTCAATGCTGTCCACAGTATAATTTTTACAGACTTCCTTCAACTGTTCTTTTATGAGTGGAAACTGAAGTGTTTCCACATTCCTAGGACACAAGATCCAGGTTTTACAAGCCCTACCTCATGAACACTTGAGGCAAGAGCTCCCAAACACATCGTGGGTGTCATGTATTGATTGTCTCATTGATAAATGGTTGTGTGCTGAAGGATGAGGTTCAGAATTTATCCCAAATCCTTATTCTATCCAATTCTCAAAATCAAATGATAGTACTACTCCAAAACAGAAAAGGAAACGTCAGTGGAACAATTCTTGCAAATCTATAGGTTTCACACTAAACACTACTGATACTGACAGAGAAACCATTCAAGAAAATGTGAGGATGACATAATGCACTGAGCCAAAAATTGTTTTGATGTAAACAACCCCTCCACTAGACAAGTACTGCTCTTACTGTTAGTAAGAAAATTAAGATAATTGTTTATTACTGGTTTTAACTTCTCTGAGATTACTTTTGTCTTGCTGGCATGTAGGCAGGCTTGTTTTCCCAGAGAGGACTGCAGAGTTGGCATGCTGGGATCAGCTGGCAAGAGAAAAAGAAAGAAGGGAAGCACACTAATTCAATTAGTGGGGGCACCCAGGAGGGCTGACATTGCCTTCCTTTGCTGAAATCTGTTTTTCTCCTGTTGGTCTTTTGCCACCTCATCTGTTGGAAAGCAAAATTATGACCTCAGATGATTCACCTGTTTTCTAATATCTTAAAGGAGGAAATAGATTTTTGACGTTTAATGCAGACGGTGAAAAAAGGCAGCTGGTTTGAAATTAAGTATTAAGATTCTTAAGAGAAAGTTCTAGCTTTAAAGGGTATGCATACAACCATGTACTGTTCTTTTTAAAGAACAAGAGGATCCCATACACATTTCAAGATAAAATGAACCTATATATGAAAAATGCATGTGAAGAGAATAAATGTGAACTTAATATTTGGTGTAGAGTTGACAGCTCTGTTTTCCTCAGCATATTTTAAAGAAAAGGTTTTAAAGGTTGAAAGAACAAAGAACAGAGAAAGGAAGACCAAGGGCTGTGGAAGGTGCCTTCAGAAGCTGTGTCTTTCTTTCTTTGGGCTTCTATACAGCCTCCTTTCATCATCTGCAATACTTCTAACCATTCTTATTAATGGGACAGAGCCAGTTCTACAGAGTAGGTAAAAATGTACCTTGCAACAGCTGCCTGGTCCTCTGAAACTCTAGAAATCTCTCTACGGCCAATCCCCCATCCCTAGCTTCACAGATGAATAATTATAAGGTACGAGATTTTAATTACTGAAGCAACATTATATTGCTTTGCCGTTAAGAAGAGCCATATATTCTGCTCCTGTTGCAAAAACCCTACTTTTAATGTTTTGTACTTCTTAATATGATGAGAATAAAATTTGAAATTTCTTATCATGTTGTTAACTGATCCACAAATCTTTACTAGAATGAATGATTAAGAGGAGTCAAAAGAATTAGAATTTCCTTTTCAAATTGTTTTTTCCCAAAGAGATGCACCTGTCTTCTCCCACACTTCTGCTCCCTTGAACAGAAGACACCAAGACATTTTATGGCATTTTGCTGGGAGGGAGCTCTTCTTTCTTCTGAGGGTAGGAGGAAAGCAGAGTTGTGGGATTTCTTTTTTTCTTTATAGTTTTTTCCAAAACTATAGTTTTGGAAAAACCCAACCACCTTCACACGTGAAGATAAAAGCATCTCAGCCTTATGACAGTTTTCCAATTATATAGAAAGAGTAAAACAATATCACAAGGTTCTATTTAATTAGTTAACATGTAGTATGTATGCACAAATAGTAAATAAATTTTAAAAAATTGATATGAAGTGATTTTTTCATATAGGCAAATTGTAACTATTTATATCCTGTTTAGTTCCTGTACAGAAGACAGCATCATATTGTCTGATCCTGTAGATCAAATTGAAAAAATTAATCTTCAATAGATAAATAAATAACACTTGACCTACAAAGCATATGTAATAGCTCCTACAAATAAATAGATATACAAAATGTAACTTCTGTGTCGGACCCAGTCCTATCTCAATAAGAGTGAAAAAGATGCTTTCTTTTAAAAACTTTGTGATAAGCACTTTTATGTCATTAGGCATACATCTCTACCACCATTTTCACATTTCTGCTGTAGACACAGGCAAATACTATTTCAGTGCTTAATTAGAACCACAGCTATAAAGTGATGTAGTATCCAAAAGTACAATTACTGCTAGAGCTAGGGGCTACTGCAGTCCATAAAATTTGCATCCAGACACTGTAGCTGTTAATGAAGCTTCTGATTACCCCTTTTTTGTTTTTTTTCCTTTTTTTTTTTGTTTTTNTTTTTTTTTTTTTTTTTTTTTTTTTTTTTTTTTTTTTTTTTTTTTAGCTGAATGCAGCAGGAATCACATCTTTGCATGTCTCTTTTGCTCATTTAGCCTATCCCAAAGTTCCTTCCTTCTACCCCTCCAGTCCTGTAGGTTTCTAGAACAGTAAGCCAGTTGTGGTTTTGTTCAAACAAGTTTAATTTTTTAAAAATCTTTTCAGACATAGTGTTACTATGATACTCATCTAATATCATTATAGAAATGCAAATACTATTATTATTCATTACTACTAAGAGCATCTTGCTGAACATGAGTAACTTTACAGGTGTTTTTCAGTTAAAAAAAAACAAAACAAAACCTGATTCACAATAGGGTTTAGATATCAGCAGTCTACTTCCAAGATTAATGAGAATATCAAATTAAAGATGAACCAGTTTAATTAGGCAAATCATACTTGCTGATTTTCTTATTCACTTCAGAGGAGAGAATGGTTGTCCTGCTTAATTTCACTGTCAGCAGCTATCCTCGCATAGTCTGAGTATTACTACTTCAGTGGTATTGTCTCCAGCATACCACATTGTGCTCTGCTATCAGGTCCATTATATAACCCAATACAGTACAAAATAATTCAACTGCATTTACTGATTCTTTAGTAAATGCAGATGTATGAGTATAGATACTACCAGTCCATCAATTATCTCATTGGATACACGCCTGCCCTCTCCACTTTAGATACACAGCCCTGCACTGCCCATTGTAAAAGCCAAACTCCAGTGATATTTTCAATCACTTGCTTGTGTTAAGTCAAGCACCCAGTGCAGTGCTGCTGAAACCACTGAGAAAAACGACACCATGGCAGTTGCCTTTGACTGACTTTTCAAATTTTTAAATATTTTAAGCTTAATAGAAAGTTTTAATTATTGCGAGCTCCCTGCGCATCCTCAGGACTACTTTTGCTATCCATTTATACTGCATTGCTGTGACAACTATAGTTCTTTACCTAGGACAAGTATGTCTACAACATAGACAACAAAATTTAGTATAACTAACATCACACATCTGACTTGAAAATTAAATTTGTAATAACAAGCATTATTCTAAGAAATCTGCTCAGGAAGACTTCCAAAAATGAAATAGTACTTTACCACATAATGTGTATGATGGATTAACAAGCAATTGGTCCACTCAATGATGAGATAGTAGAAAATCTGAAAATTAGCCATCAAAAATTGGAAGTGAAGAATTACTAACAAAAACAATTAATGTAAAACAAATGATTCCCCAAATCTTCTGTGGTATTAGCATTAGATGTACACTAAAAACCTGAAAAATCATATTAAATGAAGATCAAAAAGTTGGCATGTTACGTGATAAAATTATGGAGTAACTGAATCTCCATCCAATGGACCAGTTAGGCTGTTTTAATCACATTTAAGTCAATTATTGAGATTTTGACCATAAGTCAGTGTTTCTACAAAAAAAGGTCAGAAAAAATTACAAGAAACAACAAAATTCAGCCAATTATGTATTTCAGAAGTACAGTTTTGCAAAACATCTATTTTTTTAATGTGAACTGGTTATCTTCTATGTAATATGAATTCCATAGAGGATAAAGAAGATATTACACAATCAATTAATTAATTCTCCTTTACATTTTTCTTGCTTGTGTGTTTATTTAATCCAATAATTTTTTTTTTATGTTTACAAAACTAAATAATAATTTAAAAAATGTTTTAAAAATAGTGTATACCCGTTACAATACAGCAATAATTTCCAATATCAAGTAAAGCAATAACACTGGCATGAATTTTCATAGACATTGATTCAACAAACAGCTGCATTCTGTATTCTGGATGCAGCACGACAACTACAAAATTAAGCAGTAGAGGTGAAACATGCTTTTAAATTTCCACATATTAAACCTATGAAATACTCTTCAGAGATATCAGAATATGAAGCTATGCCTGGTGAAATTTGAACTTCAAATAAGAGTTGAGTGATTTCATTTGCTTAGAGCTCTAAGGCAGCACCACAGTCAATTTTCAACTCAGAAAACTAAATACCTGTTCCAATCTAAGAAAATACTGAAATAAATTCAAAGCAGCAATTTTGTAATTCAGATAAAATATACTGATTATCACTCTAAAATGTCATTTGGCTGGTTAACATAAATGGTCAAGATTTTTTAAAGTTCTTTCCTGGCGGTCCATAATCACACAGAGGAATTTTTTATTTTATTTTTGGGCAAGGAAATTGTTATCCTTGGACTGTTTCTGCTGCTCTTGGGTGGGTCCTGCTACCCAGCTGTCTATTTTTGCATAACATCCAACAAACACTAACTGCACCATTGTGACCTAGTTTGCAGAAATAATCAAGGAAAAAAGAACAAAGTGGAGTGGGAAAGGGTGAGGGAAGGGTCATAGGTTTTAATCTGTTTTCTGTTTAGCTTTTTAAACTATCTCTTTGAGGTGCCAGAGGAATACCAATGCCAGCAATGAGGAAAGAAACACAAGAATGAGACAAGAAGAATAATAAACCACTCTTTTTCAGCAACATCCCACATTTCACTCTCAGTTGTACTGTAAAAGTACACCAGAGACTTCTCAAGTATCAAGAGGCACATAAAGAGGAAGTGTGAAGAACTCTTTCATCTTAATTCCCATGCTTTCAGTATGTCATTTTGCCATAATATGTTGCATATTTCTTTAATTTTTAATCATCAGACTGCCATATCTTTGCATTGGTAATTTAATTTCAAATAATCACAGTATTAAAAACATAAAATTATCTATATTGCTGTTTAATTATTTCATGCTAAGTAAATTTTAAATACTCTGAGTATCAAGACAAGTATAACTGGTTTGTATATCTTGTTTTACAGTGCTTTATATGAAGCTAGACATGTCAATTTTTCATTTTCCCTACTAATTGAGTGACATGACATACAAAGCGGAAAAGTTTTGTAATAAATGAGATGCAGCAACTGCCTTGTAAGAAAAGAGTTAACAAGCTGTGCCTTTAGCTTGCAGGGACTTGAGAGGGGGCACTACCAGGGTTTACTAACTCTTACAGTGGTAAGCTGAACATACAACTCTTACTTATCCTATCCTGACAAAACTAAAGTACACGGTGCCTGAAAAACCGCAGATTGCTTAAAGAAGGGGAAGAATGTGCCACTCTACACGGCAAAAACAGATGATTGAAAAGTGGAGCTATGGAAGGCTCTGATAGCAAGCTGCATTGGCCTTCTCGAAAGAGAATGTGACACAACCTGTAGATGAAGTCAACGAGTGTTAATACTGAGAAGGGACTGGCTCACAGGAGGTGGCCAAGGCCACTTGCCTTCCCCCTCTTCCTTTTTGAACATCTTCTCCTACCACCACTGGGAGAGCAGTGGTGCAGGAGAACATTTAGGCATTTCCAGCTGGTCATGGTCCCATCCTCAGGAGGCAAAGCTCTGGATGAAAGGAGCACTGCTCTGACAAATCACAGAAATCCTGCCTTCTCATCTTGTCCTGCAGTGCTTGCCACTGCACTGAATTACTCTTTAATTGTTAGTTTTCCACAATGCTTGAATTTTTTAGGTGTGACAGAGCAAAGATATAGATTGTTTAAATTTTTTTTAAGTCAAAGAGGAAATTTAAATTTTCCTTGTGAAGTTAAGAACACATCTGTATGATATGTTTCCTACTTCCATTTATTTAAATAAGTTTCCACTTTCATTCATTGATAAGACAGTTATACAGACTGATAAATTATGGACTGTTGTATCTTTGTGTTTTTCACTGTAGTGCCATGCCCTGAACAGATATTCTCTTCCACTGCTTTAAGATAAGATAGTTCCTTCTAAAATACAAACCTAGAATACCATTATTGTTTTCAGACAGATATAATTTACTTATCTTTCAAAGTTGATACATACTCTTGTACAAGACTATTCATTTACTAGTGGTTTTCTCTTAGGCCATGATAAGATGGAAAAAATATTTATAGGTTTACAGAATTGATCTGCCTATTTATATATGTGGGACTTTAATGGAAAATTGGCTGCATTTTTTTTGTGTGACAACATAAGCTGTTACACTCCAGAGTGGGGTACTTTAAAATTACAGCTACCTGTTCACTACTAAATTCAAAATGCCTTTGAAGCAATTGATTTGATAAAACTCCCAGAGGAATTGGAAAAGGAAGTATTTTCTCCTTCTAATTTTTGTCCTAGGGGTGATTCAATAAATATACAAAGATAATGTGTAAGATCCCATTCTGATCCAAACACATTCTTCCAAATTTCTTCCATCTAAAAAAACATGGAGGTGTCAAATCTTCTTTCCGAAGGATACTTTTCTTGGTCTTCCACAAATACTCAGAAAAGTGAACACTGTTTTCTATGGGCATGTTTATTATTTTTCTCAGTTAGAATAATTGATTTTCTTTTTTTTTTTAAAGCCAGGTATTTGTCAAAGGTAAACAGACTATGGAAAGTTTAATTTATTGCAAAAAAGGACTGGGAAATTGTCTTAGAATGATTCTAACACATGCCAGTTAGTTTATCTATAAAATTCTTAACAACTATAGAACCTGACCATAGTGAATAAAACAGGGTGCTGTACTACAAAAGTCACACCAATAAATGCATTTAATTCTGACAAAAAAAAAAAAAGACAAGAAAAAGTGAAAGAGTTTGTTTAATCATGTTTTTCCTTCAAGTCCTAGTGCCTAGGTATTTTAATACCCGGCCAAAGAGAACACAGCTAAATTTTTGTTTCTTAAAAGGAGTTTGTACATTGATTGTCTGTATCTTTTCAATTTATATTACAAAAGTAAAAATTCTGAAGCATTATTTATATTCATTGCAACAATAACATGATTGTGTTTTTGTGCCATAATTGACTCCTTTGACAATAATTGAAATCTTTAATGCAATTTCTTAAGGAGCATTTGGCTCAGTAATAAGAATATAGACAGAATAATCAGTAGAAGAGGAGGAACTCCAAGAATGTAGTTTCTGTGCTTTCTGAAGTTTCTATACTGTATGACCATTGAAAGCTGTTTTCCCCCTTTCTTATTCCCCAGTGATATTTATAAGGACTATCTATTTCCAAATCTGCATAGCTCAAGGACTCTGCCATAGGTTAAGAATTATTTCTGTAGCTTATCCTTGACACTGTTTTAGAGAGTATACTTGCATGAGTTGCAACATGCAAATTTCTATGAAACCATAGAAACTATGACAATCAAACTGTGTCATAAATAGAACTCATGAGATGGATGTCATCACCATAAATGATAGCTGAACATTTGAACCTTCTTTCTGTATGTATTTTCCCTGTCTTTGTTCTGCAGTGAATTGTAGTACTCAAGAAGATAAGTGGGAAAACCATGAAGCCCAAAGATAAAGTCTAGAAAATATAATTGAAGCAGACCATTCTTCTACATAAAGTTAACCCATATAGAAAAATCTGTCTCCTTTGCTCTATGTCCCACGACAATCAATAGCTGCATAGTAGAAATGGAGGCATTCATATCTGTCTTGTACCTCTTTAGTCTGCAGGAGAGTGGAAAGGTGGGAAGGGAAAGGAGGGAATGGAGAGGGAAAGGAGGGAGCAACACACAGCATATCACAATATAAAGAAAAAACAGTGAGACAAAAATTTACTAGCAACAAGACTGACTATACAGCAGATGTGCAGATTTGACTGCACCGGTTTTAAACAAAATTAAAAAATATAATTGCCAAAAGACACTCAGTCATGGCCCCACATGTTTAAAGAAATCATAGAAAACAGGTTTATTACCACCAGTCTCAGTATTTAATAACTGTGCTTAAAGATGTCCAAAAAGATTTAAATATTAACATCAAAATGAAGAAGGGCTTTTTATCAACAAATTACCAGCAAAATTGCCTCAAACCCCTGCAGACTTCTGGTTCCTTCTAAATAATTAACAAAATACATGCTAGTAATCTGACACAGTTAATGGCATAAAAATAAATATGTTCAAAATTTTATAACATTTTTCTGAATATTGCAATGAAACTAAAAGCACTGATTTCTGATGTACCAGCCAAAGTCTGTTCTTGCTGAGCTCTAAAGGCAAGTATTTGATTTCCATCAGCGTAGGGATTCTGACTATCAAAGAAATTTAAACCACTCTAAAGGAGATCAGAAAAACTACTGTCAATGGCATTTCTTTAAACTTGTATTGATGTAACAGAATTAATAAATCCTTGGGGATATGATCACACCCACCATCTTTCACAAAAAAAATCCTACACAAGGCAATAAGCGTGAATCTAATACTATCTGAGAGGACTGAAGTGTCCATTACTGTCCATTTTCTTCTACCTCTCCTGCCCAAATCACAAAACTGATTTCTAAGAGATGATTGCTAAAATACAATCTCCTCAAATGACACTCTATCTCCCATGAAATTATATGAATATGCCAGAAAACAGCTTCTGCATGCTTGACTGTAAAGCACTGTGACTCCAGGAGCAATCCATGCCTTCACTGCCATCTTCTGATTCACAAAGCTCTGTCAGTTCACATCCTGTGATTAAATTTCACCTGTAAATCTATGGCTGGATATGCAACATGATCTGTCTGATTGGTTTACATTTCCCCATCATCCTCTTGCCCTGGGGATCTCTGTGAAACTGCATTCTCCATTAGAGGACTGACTGAAACACTTCATTGCAATCAGTGCAGACACCTGCAGGGACCGACAGACCTTGATTGCCCAGACCTGCCTCACCAGGGACCCTCATTTGTACACATGGGTCTGGGGGCATCTAGACCATGACTGAGCCACGTGCACTTCTCAGAGCTACAACTTTTCCCAGTCCTGCTCCTGGCTGTTCCTTCCCTGTCAGTAGGATTTTCCAGACTAGCTTCAGGCCTGACTTGCTAATTCAGCTTTTTTTAGATTGCTGACTTCTGGATGGTCTTGCCTGTCCACCAGTGGGAATTCAGTCCCAGATTCCCCCTCTTGTGAACCAGCCCCAAAACCCATATTAGAGCAACATGAAGGTAGCTGTCCTTCTAGTAGATATAGTCTTATCACCATCTCATTGTCAACGAGATCTTTCTTGATTTTCAGATCCTTATTCACCTTTACATGTTAAAAAAAAAATCAGGAAAAGAAAGGAAAATATACATTATTTGCAAAGTCTATAATTTATTAAAATATGCTTTTCATCTTCCCTTTACATAGAATACTGATGACAGTACATGACAGCAAAATATCATATTTAAGTCCTTTGAAATTGTAAAAGATATTTTAAGTTATTTTTATATAAATCCAAATTGAAAAGCCATTGTAAGTTATTAGTGACCTTGTGCAAATGTGCATTAAAAGATTTTCATGCAAACTGCATAGATATTACAAATAATTATACCATCTTAGGGCATTTTTATGTGGGCATGTTTATGGATAGCTTAAGAACATCTCTATTCTACCTTTCAAACTAATTTTTTTTATTAATAGAGTTCTAGGGAAAGAAAGAAAAAGCTATTAATATTTGCTAATCTTGAAAACTGTTCATGTCCTGCTTTCCCTTATTGCAAGTATTTAATGTTATCTTTAGCAAAAACTAAGAAAGACAAAGCAGTCCATGTAAAGATATAGAAAGAATCAAATTTAACTTAAAAACTCACTAATTTTATACAGTTTATCAGCAACTGAAGGAGAAGGGAAAATATGGATAAAATTGTTGAAGCTTGATGCTGTACAATACTCCAATTTGTACTCTGTATAAATGCTTCTAAAACCCCTGTATGGTTTTCTGGGTACTTTTGCTGGAAGCAGAAAGCTGGGATCAATCTTTAGAAGACACTGTCTTCAATTTCACAGGGCAGTTTCTCAGTGAAATCAGAATCACAGTAAACTTCCAGCTGTGATTAGGGACAAACAGACAATAAAGTTTTCAACACTGTAGAATAAAAGCATGAACTAAGGAGGCAAAAGAAAAATCATATGAAAAATGAATGTCCTTGTATGCTTACATTTCTTGGGAGGACAGAAGTCAATCATCTCTCCTGTTTCTATCAATTAATGAAGGAATACATCTAAGACTTTAAGAAAATATGATGCTTTATGGTCCACTTATGTTTTCATGGATGTTCTAAATACCTTAGGGGTTTTTTATAAAAATGATTGCTTAGTATGATAGGAGTTGTAAAAATTTGGTAAGATTTAATTAGCATTTAAAAACATCCAGACAGTTATTTGAACCATATTTTACAGTAATAGCAAGAGACATCTCTGAAAGCATAGACAACAACTTGGTACCTAGTTCCTATTTATTGCCTTTGTAAACATAAAGAGTATTCTAGGGAACTAAAAAAAGAACATCACCCTGCTAGGCTGAAAAATTCAAATTAAGTGATATCTATTACCATCCTATTACACTCTAGTAACTTTGTTGCTCTTTAATCAGAATTTCAGTAATAATTGTTTTGGAATCTTAACTGAGAATGAGAGAAATGGAGATGGTCAAAAGTGCCTGAGTAAACAGATTATCGTTCCTCAGGTCATATCATAGTTTCATTCTTAAAAAACTCAAACCATAATTCTGCATGAAGGCACCACAGGTAACTGCACCTTTGTATAGAGAGCTTTCACTGGAACTCAGGTTAAAAATAAGAGTCAGTGAGCTTTGGAAGGAGCAGGAAAATGAGAACTACAAGGATGTAATGAAGTTATGCAGGGATAAAACTAATATATATACCTAAATACCTAAAGGCCCTAAATAAAAAAAAAAAAAGTTCTGTAAATTCTGTAAATACATCAGCAACAAAAGGAGAGTTAAGGACAATCTTCGGTCTTTAATGGATGCAGAGGTTAACATAATGACAAACAATGAGGAAAAAGCTGCCTTCTTTCCCTCAGTCTTTAAACGTAAAATAGTTGTTCTCAGAGTATTCAGTCCCCTGAGCTGAAAGGCAGGAACAGGGAGCAAAATGAAGCCTCCATAATCCAAGGGGAAATGACCAGTACACCACTCAGACACATATAAGTCTAAAGAGCTGGGTGGAATCCACCTAAGGGTACCAAGGAAGCTGGTGGAGGTGCTCACAGGGCCACTTCCCATAATTTGCCTTCTGTCTTGTCTAAATGGGGAGGTTCCAGTGGACTAGAGATTGGCCAGTGTGATGCCCATCCATAAAACGGGTCTAAAGAAGGATCTGGAGAGCTACAGGCCTGTCAGCCTGACTTTAGTGCCAGGAAAGATTATGAACAAGATCATCTAGAGCATCATCACGTAGCATGTGCAGAACAACCAGGGAATAAGGCCTAGCCAGCATGGGTTTAATGAAAAGCAGGTCATGCTTGACCAACCTGCTCTCTTTCTGTGACTGGATTAGTGGATGATGAAGGCCATGGATGTTCTTTACTTGAACTTAAGCAAAACTTCTGACACAGTTTCCTGCAATGTTCTGGAGAAACAGGGTTCTTGTGACATGTATAGGTATACCCTTCACTGGGAAGAAAATAATCTGGATGGCTAGGCCTAAAGCATGGTGGTGACTGAAATTAAGTACAAGTAGCAGCTGGTCAAAATTGGTTTTCCCCAGGGTTCAGGTAAGGGGATAGTTATTTTTAATATCTTTACCAATGATCTGGATGAGGGAATTGAGTTCATCCCAAGTCAGTTTGCATATGGCACCAAGCTGGGCTGGAGTGTCAATGTGTTGGAGAATGGGAAGGCTCTACACAGGCTGGATTGATGGGCTGAGGCTTGCTGTATGAGGTTCTACGAGGCCAAGTGCTGGGTCCTGCATTTGGGACACATCAACTCAGGCAGCACTGCAGGCTGGAGGAAGAGTAGCTGAAAAACAGCCCAGCTAAAAAGGACCTGGGGGGGCTGGTTGACAGCCAGGTGAGCATGAGCCAGCATTTGCCCAGGTGGCCAAGAAGGCCAAAGGCATCCTGGCCTGGATCAGCAATGGCCAGCAGGACCAGGGCAGTGATTATAGCCCAGTACTCGCTGGTGAGGCCACACCTCGAGTCCTGCTTTGGGCTTCTCACTCCAAGAAGGACATTGAGGTGCTGGAGCATGTCCAGAGAAGGGCAGCAAATCTGAGGAAGGGTCTCGAGAACAAGTGTTAGAGAGGCTGCTGAAGGAACTGGGGTTGTTTAGCCTGGAGTAAAAGAGGCTTGAGGGGAAACCCTATCTCCCTCTGGAACTACCATAAAGGGGGGTGTAGCCAGGTTGGGGATGGTCTCATCTCCCAGGTAAAAAGAGATAGGACAAAATGAAACATCCTCAAATTGCTTTGTGGGAGGGTTAGATAAGATATTAGAAAAATAAAATTCTTCATCAAATGGGTTCAGGCATTGAAACTGAGTGCCAAGGGAAATGGTTGAATCATCATCCCTGGAGGTACTTGAAAGATTTTTAGGTTATGTACTTGGGGACATGGTTTAGTGGTGGACTTGGTAGTGTTCCATTAACAACTGGACTCAGTGATCTTAAAGGCCTTTTTCAATCTGAACAGCTCTATGAAAAAACACAAGAGAGGGCAAACAAAAGTCCTCATAATCACTCTTTTTTCCTTTGACCTTCAAATTTTTACTGCCTTTTAAGTCATCTTTCCTTTCATTTTCAGAATTGTTGAGTAGTTTCTACAAGATTTTTCCAATGTTTCCTCCAAGAAAAAGTTGAAAATCAAAGCATGATTTGTTCTGCAAAGTTCTGAAGTCTGTAAGTCCTTGACTTAGCCATATGAAACCTAAGAGGTTCTTTCAATTTTTTTGTCTCCATAGCGTCAAACATCAAAATGACACTGTAGTGCAGCAGTGAATGATCAGCAAGAGAACTTAATCTTCCAAAGTCAAGCTGACCAGTAAATGTCAGAAATAACTTGTGCAGCCATGCAGTCATTACCATAAATGTCTTTATCACACATTAATGGAAAAGCTACAGGATAAATCAGTTAAGCATTCAACCAGTGTGGAAAGCAGGATGTGATTTTCAAATAAACCCTAGATACAGATAATCATAAAACAGTGCAGGTTGGAAGGGACCTCATAAAATCCAACATCCCCACTCTAGCTCAAAGCAACATAAAATGATCCCAATTAAGAGAAACAGGGAAAACACATAATTTAAACCTTGAAAATGCTATGTTCCACTACAGTAAATAATAGAAATGTGAAATCTGTCTTGCTCACTGAGTTAGGAAATAAAACTCCTATCTTTATCTCAAGTGGTTAACCCTGAGTGTAAAAGCAGAGAGTGCACTGCACTCTTCATCTTCAGCAGAGCTAAACACAAAGAATGGATCTGACTCTTCCATGGAGTGCCAGAGCCAGTAAGCAAAGAAAGATAGTCTCCCTGGAAATTAAGTTCTTGTTGTACTGTTGATATTTATGTGCTATTTCCAGCCCAGGCTGCTTTTGATTTCTGATTGCTGTTTAACTTAAATTAAATTAAAATATTGTAACAATTAATGGATAGTTTAATAATGGATGTATATTCGCCACTAATTGACAATATTAAATTGTTATTTGACTATCAACACTTGAAAGGCACTCCAGTCTTAACTGGAGGTTTTGAGGCAGCTAGTGCTTCAGTTTCTTCATTATGTTCTTATTTCTTCATCATTCATTACATTTCTGAAACATGGCAAGTGGTAGGACACTGGTTCTCTTGCCAGTATCCCTCCAACATAATTTCACTTACTGAAGAATTACCTCCTCTTATTTGATAATGCACTTTAAAACAATATAAAAAAATAAATTAAAATTCTAATTTTTTCTGCAAAGAAGAAGTTCAGGGGAGAAAAATAAGGTTGTTTAGAAAAAGGTTTCAGATTCTAAACATTCATCGAGCACTATTTGCAATCCTCAGTATAAAGATAATAAGAACACAGAAACTTTCCAGAAACGTGTTTCTCAAAAATATATCTAATATAAACTGCATGCAACATCAGAGTAAAATTGGAATGTTGACCATTCCTGGTGGCCCAAACAATATTTGAGAAAATAAGAGATAAAATCTCCAACCACTACCAACAAAAAACCTCACTTAAGAACAACTTGAAATTTTAATTGTGCATTAGCAACAGCAGAAATTCAAAACACAAAATTTAAAATACATTATTATTCTCCAGCAAATGAACAATTATAATTTACAGGATAACTTCATAGTTGCAAATTTATATCAAAACTATCCTTTGAAGAGAACAACATACAAGCAATACTTGCAAATTAAAATTAATTGAACATGTCATTGTGAGTTTGAAATTATTCTCTAGACAATGATAGAAATGGTTGAAGATCTTTTTGTTATTTAATGCAGAAAACTAACCAGATCTACTTGTTAATATTCTTGATTAAAACTTTCTTCGAGTGATTACATAGCAGAGGGTCACTTTTACTGTAGCACAGATATGCACATCTCTGGCTGAGGATTACAACTACTTTTTAATCAAGCAGAAGTATCAAAATACAGCTAATCATTCCAAAGACATTTACATCAAGAAGTACACAAGCCTTTTAGATTTTTATATGAAATGGTTAAATAAATAAGCAAATCCAGAAAAACATGGTCCAGACAAATTTATTATGATGCACTTGCACAATGTCCCTAATGTCCCTGTCTCCAATATCCCAATGTCCTTGTCTCCAATGTCAGGAGATGATCAAGGTCTACAAAATGTAGTTACCATAAGTGGTCTTTTTACAAAACTATGTTGCTGTCTTGTTGCTTGAAGCACAATGTCTTATCATGATCAAATTCCTGTATCTAGGAAACGGAATAAAACTATCTCAAATGACACATATACTGTGATTATAGTGTACTTTGAGTTCTGTAAATCAGAACAGTTTTCTGCAGCAATTTGGAAATAGGGTGGTTAGGGTGAGGAAACAATGTGAATGTTCAGGCCAATGAAAATCCACAAGTGTTATAAGAAGGAAATAGCATTTGAGAGTTTGCAGCTTTATTTACAGACTGCATGCTACATTCTTTAATTCTAAGCCCTCCTGCTTGCAGGGTTCACTAGCAACAACTACAAATACTGCCTACATTAGAAAGTGGAGTAGGAACAGATTACCGAGAAGCCATCAGTGTTGTGAAGCCTCTAACTACAATGTACAGTTTTCATGGCATCTACTTCTAATTTCATCCTGTAATGAAGTACCACATAAAAGCCACAAAATATGGGGCCATGTATTTCCAGGGAACATCTTCCAGTTCATTCTTCTCTAAAATCAAATAATGCTGAAATTGCTCAGTGATGCAATCCAAAAAGACAATTGCTAAAGACAGACCTGCTTCAAACACACTCCCACAGATATTTTGCAATTAAAAAATAACAGGTTAAATTTCAGATTGAACATATATAAACCTCTTAAATTTCAGAGTGAACTTCTTTAACCCTTATAAAAATGTATAGTTATGTAAGAATGGTGCCTTCATTGACTGATTTCTGAATGTCCTTAAGTAGAGCTCAAATCTCTGAAAAGTCAACCAATGTCTACCTCGAAAAATTTATCTAAAATTAGAGAACTGAATTCTGTTATTTACTTAAGAAAAAAGAATTCCTCTCTAAGAACAGATCAACAGTTACCAACATATCAGTATACATGTACTTAAATTTAGTCATCTGACACTGAAATGATGAAATGTTATTTCAACTACTGCATTTTACCAGGTTGAAGTTTTGCAGATTTTCTACTCTGTCCCTGAGAAGAATAATATAATAAGTAAACACTGTCAATTTATTTAATAAATCCTGGAGAAAGATTATGAAATATTAAGAATTACCTTCCTGTATTGTATTAATAGATGTGTCTGGGTTTTCACAAAAACTGAACATGTGAATGTTGCCTAAGATCAAAAATATCTACAGTAGGAAAAAAAAAATTTAAACAATTCCATATAATTTTATGTTTTGGGTTTTTTTTTTCAATAAAAAGTTAAAAACTACTTTGGAATTCAGTACTCAAAAAATTAAATCCCCTACACAACAGAAAATTCTCATTTACTTTAGCACATACCTTTTGCTCTTTATAAGCTAACCTTAAAAGAAAAAGGCAGAAACTGAGATGATAGCTTATTATGCATGTCAGAAGAGTTCAAAGAAGATACAGGGGAAGACAATCATTTGAAGCTAAATTCCAAATTCTCCAGAATTCTTAGAAGAGAAGAATAACTCACAGAGAATTTAAGTTCCTGAATCATTCAGTTTTGTCAACAGTAACTTCAGAGGCATTTTCACTTGCCACTTATGCATCTGTATACTTTAGCTGGTCAATAATTAAAAAAAACCCAAAAAAACCCAAAAAAACCCAAAACTATCCAACGATGCAAACTTGTTTTCACTGCAATTATACAAAACTATAAAACCTTATGCATTTTATTTAAAGTTTTTCAGAGTTATTGGTGAAAAATAGGCATTTTCACAAGTGAAACAGTGCCATCTTGTGTATTATGGACATTTTCACTTGTCAAAGAAATACTTTTCCCAAGGGGCATTCATATATTTTTGATTTTCCCCTGAAAATGATACTAAGTCCCAGAGACAAAGTTTGAAATTTACTGATGAAAATAGTTGTTCAAGTTGTTAATCAAACCACATTAAAATCATGTCTTCCATTGAAGCCAGCAAAATGAAAACCAGTTTTCAAATAAAACAGCACAGGGAAGTTAGATTCAGTTTTTCACAAACACATTTTAATAATATAATTTCTTAGACTACATTTTCCCTGCATAATGGTTTAGATTTAGTTTTAATTAACAGCTTTTAACTTTAATTTATATGGAGTGGATCTCCATTTATTTATGTCCCTGACTACCCACGGAACTCCTTATTATACAATTTTAAAATGTTGTTGACTACCGTTTAAATGAAAAACATGGCCAAAAAACCCTTATTTTTAGTTTATAGATACTATTCTAAACTCTTATTCTTGTAGACAACTGGAAATATTAAATTGGTACTATAACATTCATATATCATACAAAAATGAGCAAGTAATAATTTTAATTAATGGTTCACATTTGCATTCCTTTGAATGTCAAAAAACCCTAAACCTCACAAACAAGCCCACTAAGAAAGCTCTGTTTAACAAATACTAATACAGATTCAGAATAATTAATAACTCTAGAGCAGCTCTTTATAAGTGCTTTCATAATTTTAAAATTGTGTGGTGACATGTACTGTCTGTAATTTGGGTACTTGTCTTAACAGTTGACACTTCAATGCTTTTTTGTATCCATTAAATTATTAACTCCTGCTGAATAACTCAAACCTTTCTCAGAAAAGCAAGCTGAAGGACACAGCTGTATATAGTACAAGAAATTCAGCAACAATGATACAATGAATATACTTTTTAAATTGAGCTAAATATGTCACCTATTTCTATAATTTTAAAATTTCAGTATTTCTTAAACTTCTTGTAAGTTGGAACAAATATTAGAAAACTTTCAAAACATAAGCAGAGTTTTGTAATCACAGATAAACACACTGCATCATCCAGCCACATACCTCAAATAAAAACAACTATTGTTTGAAAGGAATATTTCTGGGGAATAAAACACTAGAAAAATGGCAAGATTGAATGTCATGAGTTAATATGTACCCTAAAGGTAATTATGAACAGAATCATGTTTAGATTAGGAAATAAAAACTCTGTCTATCACAGGCATAATCTCAGGAGTACTCCATGTCACACTTTTAACTTGCTGTGCTGAAACTGCTACAAATATAGCTAGAAAAATTTGTATTTAAAGACCAAATATAATTTGACACATTGCATATCAAGGAGTTTTACTGAGATTAAGAAATAAAGAATAGAAACCTTTATGTCTTCTCTTTATTTCCCATGCACAGCTTAATATACACATTTCCAAACAAGTGAAACTAAGGCAATCAAGACTCATTTTCTGCTCACACTTTACTTGCAAATCACAGCCCTTAAGATATTCTAAAATTTTCAGACAAGAAATCTAGCATCTCACTAAAGAAAGTAAGCTCTCAAAAAGTTCAAACTGATTTTAACACATTTCAAAATATTAAATATTTCACTCGGCTCCTGGAAGCAATCCTGGTGATGGGAGTGCCAAGCCCCAGAACTACAGAAGAACCCTGACACAGAGATGGAATTTCAATATTATACCAACTAATTTAATCTTCTCTGGGCATAGGTTGACACAAGGGCAAAAAGATTACTGAAATAGAGTGACACTGAAATGAACAGCATTGCAGTTAATGGGGGAAGGGGCTTGCTGTAGGTAAATAAAATTGCTTTGCATGGAGGAGATTATGAAAGCAAGTGTCTCTAGGTGAAAACTTAAGACCCAGGGACTTAGTTCTCAGTTTTGTTAAATTTCTAACACTACCATCGACATATTCACTAAATATTTCTACATATGTAAATACATGTACATGCCCACACATACATATTCATGTGTCTTCTGTGTATACTTACAACATGTATGCATATTAAGTCATAACATAAAAATGTTACAACTTAAAGATTGTTTTCAAGCAGAGGTAAACCATTTAGGCAGAAAGCCACTGATCTCAGGGTCCAAAGTGTTTTGAACAACTTGTTCAGTACTTTATCCCACCCCTGTCCTACCTGTGCATCTATTTTTCAAATGGAGAAATAGGCTTACAAGTCCATATGATGCTTATGCTTTAAAATGATGAAGTTTTAAAAGTTGCTCTGCATATCACTAGACCAAATCAAAAAATGGTCACTAAAAAAAATCCATTAAAAGAAAACCAAAGCACATCTATAAGTTTGATTTTGCTTTTAAATCACATTCCAAAAATTTCCACAAAGGTAATTTTGTTGTTAAAATGCAACAAGAAATCTTTAAGGATCAAAAGCCAACTTGGTAAATAATACAGATTTTTTCAAGCTGTACTGCATATAGTAGAGGTCACTATATGCTAATTTACTCCAGCTTCTTTACATAGAATAGAAAAAAAACCCAAAACACTAAACTTTACAGTCATTCAATATTAAAAAAAAAAAAAAATTGCTTATTTATATAAATTCAATATTAAATTGCATTTAAAGTATATTATTAAAATATGCTTGTATAGTTTGCATGCTACTGTTTGGAAGATGCAGAATTAAGAGTTATTCAATTATCTGATTATCTGTGATGAGTAACTTGACATACAACAGGCATACATTAGAAAGAAAGTAGGTGTTACTCCATAAGCATATAGTGACTGTATTCAGATTTCAATCAAGCTCCATGTTATGATTATAACACACAGTGTTTTCTGCATCAGCTACAAAATAAGATCCCATCAAATAATAAGCAGTAGACTATATTTTGAGCTTCAAGAAGCATGCAAGTTCTACTAGGACCTCAAAACATGACATTCTAATATTTATATAACTCATATTCAACCTGGTGGTTGTGTACCTGGGATATTTGCAGTGACAGGCATCCTCTTAAAACAAGTAAAATTTTTAAAATGGATGTACAAGAATTATTAGGAAGCTCAAGATCTGGTCTTACCTTTATAATTGTATTATTTTCCTTTTATATTTGTGTATCAAGACCTCTGATTGCATAAATTAATTTTGCAGTTAGAGGAATTTGGACATACTTACATTACCAAGGATGACTTATTAGAAATTCCTAGGTCAGTCATTCCCATATCTGTCTAATACTCAATCAAAAAAAAAAAATTTTTTTCTAGGATGTCAAAGTTGATTTTAAAAGAGTTGTCAAAACACTGCTACTTATTTCTTTACTTTTCTTTAGCTTTATTTTATCTTTTAAAACATGATGATGCCCTGAAAATTCAGGCAACATGGAAATAGCTTGAAATAAGAAGGATGTCTGTCTTTTATCAAAAGTAACCAGTGATAGGACAAGGGAAATGGGCTCAGATTGCATAAGGGTGGTTTAGACTGGACATCAGGAAAAAAAAAATTCTTCCCAAAAGGATTGTCAAGCACTGGAATGGGCTGCCCAGGGAAGTAGTGGAGCCACTGTCCCTGATGGTATTTAAAAAGTGTGTAGATGTGACACTCAGGACCTGGTTTAGTGATGAACTTGGTAGTGCTGGGTTAATGGCTGGACTTGATTTTAGAGGCCTTTTCCAATCTAAACAATTCCATGATTCTATGATACTAAGGTAAGATTAGGCAAACTGCACTCTTTGAAAAATAAGCGTGCTGTTTGAGTTCTATAATTACACCTACTGTATCTCTTCATGCCATCTCATATATCTTATGTGAAGAGTCAACACAAGCTGAAAAAATCTGGCAATAGAGAAGCAAATGAGGCTACACAAGCTAGTAGATTATATCCTTTGTCTTAATTTGAGTGGCAAATTGTTGGTAGAACACAATTTAAGTATGAGAACTATCAGGAGAAATTCTATGCTTTCAACTAATTTACTACTTGCATACATCCACTGTGTTCAATGCCTAAGGCAGATGGATGCTCTTTTATACATGTTCTAGGTCTAATCTCCTGTTTTCACAATATCTGCAATATTATTTTGTTAACCAAGCTCTTACCTGCTGTGAGTGAAAGATTACATTTCCATTACACGGAAAAATTATTTTACTGTTCCCTCCTAATAACCTCCTGTCCAAACCTCACTTTTTAAAAATTTGATTTTACTGATTTCTGTGCAGGCTGTCAATGAGCCCCACATTTCAGCAGAAAAGGTATACTAACACTGAAAACCACTAGATTTAGAGGAGACAAATGTTGCCTGTAATCTCACCTACCAGTAGATAGAGAAGTGGGTCATATCCTAGTGTGACTGATTAATAAGCTTCAGCTTTAAATTTTAGGTTCAGTTAATTATTTACTAATAACATTTTTAATTATATTATTTGCCAATGTTGTGCATAAACCATGTCTTAAAACTATTTTGTACCCTGTGAAAGGAGGGCAACTCATATACTTGTAATAAATAATGTACTTGTAAAAAATAATTCTAAGGAATATGCTTATTGATTGTTTCAATATTTTGTCAGATACAATAACCATTGAGAGGACTCCTGAAATTACAATAGAACTGGAATCTAGCTTCTCATATATGTTTCTTCAATATTTACTTTTCTTCCCACTCCTATGGATCATAAAGCACCAAGAAAGAATTAAAATCTTGCATGAAAACTTTATGTGAACTAATACTGTTGACTCAGTAATGATTCTGCTGCACCAGACTATATCAGCTGGCCCCATTTCATTACCCATCCTTAAAATGTTTCACCATTTCACATAAAATAAGACCATTACTCCTTTAAATTTAGCTCAGCATACAGAGGTTTTTTTTT